>CM073761.1:28343842-28681342 GCA_037127475.1 Arma custos | reverse complement strand
CCAACCGGAAAACAACAATATTAAAAGGTTTAGCCTTTTAGTAATCACCAATCACTGTTAACGAATTTCCGTTCGTGGATTACAATAAAAAAAAAATCTTTATTGCAATCCTCCCACCTAAGTTCCGGTCTACCTCTCGGCTATTTTACCAGTCGGCATAGCGGGTGAAATATATATAATATAAATAAATATATCTATATGTATGTATGCATACATTTTTCTTGGAAATAATATTTAATTTCCAATTCTTTTATTTTTCAAATTTTGTATTCTACGAGTATTGAAACATCAAATCTTTCATAGTCGATTACATAGGTTTTATATTAAAAAAACAATAAAACATATCTTTTGTTATTATAAAATCGAAGTGCGTCAAAAAATGAATCACAAATAACTGGAACTGACCGCTCTAATATGTACAATTCATTCGTTATGGGGATGAAAAAATGTTGTCTATGAATAATTTCTAGAGATAGCACATCCCACATTAACAAAAAATGATTATCAGTTTGACAGTACTTCCCTATATATGTTGACTCATATAATTTCTTGACTCATCAAATATTAACCTAGCTTTTTTACGCTTTTGTTAACAGTTGTGAAATACAATACAATCGATTCCACATGTTGTGATCGTTTTATGTCCTCACGGGGTAGCCAGGTGAGTTTGGTTAGGTAACAATTATTGGAAAGTCTGAGCCCCTAACACCGACTGAGACAGGCGGCCAATTTTATGCAAATGAGACACGACCCTGAAACAGGGGCCTCACTATCACTAATTCCGACCCCAGCAGTTACCTATCCCTCTTACCTCCAATAATTAATCCGAGGGTTAATTATCTCTTCCATTTCTAGCGTATTCATTGGCTATTAATTATAAGTGAGGGGGATGATTTTGACGAAGGCACCGACAAAGGGGTTCTTTTTAAGGTTTTTTTTGCTAAGGGATGAAGGGACGAGGCCCTCACAAAGAAGGGCTGAGTAGACTCAGCCTTGATCCGTAATCTTCCAAAGGCTCTAGCTTTATACATTCATACATTAATCTACCATGAAAAAGTTGGAAAACAAATAACCAATACCCCTACAACTCACAAAGGTCTCAGGTTCAGTACTTGGTAGAGACTGTGCTGTTTCTAAGACCACAGTTGTGCAGAGAGGTGTTTTACTTGAGGATCGCGCTCAACCGCCATGTCTTCCCCAAATATAGGGTAACACTTAACAGGGGCTGAGTGAGTTTCAGGAGAGTCTACAGATCCCATCTGGTTTATCCGTGCCTTTTAACAGATTAGAAATTTAATCTGTCACAGCCGAGGTATAACACGGTACTTTCAGCTCAGTAACTCAGCGCTATCCACACAGAGGTTACCCGCCCCTATTAAAAAGTTCAACTTTGAGAAAATTCACAACAAAATATTTAATTTACGTAAGTAAAACCCGTATTGATAGATGACATCGGTGAAAGCACAGAAGATATAATAAATTAGAAGGCAGATGTGGAAGCCTATCACCAGTTTCCACCGACTTCAACCCCTTCTTCACCCTGTTGATTAATTTCCTCTAACCGCCATACTTGTTCTTGTTTAATTCGCTTTCCATATGGAGAAAATCCATTAATCTTCTAAAATAATGACAAGAGGATTTAGGTGCCAATCCTGAACCTCGAAATCAACAAATAAGATTATTTAATCTAGATTCGATGTATCTAAAACATAATATGATTTATATTAATTGACCATTCATGATGACTATATATTGAAGAAGAAAACAAATTAAAATACTATTTTAATAATAATAATCAAAAACAGTCCAAAGTACAAATCTTAAAAATTGTTAATTGACCATGGAGTACACTATAACTCTAAGCTTTGTAAGAAATATTTTAAATTATATGACAATCAACCAAAAAGGTATCTATACTTTTTATTCAGTATTTTGAGACATGTTTGTATGTGAAATTATGTATTTATTTGATTTGTCTTTAATTTTAGGTTGAAAATGTACAAATTTATATTAAAAAAATTTTAGAGAAATTTTAAAAATTAAATAACGTTGTTAAAGGACTTATAAATAATGTAAATTGAGAATGACATAGAATTGTTGAAACGTTTTTAAATAAAGAAAAATAATATATGACTGGAAAAAGGTTTTAATTTACTCATTTGAATGATTGACTAAGAAAGATGTACTCCAGTTACAAAAACAAGATAATTAAAATAAACATAATATGATTATAATATCCTTAAAAGTGGGGTATTTGTAGGATGAGGGCTGGGAAAAATCATTTGTGTGACTTAAAGAAACATATTGACTATTATGTTAATGGTACTAATCCTCCACCCCACCCCCATGAATTATAAAACTCTTAACAAACCAGAAGGCTGGATACCGATATCACTATTAACAGCTAGAAATCTTGTATCCACGGTTTGCCATAAAGCCCGAATCGGTAAGATTTCTTTATTCTTTATTAATTTATTCTTTATTCTTAATTCTTTATTCAATCCTCCCACCTGCCTCATAAATGTTGGCCTACCAGTCGGCTGAGAGCTAATTATGTTTTTAATAATTCGTTCTTTACGAAGCCGAACAACTTTACGAACCCATCTCAGTCCTTCAGTCATCCAAATTCGAGAATTCTTAGAAACAGTACAGTCTCTATCGGGAACAGAACCCAATAAAAAATAAAATTCTTAATGGGCTGTAGTGGCACATTTTTTTTAATTTTTGTTATGGAGTCCATCGAATGACTAGGATTCTGAACGTTTATAGTTGTTACCTTCTACTTCACTACCCAATTAGCGCATGAGAAAAAGTTGGGATATTTCAAATGAAAGAAAAGAACGTAAAATCGTAACAATCGGAAAAACGTTAACCAGGATTAGTGTAAAAAAACTTCGTAAATATGACTATTCATTCCAAAATAATTTAGAATCTATTTAAATATAGTGCGATAAGATTCCTTTCTCTCTACTACTTAATTTCGAAAGATAATAATGAAAAATTCATGTAATAAAATTATCATTAAGTTAGTTAAATTTAGATCAGAATGACACAATGATATAGCGCTGAATTTTCGTCCCGAAGGTCACGGGATCAAATCCGGTTTTGGTGACAGATTTTAATTAATTTTAAAACAGCCGGGGATGGATCATTTGGGATCTGGGACCCTCCAGGGTCTCCCCCAGCCTCTATAAAGTGGGTACCCTTAATTATGGAAAAGCCTGGCGGTTGGGCGAGATCAACAGATCACCTCCCTGCAGAACCATTGTCCATTAAACAGTCTCTACCACGTACTGAACCCCAGACCCCTTATGGGTTGCAGTGATACAATTTTTTTTTAAGTCAATAAAGCCAGATTTGCGACTGATTAAAAATAATCTACTAGGGTTTTTATTGATATTTAATGATTTTATTTTTCATCATATGATATTCGAAACGACCATATCACCGGAGCCATGGACTAAAGTTTATAGTCGCATGTCTAGCGTAAAGGTTTATATGTTTAGAGAAGTTAAGGAGGCAGTAACCCCCAACTCCACTTTTAGACTCCCGAGTTATCTAGTTTTACAACTCACCTCGGTGTCAAAGCATCGGGAAAAGGGTTCAATCTGGATCTCTGCTCACCTTTAATGGCCACTCTTTATGACCCATTCCTTGTCCATAAATATTTTATCAAACTCAAACGAGGCAATCTGCGAGATAATGTGGACTAATTCAAATCGCAATATGAAAAGTTAAGCTTGCCTATTTCGATAATCTAAACTAAAAAAAAAACTACAACCCATACGATTGGGCAGGGAGATTAGTCCTATACCACACTCAACTGCCAGGTTTTCTCCTTGTTATGGATACCCACTTTAAGAAGTTCTCTAAGCTCTAGGAGGGTCCCAGCTCCAAAAACATCCATTCTCTTGTTGTTAACAGACTAAATAAAATCTGAACTCTTCAGCAAGGCAACCTAGCGTTCTACAACTGAGCCACTCCGCTACCAAATAATAATATTGCTTAATATGCTTGCAACATATAATTATTTTAGTATTTATTATTTAATCGTGTACTTGTGTACGAGTTGCTATATGTGTAGTAAGTAATAATATATAATTTGTGTAGTATGTAATTGTATGGTCTGTAATAGTTTAGATCAAGTGAAAATTCAATTTATTTCCTTGTTTAAATTACCAATGAATTACAAATTTTACATTGATTAATTTAAAAGAAAATATAAAAAACTACTTGAATTTACGCATTCCTCAGATCCACAACCCCATTAACCTAACTATTTATTTTAGGAATTTTCGGTCAAGCCTGTGGTAGGGTTGGATCGTGAAAAGAGGGAAATGTTAAAACCGACAAGGATCGTAGAAAGTTAAATGAACATTTCCACTGCTAATGTAACAGATACGCGTGCCTACCGTAATATTAAATAAATTAAGACCTGACAACATAATTGAATTATTATAATAATTTTAAATACCTATACACATGATAGTTATCATCTATAATTTTATTATAATGCAATTGGGAAAAACCACAATGCAAAGCCTTATGTTTCAAATCCAGTAATACATCCACTTACCAGTCGACGTTTCGCCTATTCAGGCATTATCAAGACACAAAAACAAAAAAGGATTATGTGAATCACATCTCGAAGATAAAGGCGCAATACATCCCAACGATCAACAGCCCAAACAGGCTCCAAACATGAGACTAAACGTCGACTGGTAAGTGGGTGTATTACTGGATTTGAAACATAAGGCTTTGCATTGTGGTTTATCCCAATTGCATTATAATAAATAATGGTGTTTCTTTTTGAGTTTTTGGCTCTATTTTATTGATCTATAATTTTACTTTAGTACATTTCTAGTTCTTTTGAAAAATGAACTATGCAGTTCATTGGCACTAGTTCATTAGGATGAACTATCTGAAAAGGAACAATTCAGTAAAAGGAACTACTTTGACTACCTCTATAATAATGTAAAAAGGCTGTGACGGATATATAACAGAAATTATAATGTTCGTTTGGATAGAATATAAGCATATATTTATATAGAATATATAAATAATTTATTTTTATTATCATTTTCGCATTTATTTTTGTTTTACATACATACATTTTTCCGCATGTATATATTACTATTACATTTTTTTTTTTTTGTTTTTATGGAATGCTTGTATAGCTACTTAGCACTATTACTTATTGCCCACAACTGGCAGATTGTAATAATTCAATAAAGTATTAAAAAACAAAAAAACAAATTCGTTTGGATATTTTTCGAACTGCATTAGAACAAATGAACAAAAATGGCCGGACGCAGAGGGATGATCATTTCGACACTAAATTACGACTGACTATAGATTTATTCGCCAATGGCGGAGTTGAGCGTAATATTTTTCCGTAGTAATTAGCGAATGTTATTTATCATCTTTGAGGTAATCTTATTATCCGTCGCTCCGGGAGTTATGGCTTCACTCTTGCCTAAATGATTTGTATCCTCGAAATAGGGGCCCTTATTTTAACAACTTCTAGTGAAAATTTTCATATTTTTTTCCTTTTAGAAATTGGTCTTTGCTTAGCTCACCTCCTAACTTGGAAAAATATTATATACGTTGAATTAGGTTTCAATATAAATTCTATATTAAAAAATAGATTCTGTTGCATAGCATAACAACAAAGCTAACTTATTAGGAATTCTTTCGTTAGCCGAGCTTTACATCTAAAAGATTTACTATATGTTTATAGATTATAATAATTCTAATTTTTATTTATTTCCAAGTTTATTGTATATACCATAGTTTTTGTATTTTATTTTCCGGTAAATAAAATACCCTGAATAAGTACTTTTTTTTCATTTATTTCATTTGAGCTCGACTGATTACAAACACATGTGCACAGAGAGTCAGAATTTCGATTAAGTATTGCATCAACTAATACTCAATTAAGCAGCAGCGCAGAGAACTTAATTAATTTAATCAAAGTAATCAATATCTGTCTTTCAACAGAACATTATTGTATCAACCAAAAAAAAAATCTCATTATTAAAAAATGCGAGATTTTCAGTTCTTTTTGCTCTGATTATTTAAGAAAAAAAGCACTGCGGGACACTTTCATTTTTAATCAAATGATTACAGAGTTAAACCTTGGAGTAAAAATAAATGAAACTAAATTAGGAATTCCTCGGCGTAAAGATTTTTTTAAACTTTGGACGGTGACACTTCAAAGAATAAACTACCTCAATGTAATGAATTTAAAATTTTATTTTTCAGAAAAAAATATTAACTTCCTATAATGAATTCTTGAAGTAGTAAACTCTAAAGAGGGTGTAATAAATAAAAACAAAAAAGCTTTAGGCACCGAATATGCATCGCAAAAGCAAATAATAATATTTAAATCGTGACCAGGCCCTCCTAATTAAAAATAAAAAAAAAATTTTTGAAAGTAGGGTGTATGTAGCCAGGTTGTTGGCTGGTTGGCAATTAATTCACGAATAATTTATGATATTAGCAACAATATAAAAGTATAACGAAACCTAAATAGGTTTAAATAAATGATTTAATACGAAATACAATAGTAATAATCAGACAAAAATTGCAAAACAAAGAAGAGAAAATGAGAAATACGGTTGGACTGAAAGTGGGAGATTACAGAGCATTTTGCGCTTCAACACGACTCTCGAAAATGTAGTGAAAAGTAAAAACACAGAGGATGGCAGTATAACGTTGAGACACAATGAAGTACGATTTCTGAGCCTGAGAAGGAGACTGGAAATTTTTTTTTTTCAGGGACGGGATAAAATTGTTTTTTCCGTAATTATATGTAAACCCAACAAACCTCATTAAGACCTCATTGGCCATGCTGTTATGAGTTTGGTAAGTATTTAATCGAAGTTTCTGCTTTCGCACGACAAGGGATTTGTAAGTTTATAAAGTACTTAAATGTACAAAAACCTTTTCTCACGAAGGATTGACCTAATGAACAAAAAAAAAAACTTGTGCAAGGCGGTTGACAATTGGAAAAATATTAGATTTGGATGCATCGAAATGAACTTTCCTTCATAGTCCAATTCTAAGAAATTTTATTTTCATTCGCCTCCATATCCTCAGGAAGCTCATGTTATGATTCTGCTTTTTAGGCAACCTGAAACATGCCTACCACAAAAGTTGGCACAGAAAAAAGCATCATTAACGAAGGGTGCTTGATTCAAGAAAAAATGGGAACAAAGTGGATGCTATTTTTTTTGCACCTCAGGGCAGCTGGCGAAAAACTCTTCCAATAAAATTTCAACCTCTGCTCAATTATTAATTGGTTGAGTATTTATACACTTTTGGTTTATTAAAAAGGTTTAGTTTACATTTATTAACTATTTAAATAGTATGAAGACTGATGGCGCAAAAAAAAAAAACATACCTAAGGAAAAATATTTAAATATGCAGCATAAATAAAACAAAAAAGACTTTAATGAAATTGAGAAATATATTGAAAGATAAAGTAATAAAACTTGAGTAAAGAAATAGGACTTCAAGCACGAGAAATTCAATTCAAGAAGGAATGAAATTTTATATTGCAAATACCCTATCCGGTGCTTCCGAATCACCCACAGTTATCTGATTCGTATAATTTAGCTCTAAAGTATCTAAAATTAAAGGTTGCATAAGTATCTTGAAACTATGGGAAGATATACGTAATAACAAGTGCTTACGAGAAGAAACTGATTTAAAAGAGAGAAGTATTCTAAATAGGTTTAGTTTAAATTTATTAACTATTTAAATAGTATGAAGACTGATGGCGTAAAAAAAACATACCTACGGAAAAACAGCATATATTTAAATATGCAAAATACATAATAATTATACTACTATTTATTTGTTGAACTTCTAGCATAAAATAATTAATTAAAAAACATTGTTACATTTATCTGTAACAAATATTCTACTCTGAATTAACACACACATATACATTCATATATGTATTTGTATCGGATTTTCTATTGTCTAGTGTTTTGTAAAATTATATTGTATGTATAGTTTTTGGATTTTTTAAAATAAAAAAATTCATTCATTCATTCTTATGAATGACACTCGGGTGGCCGCACAAATTTAATTTAATATAACATTTTATGTCAAACTAAAATAAGATGTGTTTTTTTCGGTATCATTGCATTTTAGTAATAATTTGAAGAATGAAATGATAATTCTTCTTTCATATCTAGGGCCTAAGCGATCGAACCAATTAAATCATTTAGGAACAAAGGAAAAAACGGGAAACGGCCTAAACCACGTATATAAATGGAGCTACAAGAGAGAGCCAATGCTTCAGTCCAAAAAAAAAAAGGAAATGAAAGATAAAAAAGAAAAACAAAACTTGTAATACCCGGTGTCGTCCGAAATCCTCAAAAAATGTGAAATAACGGCTTCGTTAAACTGTTTTTATTTCGAGCAAAAAGTAGGGACCCCAGGATTATTTATGCTCTTGGTTGTTTTGTCCCGAGCGACATGACGAAGGATCGCAATCACGTTACCGTTTTTTCTCTTAAGGTCCTAGGATTTCTTATCCGTGCCTAAATAGGTGCGTACGTTTATCATTCTAATCATCACACTCATCATACAAACAACTTAGTATTTATCAAAAACTTAAAACAATTTTCATTGGGCAACACTTTTAACTACACATTTTACTTTTAATCTGGCGTCTATAAATCTTCCTGAAAAACTCTAATACTAATATTAGCCAAAATTGGGTAACTCAACCTTCATTGGCTAAGGGGGAAACTTCGCTAGCTTGAATTCTATTGAATCAGTTAATTTGAGATTTAGTTTGCTTTTAAAATATTTTAAAATTATTAAGAGATTTTAGAAATCTAATATTTTGACGACCACCCATATTCAGTTCCTCAAGACGCTTCTCATAAGTTGTTTTCTTTGTAGTACAAACAACCCACAGATGTCAATACTCTCCTGAAACATTCAAACAAAAGTGGATAACTCAACCTTCACTGGTTAGGGGGAAAACATCGCTAGGTTGAATTCTATTGATTAATTGATAGAAAGTTATATTTTTTTTATTTCAAATTCTTTTCTAATTAAAAAAAACACTTCAATCCTATTAATGTTGATATTTAATTCATACATACGGCCTGTATAAGGTATTCAAACTAGAGATTTGATATAAATGACTTTACTCAGTATAATAAAAATACCAATAATTCCCTGCTTGACAGATATTTCTTATGATTCTGAGCTTCCTATAATGCAATTAACTTTTTATAACATTTACAGATGCATACAAGTTTTGTTAAGTCCATTACAATAATTTATGTATTACTCGATGTTATGTACAACCTTCCTTAGAGCAATGTCACAAATTGTGGCTGTCCAACTCGGGACATAACAATGATAACAAAACCTTCCCTAACCCGGCTGTTTGTCTTAAGATCTTGGAAGAGGAGTTAAAGATCATGGCAAATGCGATAGAGATCTCCAAAACAACTCTGAGATATTAGTGGTTCAATCGAAACGGGCGGTAAGCGATGAGCATTGTCGTAAAACTTGGTCAACACATTTCTAAATGCATATACATATTTTTAAGCAATTTTTTTATTTCGTAAATTTGTTACTTATAGATGCATCATGAATGTTTTAAAGAAACAAATGTAACATCAAAAGTGGTAAATATTTTCAATAGCAGTACAATGCCAGGACATTTCTCCAATATATTTATAACATAATTTCTATTTGATTCAGATTGCAGATAAAGAAGAGTATGATAAATAAAATCGAATACGCTTAAAGTTTATATTACATATAAGGCAGAATTATAAAAACAGGTCGTAAAAAGAAGATGAACTATAATTATAAAAAAGATACAGTAAATTTAAGTATAAATTAAAATGCCGGAAATCTGTTCTATTGACGATTATACTATATTCATAAAAAAATTATTAAAAAAGTCTGACTAACACAATTACTTTATTTCCGACTATCTGGATTTTCTTTTACTATAATAAATTATCAAATTCTTTCGCAATTTACGTTTATTCATTTTTTAAATATTATTTAATAATGAGTGACGGATAATTAAATCAAATAAAATTAATTAAACAAAAGAACCCGAGAGAAGTTTATTTTGTAAATTCCGCAATTAACCCCTTTGAGACTAATTAATTAGGGCTAATATTTTGATGATAATAAAACCATTTTAAATTATAATACTGATACTAATCTGTTTTATTAATACAGAATATAATTATGATACAATAAAATTGATACAACGAGTTAGATAGTGTAATAGTGAGAAAACTAAGAATATTTATTTTCAACTAAAAAAAATATTTATTTGCCGCATTTGAATTTCTCAAGCAAGAAAAAATAAGTAAACAAAATAAAACGTAATATGAAAGTAAATATTGGATACTTTAGATTACACAGTTACCTAATGTTAAGGAAAAAATTGAATTATCAAAAAAATTGCAAATTAGAATAAAATATTTCATAAATGACATCTTGCTTAGTTCACAATTCAATTTAACTTGGCTTTTTAATTACAAACAAATGGTACAGTTAAAAATCATGTTAACGAAATTTATGGAGTTTCGGGGGGGGGGAGTAGGGGTTGGTAAAAGCTACCCCTATAACGTTGCGTAAACGCTGGCAAGCTTTTCGACGTCATCATATATTTAGAAAGGAGGGTGAATCATTACTCGAATAGAGGCCTTCCGGAAAATTTCTTACACTTCTTAGCTTTGAGAGCGGCCGTAAATAGCGAGATGGTGAACCCACTTAGTCAATATTAACTCTTCGTTTTTCCCAACTTGCTTTTATCCAGAAATTATATTTTTCTTTTCCGACCCCCGAAAGTTTCCAGCAGGTCTCCTTTGAAATAATTTAGAATTCATTTTGGATCCGTCGTTTGACTTGAAATTTATAAAAGCGGCTGATTTCTAACGGGTTGATTATGATTTCTGTAGTATTTTTCATCCATAATCTGAAAAATAACAATAATAATAATAGTAAAAGGCTTAGTGTACCCGAAGGTACGATTCCCAAGTCCTTTAGGCCCTCCTTAATACAGTCCTCCATGTGAAGTAGGTTTTATAGTGGTTTTTACAATTGACACACATTATTTGTTAGTTCAAAAACTAACGCTCAATACAATTAATTAATAAAAATGTTAATGAATGCAAATTGTAATACTCTAAAAAATAAAACCTTGAGTCTCTATACTCAACTTGTTACCGAAATGAACTTATATATAAGTGTCAGAGTGGAAAATAGTTGACTGGATAATTCTAATGATGGATTGAAATTATTTGTGGCGGTGCAGTCAAAGATAACTTGAACAATAAACAATAAACGCCATCAATGAATTTTTATCCTTTTTAAAGAAGGATTTAAGGATATTTATCAAACTCCTTTTACGAGCTCCTCCTCCCACAAAATTCCATAAATTTCATCATTTCATTTCATTCATTTATGGTTTTCAACTAAAAAATAAAGCTGAGTTAAATTCAGTTGTGTATTATGCAATATGACTTTTGAGTTAACCATTTCCAAGACGAAATAAAAATAATAATAAACCAGCCTATTTAAGTCAATATTTTATTCTCAATTTCACCTTTTTCCGCAAATACAATTTAATCATGAAAAGCTGGAAACTTCTTAAGACAGAGAATATACTCTTTATTAGTGTTATATTTTTTTTATTTATTCAAGGAACTCAAACTTGGTGAACAAATGTTTTCGTAATTAAAAAATAAATATTCTCAGTTTTCCAAAGAAACTAACAATTAGGAATTTCATTAATATACATGATTATTAACTGTATCATATGGTTTTTAATAAAGAAAATTGAGTTATATTGGGTTCTTTATTTTCAAAATAAAGTAAACTAAAATAAATATTCAGCCACTGAAATATTTCATTCTCAATTTGCAAATTAAATCCTACACTCAATATTCGGCAATCGTGCAAGTTGAAGCATGTCTTTTTTTCATTATTAATTACATTTTATATTATTTCATTTGTTTGCTTAAGAAATTCAAACTTGATGAGTAAATATTTTAGTAATTAAAAAAATATATTCTTAGTTTTAATAAGAAACTAAAAACTTAGGTTGAGTTGAATCGAGTTCTGAACTAAACGAGATGGCTTTTGAAATAAACATTTTGAAGATCAAATAGCAACTTATTTTAGTAACTAAAATTATATTGCACAACACAAACCAAAAGAGATACTTTATCTTATACAGTTACCTAATCTTCAAGATAAGGTAACTGTACCTAGTCTTCAAGATTAGGTAACTATCTCAGCCTAATCTTGCCCTCAAGATTAGGTCACTGTCTAAGATAAAGAATATCTTTTTTTATTACTACATTACTTTGCATTTGTTAATTTTGTTTTCTTAAGAAATTAAAACTTGACAAATCAGTATTTTTGTAATTAAAAAAAAATTAAATATTTTATTTATTGATGGATTTTTGGAGGAGGTGTCTCCGTTTCACTTGGCAGGATAAAGTATGAAACCAAGTCGAACGTTGGCGAAACCTCTGGTTCTGGAGTTCTGGATTGAGTTGGGTGGGGAGGGCGCGGACGGCAAAAAAGAAGGTGGATGGAGGGATTCCAGGAGGAGATGGCTGGGCGAGGACCCCAGGAAGATGATTGGATGGATCGGGAGACATGGAACTCTGCTCTGACCAGTTGAGGCAACCCTTGTCGGAGCGCCTATAAAATAAAGTAGTATTTATTGAGATTGCATAGGACTTTCCAATTACAAGTGTAGTAAACTGAATAATTTTTAATTTTGCAATTATTGTTCCTTTTTATGTATGTATCCCTACCCTAACGTATGTTTTCCTCTTTCATTGTGCTCATATTTTTCTCATTCGTCAGAAATAATTATTCACCTTGACCGGATTAGTTTTCATTATCCTCAGGGATAACGAAACAAACAAGCGATTCTGCTTGTTAGTGTTTCCCTTGTCTTTGATAAAAAACAAAACAAAACAAAAAGCTCTAAACTATGTTATTTGTTACGATTACAGTATTTTCCTTTTCTAGAACTCACATGCGTAATTATAAATCAAGGATGTAGTGCTAAGTAGCATGGAAGTCATACTAGAATAAGCTACAAGAAAATGAATAGTTTCATGTTTCAATAAACAGAAATTATTAATTGATAAGACTCATGTAAGAAATGTTTGAAATTTGGGAAACAACTAAATTTTTTTAGGTGATAATTTTCTAAATAAAACATTTTTTAGCATCATGTATTTTAAGGATTCACTCTACTGACGAGGAATTCCAAGGAACATCCATCGACGTCCGAATCCTTAAGCGTAGTCCCAATATAGGCCTAAACAAACACCGAGATTAAACTGACAGTGGCTTCCAGCCTTAATACCTGTTTAATTGAAGCCCCGACAAAAGCCAGCTTCTTCTCTCAAGTCAACATCTGAGGATGCGACGTCCTCACTCATGACATTGTCATAGCTATCTCCTGTAGTCCTGCTTTCGCAAATAGCTAAGGGGTAAAGTCAGATTCTAAGAAAACCCAAGATGATATTATGTATTCGGTTAGGAACTGGGAGTGATCTTGTGAATTTTTTGAAAAAATCAATATGCTACTACATTGCACAACGCCAAGAAAAACAATAAGTTAGTATTTTTTTAAATAGTTACCTCTGAAAGAAAAGATTACTCTTATCAGAAATAACTGCAATAATCAGATCCCCTATGTAGATACTTAGTAATAACTAAAATAATCATAAATTACAAAAATACTCGATTGTCATAATTCTAAAATGAATATATTCATGATTGATGACTTTATACATTAATACTTATCCTTTGTCTACCCCAGCTTTTATAACAAAATAAAGCTCATGAATAAAGGAAATATTACGTAGAGTAGCGGTTTATTTCTTGAAAGATGAATGTGGGAAATGAGAAGTAAAAAAAAATATAAATTAAATTATCTAGATTTCGTAGGAAGTGAAACAATTATTCAAAAAGGGGTTTAAAAGTTTATCTCATTTAATAATTTCCGAGGAAAATCCAATCCTTAAAACTTTAAGAATATTTATTATAACTTTAGTATAACGTTTCTTTCAAGAACCGGCCGAAACCTGACATTCTCTCCCGTTCTTTCATTGTTAGTAAAATCAGTAACAAACGTTTTATCTTATAAAATCGAAAAGTTTTAATATTATAACAATAAGTTCAATAATAATAATAATAATTATTATTATATAAAACAAGATTTTAAAATACCAACATAATTACCGTACTCTTACAGTTCACTTACCTATGTAATGAATATATTCTAAAACATTGCGATCGTGTACATTTTTTTAATTTAAAAAAATAACTCACCTCGAAGTAAATGGAGAAAAAAAATTCCAAGTAGTACAAAATCGTCTGTACATTTTTATGTAGCAAGTCTATAACTGAGCTATCATGAATTAACGATTGATAAAATTCTGGTATACCACTTTTCTGTCTTAATCGACACAACATGATTGATTTGTAGTATATGTCCTATTGATAAACCCTATAGTTTGATAGGATTCAACTCCCAAATTTTGAAAATTTCTTTTTGCTCTATTTTTGTATTAAAAAATGAGTAAAGCTTTAGTTTAGAATTTGATAATTAATTAATGATTTGGAGAAAAATTAAAAAAAACAAAAACAATATCTCGGAAATTTGCAGTACTAATATAGATATTAGTAGAATATTCCGTTGCGAAAAATATTATCACACAAATAAGTTGTTAGGGCGCCTTAAGGGTTACAGGAATTGCACTCTTGCACAATCTTTCCCTATCTCACGAAGTTCTGATAGGCTTCTGCCTTAATCTGACTTAATTAATTTTAAATGGTAAAATTTTTAAAATGAAGTGATAGTCAGATATAATCAACTGCCTATTTTTGAAACTCTTATAATAAATCCAATTACTTATAATAAAAATGATACTATTAAACCAAATCAGATACAATTAGTTGAAAACAAAATATCCATAAGGTGAAGAATATATTAGAGTTTCGTTGAATGCAATAAACAAAATTTAATAATCAATATAAGGTTATCAAAATAAAGTTATTATAAAACCAAATAAACAATAACTTTTAAATGAGTTCATGCGTGATAATTTAATTGTCTATAATATCCTGGGTCAATGTTTATTTCTCTTCATGTGACTTCAGTCGGATTTCTCGCGAGTTGCCTGCTGCCTTCAGTAGACGAGGAATTCGATGACAATTCGTAAGCTATCTGTAGATTCAGATTAATTAAAAAAGTCGACACACACGAAAAACAAAACACAAAACAACAGGGGTGATGTTGAAGAGAACTCGGTTCGGTATCGAAGCCAACAATGGAATTAGAGTCTTTGGCTAATAACAACAAAAGAAATTCCCACAGCTGTTTCCAGTTAATTCACTGTTATACACACAAATATAAACTATTACATTGCGTATTTTACAATTAATTCATTTTAAATGAAATTAAAATTAATAAAAATATAAAATAATTGACAACAAAAACATTAAACACGAGCATACAAATTATGTGTCATTACAAACTCAGCGGCTGGAATATTCATAATAATAAAAAGTATCAGTTCTGCAGGTTGTCGCTTCGATTCACTAATAATCTACACAATTCTTATAATTAAACTATTTTTTCCATACTAAAGATCACGATCGTTCGTAATTTTGGAGAATATTTTAAAAGAAACGGATTAAAAGTTAAAACATGGGACTCAACGAGAACCGACAGCCTGCGAAACTAATACCAAAAGTATACATTTATGTGATTACGAGATAATTATATATGTTAATTTATATTGTTTTATCATTTTACAGGATATCAATGCTTCCTCCATTGAGGTTAGGTTAGGTTTTATTGCTTACAGACGCACAACATCTATGGTCATTAGCGTCTTTCTTCTTTTTGTTCAAATGTTTATTTCATTATTTATTTATTTATTCAAATATTAGCCTCTTTATTCTTTTGGTTCAATATTTAGTTCTTTATTATTTTTTGGTTTAACTTTTATTTCCATTTAACCTTATATAATTATTATATTTTACTGAAAATATTATTTTCTTTAAGAAAGGTTATCACTTTGTCTATATTAAATGCTTCCATTGATATTTAATTCAGTATTTTAATATTTATTTAAAGTAGTTCCTTATATCAGATATTTAACAGTAGTGTTGCAATATTCAACGATTTTCGTTCTTCGACATAACCATTTTTACTGATATTAAACCTAACAAGTCAAGTTCGATAGACGTATTTCTGGAAACTGTATCAACATTTTTTCCAGCAGATTTTCCTCCAATAAAAGAAATTTACATTGTCATAACTTTCGTAGCGATCTAGGCTTTAAAAAAAAAATTCTCTGAAAGGCTTGACTATTCAACAGAATTTTTTTTTTTGGATCGCATAAACATTTTTAAGTTACAGTGATAGGCCCTTATTTGCAATTCAATTAGATCAATTAAAACTGGGCGCGCAAATACTTTTTCACACTACTCTATATGAATAAAATTGCTTTTGATCGTAGAATCCAATCAAGCTAAATGAGGCAATCTATTTGAAACCAAAACTGTCAATTTCAGATAGTGCCATGGTTTAACTAAGGCATAAACCCGCGGTTTTGGACGCTTTCCCGGAAACATAAAACCGTTATCCAGCCGACCTATGTTCCCTTCAGCCAAATTATTCCTGAAAATTATTTTAGTCATAACTTATGAACAATATATTATATTGAATCAACGATATTGGAATAGAGAAGTTATCCTTTCCTCGTGCTTAAACAATTTAATAATAACACCTAACCTATGCAAATATTGTAATTGTGTTTTTCCTGTACAACTCCAACCAATAGGGGGTCTTGGTAGAGTACCATACTTTAAAGATCAAAGTTTATATAGGTGTAATATTAATAATAATAATAATAATAATAATTTGAACATGGAGGATGGATAGATCCCCAAAAAAATGCGTAATAAATATACATTAATGAGATGTATTGACATAACTTTTTAAAGTTATGTATGATTATTGGAGTGATGCAGACAACTTTTTAAATGATTGATAATGACATATGTGTCGAAATGTTTTAAAGAATAAACAATATAAGAATACTGAATGACTGGATGATGGTTTTCTCTAAAATATAAAAATCAAAAGATTTATAGTCCAGTTTACAGTAATTAAAAAAGATATTCCTAAAATGTTAAAATAAATAGTTTTCTATTTAATCCAAGATAGATTTTATTTATTTATTATAAATTTTATAATAATATTTTATTTATTATTTATAACCTTAAATGTATTGGAACCTTCACACATCAGGAATTTGGAGATCTAGCATTAAAACGGTGATCAAACCACAAAAAAAATAAAAAATGGAAATAGATAGTGTTGAATTCATTGAATTTACTCCTGACAATATTATTTTCTAAATAATAATAATTAAATTCTTCAATGAGTAAACCGTCCTAGAGTTATAATTTGCATGGTTAGTAATAGAAAATTGTATGAGATAGTGCTAGTGTAATTTTAACAAATTCAAAGTTTCACCTTTTAATTTCTTAATTTTTAATTGGTTGCAGGAAAATGTAATATTTAACACGTGAGAAAAGTTCTTATAACACCCTCGTTTAATTACGTTTAAAATTCACTCGGGTGTAATAAAGTGGCACTTTCCTCACTGGCCAAATAAATAACTATATTATTATTATCATGTAATAGATGTTTTTTTGCATCATTAAAAACAAAATAATTAGTTAAACTTAAATATAAATTTTCTTTAGAAAATAATATAACTTAAATAAAACCAATATATATATATATAAACACACAAAATTATAAGGTGACTCGAGAGTGGGAGGAGGGACACTCTGTAAAAGATAAAGCCGAGATATTCAGAGGGGTATTGTGTTTCCCATGACTATGAATAAGTCCTATGTTATATTCATTAAGGTTTTGTTAATGATCATGGACTCCTGACCACTTAGCCTTGATGGGTCCAGCGGTATGTTAATTTCTCCTGTCCCTAAAGAGCCTGCTTTTATTCTCACCGAAAAAAAAACTAGAATTAGATTAAATAATTAGTAGAGGTCCCCTACAATTATTGTCAAGCTTTCTAAACTTTTTAACTTATTATTTTATTTAAAATTGTTTACTATCAAACTTTAAGAATGTTCCTTTAGTTTATGCTTCATATTTATCCAGAGGAATCAGCATTTTCCGGATCTTATTTTCAAATATCATAGGGAGTTGTTTTTCTTTATTTGTAACATGGAACAGTGATGATGAAAAAAAATATATGCAAATTTAACGATAAAAATCGTGGTTTTACGATAAAATAATAATCATGCCAATACTACAAATAGTTATTTATAAATCTACATCCATGAATTATGAATTATAAATCTTAAACATTAATCCCTTCTCTCACTTTTAACCCACTCACACCACCTAATCCTAGGTCTATCATAGGTTTACCAGTCGGTTCGGCATTTTTAACTAATTAGGTATTCTATCGTGACTGAACCTAAAAACTTAACAGATGGTACCACTTTCATTAATTATTATGCGCAATTCCATGTTCTGTAACCTAAACTCTCCAGTGAACTTATCCTTTTTTGGATCGTATTATCAAACACCTTAAAATGCTGTCCTTTTTTAGGCTAAGTTGATACATTATACTACCGAAGACAATAAACATTAAAGAAAATTAATTAATTTCGTGACTGACCTACATTCAAGCTTTATTTGAAAAATCCAAAGAGACGGTAGTATATTTCATCATTAAAAAAAAAAAAGAAAATCATCAGGGAGCACGGTCCGACTCGACAAGGAAAGGAGATACCTTTTATTTCAATTAAAAGCTTTAATTTGCTATAAATGAAACAGAGATTTATATTGGGATTCCTCCAGAATTGGATCCTCCAGACTTGTCAAAAGGTGAAGAGTGGAATTGGGTTACTCTGACAAAGAAGATAGATAGTAGAGAAGTCAGAAAAGAAATCTCTGCTTAATTTATACGAAATTAAATGTTGTTTTTTTTTAATTAAAAAAAAAATTGTAGAAGCGTATCGGTATCTCAATCGGACGATTCACAACAGTGTTGAATTGAAAAAAGAAATAAACTTTCAGCTCTCCCGAATGTCACCAACCAATTAATTTGTTTTTTTATGCCAAACTATATACCTTAAAATAATTGTTTCGAATTTAAGATGTCCGATTGATCTTGCTTACAATCCAATTTTGATGTTCACCTCAAATATATTTAATAAAAAAATTAAAAGTGAATTTTTTTCGCTCCATTTATCAACGCAAATTTTTCTAAGGTTCTATGGAGCGAGGCTGCTCAGAGAGTAGATCACTTAGTTTTAGTTCCCGGTTCGAATTTGACTTGGTTGTTATATATAACATTATTTTATATATTAACAACCATATATTTATATATCCTATTGGATAAACAGAACCTCCTTCGAAGTGGTCACTGTATAGTGGGAAACCTTACTGCACAACCGTTATCTCAGAAGCAGAAACACTCCCTACCCAATTTCCAATCAATATACAATATATTTCATGAGTTATAGTGGTACAGATAGTTTTTTAAAAATAGTTTCTAAGTTTTCACCTATCCAAAACATTTTAAAACCCAAAACGGATGTTTAACTACCCATATACTAAAACTTCATACACGGTTTATAACTCATCTAATTACTCCAGACTTACATTAAACATAACAAGCGAAAGGTAATCGATTTGTTTTAAACTCGAGTGAGACTATACGAAAAAATAATTATCGATTCTAACATCGTTTAATGTTTCAGTCAAGTACATCTCTACCAGATATACTAACTTTTACGGTAGTACCGACTCAACCAAAATGAACGTCAAATACTTAAAAAGATATATATATATATTTGCATGTTATTATTGAGATATATGCTAAAAAGAGGAAAAAAGATTATACGGGAGAAAAAAAAACACTTTATATTTAAAATACTATAATATTTACTTTAAATAAATACTTGAATGAAATTTTAGGCAAACGCAATTGATAATTTAAATGTAATGTCGAAGGTTATATACTCCAAACTAAATTAATTCTGTTTAAATAATACATTATAAGTAAACAAGGGTGTTTTAACGGATTTTCATAAAATCAACATTATAAAATATAAAATCGCTATTTGTACAATGAACAGATGGGCCGAGTACTTCAGGGAGCTACTGGAGATGGATAGCAGCCACCAGGAAGCAACAGAACTGAACCATCTTCTACAATCATGCTGGGCAAAAGACGACTTCATTAACGAAGATGAAATATCAGAAGTATTAGCGTCTCTCAATCTAGGAAAAGCTGCAGGAATGGATGGCATCATGCCAGAGATGATGAAATACCTGGGGACCACTGGAGAAAAGATGTTTCAGCATCTCCTCAACTTGGTATGGAAGAACAAAGTAGTACCAAAAGACTGGGAAATCTCCGTCATAATACCGATATTTAAGAAAGGAGACAAATGAGATTGCCACAACCAAAGAGGAATCTCCCTTCTTAGTGTACCCAGCAAAATATATTCCAAAATACTAGAAAGACGTCTTAGGAATGCATTAGAACCAATGCTGGGGGAAGACCAATATGGATTCAGAGGAAATAGAAGCACCCAAGATCTTATCTTTACACTGAGACAAACATCTGAAAAGACCATAGAAAAGAACAAGGAAGTCTTCACCTATTTTGTCGACCTCACAATGGCCCTCGACAGAATCAGAAAGGAAGATATTATAAAGGCTCTGAGGGAGAAAAAGGTCATTCTGGGACTTCAGAAAGGAATCATAAGTCCTTTTTAAAATACTGAGAAATGTTGTGAGGACGTGTAATGAGACATCACAGGAATTAGTAACAACCCAGGGGATCAGACAAGGATGTAGCCTAAGCCCATTAATTTTTATTTTGGCCCTGAAAAGAGCTAAGTCAAAAATGAAACAGTACCATCTAGGGTAGAGAAACCTTAGGCCAACCCACTTTAGTATCCTCGCATTTTTTCAAACAATTGTAGGAACCTCCAGTTCAATTTACGCATCCAACAAGAAGAGTTGGACGTGATTAATATGGGAATAAATGCAGGAAAAACCAAAATCATGAGAATAGGAAGAAGTAGCGAGCATGGGGACCGAGTCGTAAGACTAAACAACAGGATCCTTTCTTTATGATAATAGTAGAAATATTATAAATCTTTCCTAACAGAATGGAATTGAATAAAAGTTCCATTTTACATATATTTTTAATAAATGTAGCAAAGAAGTATATGCAATAATATAATAACCTTCTTTGATAATTTAACATCTGTTAGCTGCCTACATTAAACTATAGATATAATTTAGACACACACACACAAGTTCATAATCTTGAATTTCAGTATACATAAAGTTTCATTATTACCCTACAGATACGATGAATATAACAAATATATATTTTATATCTTTAAAAAAACTGAGCTACAACCCATGAAATATATTGGATTCAGTACGTGGTAGAAACTGTACTTTAGACAAAGTTTATGCAGGGAGGACACTCAACCGTCTCATTTTCCTATTTCGATTATTTACTTTGTAGAGGCTGGGAACGTCCTAGGTCCCTTAGTATCCATCTGTATGTATAGTGTAAATAAAATATAGCTTTATGTTTACTGACTGAACCTCACGAGAACTGGAAAAAACGTTTATAATAAAAAAAAATTATTACACAATATTTATTGTAGAACATATCTTCGCTACAATTTCGGGGTAGGAAGGGACTTTAAATTGATGGCTTGGACTTAGAGGAGGTGAACGTGTAGTGGCAGCTTGAAAAGTGCTTCGTCTCTTCCACTGACAACCCACCCTACCACCCTACTGGCCACCCTTCCCTCCACCCTTTACTAATGGCACCTAGTGAAATTATCGGGAAGCCCTTCCCGGTTGTATTTCCAGGCGAGCCGACCTTTATTTTATTTCTTTATTCAAGCAGCCCTCCGAATAAATTCTAGATTCCATAATCAACTTCTTTTTTTTTTTTTAATTTGTCTGTTGATGACACACAAATGAGACGCAGCAATCTCTGATAAATTATTTAAAACATATTGTAATTGAAATTGAATTCCACTACAAATTTTAATTTAGTTAGAAAATAAACTTTTACAGGCTATTCATCATTTTATTACTTCTTATTTTCCGTAAGACATCAAACATACACAAAATAGTTCTGTTTTGAGATTTATTCTATTCGTTTAAGCTTCCTTTTAGTGATGTTTTGAGACTATATCTGAGAACTGAAGAAAATCATAATAATGAATCGAATTGGTGAGTGGTGCAGTCAATGATTACTCAAAATAAGCAAAACTTATTTTAATGTGCCAACGTTTTGGTCTAAGATGTAGGCCACCTTCAGGGCTAGTAAAGAAACTGCACTCCCTGATCAATTCAATTCATTATTAGAATTATCCACTCAACTATTTTCCACTCAAACTTAAAGTAAATCAGATTCATTAACACTCCAGAATATATATATACAGGGTGTCCCGAATTTAAATTGCAAAACTTCAGAAACTTATAATGAACCGAAAAACACAAGAACTTATAGAGAAAATCGCAAAAAAAGAAACAAAACAAGTTTTCATTTTTATACTTATTTATTTACATTTATATTTATATTATGTTCTTTTTAATGTAAATATTGCTCAAAATGTTGTCCTCTTGCGCCAATGCAAGCATTACACACTCACTTGATAAATTGTAGCTAAACATTGTTCTGATGATATTTGGTGCACTGCATCTATGATTCGGTCTCTTAATTGTTCTCTTGAGATGATTGACACCGAATAAACTTTCTGCTTCAAGGTTCTCCATACGAAGAAATCCATGGGTGTCATATCAGGTGATCTGGGTGGCCAAGGTACTACTCCTCCACGTCCAATCCATCGTTGTGGACAATTTATATCCAGCCAAGCTCGAGCAACTCTGCTATGATGAGCTGAACATCCATCGAGTTGGAACCACATTTCAATCCGCTGTTGTAAGGGAATGTCATCTGAATAATTAGAAAAGTCATTCTCCAAAAAATGCGTAAATGTGATACCATTCAATCTTCCAGGTAAAAAATATGGTCCCACCAGTAATCCGTTCCAAATTCCAAGCCAAACGTTAATATCAAATTCATGCTGAAACCTATTCTCTCTAATAGCTCTGGGATTTTCAAGAGCCCATACATGATAATTTCTTTGATTAACAATTCCTCCTCTTGTAAAGGGAGCTTCATCGGTCCATATAATTTTTAATGGAAATAAATTATCATCGCGAATTTTTTCAAGAAACCAGTTACTAAAATTCAATCTCTTGACATAATCTTGAGGTAATAAATTCTGAACTTTTTGAAGATGGTATGGGTAGCGATTATCACCTTTCAAAGTTCGCCATATTGCTTGCCGCGATATTGCTAATGCAGCAGATGCTCTTCGGATGCTAGTCTCAGGATTGTTATCGAAGTGGCGTTGGACACAATTTCTTCTCCGATAATCTGCTCTTACTGCTGCTCGGAATTGGTCGCCTTAATTACGTATTAAGAATGAAGTCTCTCGTAGTCTATTAAAAGTTAACGAAAAGACTTGTCGATTAGGCAGTCTTCTATTTGGAAATCGGCGCGCATACTCCCGCACCGCTTCTAAAGCATTTCCGTTACAGAAACCATATACAAAAATCATATCAGCGTATTCAACATTAGAATATGTATGCGGCATTGTGGCTGATGCTATTCACACAAAAATATCTGAGTAACTGACTGAAGACTGATTTAGGAATTATAATCCTAGAAGGAAGCCAAAATGTAAACAAATAAAAGAATGTAAAGGATAGCATTAAGTGTTTACGTATCTCACAGCCTAGCCTGACGAATTTGAAAGGTGATAATCGCTACCTGTAACATTTTTTTTTTTTTTTTTTGCGATTTTCTCTAAAACTAAGCAAAGACGAGAAAATCTCTAAAGGACTTTTTGTCTTAGTTTTTCGGTGCCCTATAAGTTCCTGAAGTTTTGCCATTTAAATTCGGGACACCCTTTATATACATACACACACACATAAATGATTCTTGAGATTTAGTCAATAAATGAATAATTATCTTTCGGCAACGTTTCAAGACTTTATGTTATCATATTCTTGCCTCAACAGTAAAAAAGCAGGATTTATATAAATTAATCGAACGATTTTATATATAGCGAGAGCATAAGCAGGTACATCACAGGTGTTAAGGTGATAAGGGGAGCGGAATTAAGCACATACCACCTTCTCCTAGTAGCAGACACACAAATCATGAAGCCAATAAAAATAAAGCCAAAAGTTTATGAAAAGATAGATGTAGCGGCCCTGCAAGATCCTATGAAGAGAGAGCTATATGCTGAGAAATTGGATCGGGAAATACAAGGCATAGACTTAGACGACGATATAGATGAAGTATGGACAATGGTTAGGAGAAAAAATATCGGCACTGTTACAGAGATATGATCAGTTAAGAAGATAATATTAAATACGGCAAGGAAAAGAACAAAATAGTGGGACGAGACAGTAAAGCAAGCAATACCAGAGAAAAAGGAAGCATGGGAAGAGTATAGAACCAATAGGAGCACAGAAAACTGGAAAGCATATGTACTAAAAAGAAATATCTCCAAAAGGATCGTCAGGGAGTCCAAAAAGACCACATGGGGAAGTTTTGGCAAGGAACTAGATGAAGACTACAGGGAGAATATTAAGAAATTCTGGAGAAAGGCCAAGGCCATCCGAGGGAAGAAATGCAAACCCATTCGAAATGTGAAAAATGAAGGAGGGGAAATAATAACAGAGGAGAAAGGCATTTTAGAAAGATGGACACGACACTTTTCAAACTCTTTTACCACGAGATCCCCAAAATGCAGAATGAATGTATGAACGAAAAAGATCAAGAAGAAGATGAAAATGAAAATGTAATATGGGAAGAGGAAGTTGAAACAGCCATTGAAAAGATGAAGATAGGGAAGGCTGCTGGAAGTGATAATATTGTCCCAGAGTTCATAAAGTTTGCAGGAAATGAGCTTAGAAAGATCCGACAGGCTCTTTTCCAAAAGATATTCACTGAAAAGCAGATACCGAAAGATTGGGAAGTCAACATTATAGTACCAATAATCAAGAAGGATTCTGCTAGCGAGTGCCGTAATTATAGACCAATATGTCTGTCACCAGTGGTATATAAATTATATACTTCCATTCTTGAAAAGAAGCTGAGGACATTTGTAGAGGAAGATCTCCGGAAAGCGCAAGCAGTATTTAGGCCAGGACGACAAACACATGATCATATTTTTGCCTTACGTATGATAATAGAAAAAGTATGGGAGAGAGTCAAGAACCTATACCTTGCTTTCCTCGACCTCTAATCGGCCTTCGACTCTGTTCCTCGAGAGGAAATTCAGAAGGCATTAATGGCCAAGAATATTCCATCAGGCCTTATCAAGGCAATCTAATCTTGCTACCAAAAACCTAAGAGAATAGTGAGCATTAATGGCACTGAATCCAAGAGCTTTACCCTGGACAAAGAAGTAAAACAAGGAGACAGTCTCAGCTCACTACTCTTTATAATCTTCATAGATGAAATCATAAAAATATGTAAAAGAAGAACTGCGAGAACTACAATTGGACGTTGGAATATGCGGGCCATACTAGTTAGTACAAGTGGTAGTATATGCTGACAATATAGCCCTGATCTCAGACACTTTTGAAAATCTGCAGCGGACGATAACGGAATGGGAACCAGGGCCTGCCAGAAAAGGCATGATCATAAATGTTAATGAAAATAAAATATTTCAAGCGGGAAGAAATTCTGAAGATATAAATATTGTAAGCAATGCAGAAGAAATGGAAGTCTTAGAGGAATTCACATACCTAGGGCACAATGATTTTCAGAAATGGGAATGTAGAACATGAGATTTTGAACAGGATTAAAAAAGCAAATAATGTTTACTATCCGATCTGCAACACAATTCTGGGCAAAAGAGAAGTAGGAAAGGACTTGAAACTCCATATATTCAAAAGTGTATATTTGCCAGTTTTCTTATATGGGGCTGAGAGTTGGATACTCCTGGATAAAGACTGGAGCCGTTTAACAGCTGCTGAAATTTCTCAGAGGAGTAACTTCCAAGGCAAGAAGAGATAGGATCCGGAACGATACTATTAGAGAAGAACTACGCATTGCCACCCTGAAAGAAACCCTGGAGAAGCATCAGCTCAAATGGTTTGGACATACCCACAGAATGAGTCAAGACATGGCTCCAAGGAAGTTAATGGAAGCCAAACCCGTGGGCACTAGACTTAGAGGGAGACCAAGGCAGACGTACTCCAATTACATTTCCAAGTTGGGACAAGCAAGAGGGAATAACATGCAGGATCTGAGGATTATGGCGAGAGATACAGAGAGATGGAGATCCTGGGTTGATGCGGTACCTCGACGCTGAATGGCACAAGAGGAAGATAAAGAAGAAGAATCGAACGAGTTTTAATTTTATATTTGGACTAGAGCGAGATTCAACGTAGTTCACTTAGAATTAAATATTTAATTTTATTTAAAGTACAACATTAATTTTTTTAATTACTACATATATTGGACAGTCAAAGGGATATACAATAAATTATTATAAAAACTATAACTAAGAGATGTTACGATATAATTTAAGTTTTTCCATGATTAAATAATATATATGCATTAAAAATAATATTCTTTGTCAGATTTAAACACTCTATCTAAAAATGGTTAAGTTACTTAAAAATCTAATTTTTGTTTTATTTTGTGTGTAAACTCGTTAATTCAATCTTTTTCATGTTATAACAAATAAAACTGATAATGTTAGAAGTAAAAAATTCTTCAATTATAGCGTCCGTTCATAAAATATTTTACAATTTTGATTATTTAAATTTATCGTATCATTAAACAAGTATCTTACACGGTTTTATAGACACTTGGAAAGTAGGAAAAAACTTTTAAACTATTTACTTAGTCTTAGTTTACTATTCCTTTAGCCTTATTTGATTATTTATTTAGTTATAATATTTTTAAAACTCGTCTTATTTCGACGATTTTGTTTGTAAAAATGTTATTCAGGCGATATTGATAAGGTAATACCAGACACGGGGCTGAGATACAGTACCCGCAACACTCACCGCTTGCGCAGGTCTAAAGGCGCCTAATGCATTCAATTATATTAATACAATATTAAATTCTTAATTAATTATTTACATTAAATTCTTTATATATATATATATATATATATATATATATATTATCTACAATATTTTTTAATATTCGCTGTAGTTGTATCCCATACGATCTAGTCACAATTTAAGAGTTTCCCCATTGTAAAAATTATTCTTCTGCAAATATGTTTTATACTCTTATATAATATGAGTGCTAATTACATTCTAAAACTCTTAATTAAAAATTACATAGATAACCTATATACTTCACTAAAACTATGTTTAATGTATTAGAAGACGGTGTTAAATTAAAAGTGAAATAAAAGGTGAAAAACTGACTATTGAAGAAATATAAAGTCAGATCCGACCTCTACCTTTTGAAATAGAATTCTAGAAATTCTAGTACTGAAATCTACATCAGGTTAGACATTGAATGAAAAAGGGAATTCATATTGTTCGTTTATACCCTTTATAGAAGTTTAATAATACATTTTAAACAAAAAACCCTTGAATTTTTTCTTTCTTTTTTATAATGTCAGTAAATAGAATAATATATCTCAATATCATTTCTTTAGAATTTTATTTTATACATAAAAAACATTTATACAAAAACGCTGAGCAAAAATAAGTACAATAAATACAATTTTAACAAATCTGTATTAAGTAAAAATTATTTATCTAGAAGTATGTGATAAAAATGTTTTACAACATAATACACGTATTTATTTTGTCAATTATTTAGTATGTGAGAGAAAAAAATCTTTTTAATCCGAAATTTACATAATTTTAAAATCGATTGGGCATGTCTAAAACTGAATACAACAGGTTCATTATTACACGTTTATTAGTTATTACACGTTCATTATTACACACTATGAACGAGTAAATATATTACCGATTTATGTAATATTATTTATTTTGAATGTACAATTAGATCGATATTTCCATGGTATAAATAGTTTTTGCACATGACAATTCATTGTAAAAACTTTTAAAACTGGAAAATAAAGTTATCAAGATCATGGCATATAGTGTTGAAATTTATTTAAAATTAAATAAAAATCGGGCATGGTGTCCGTAAAGGACAATGAAAGATGAAGGAGGATGGAGGATGGATATCAAAATTTAAAAAAAACTTATTATTTTAAACAATAATTTTTTTCTTATATTTTTTTCCTTTTTTTAAACTGGATTTATTCTTCATTTATTTATGGTAAGAGAAATAAAACCCTTTTCCAGTTGCTGTTTATTCATTAATTATTCATTAAAAAAAAAATTTTTTTACTTTGTATTATTGTTGTTGATGTGCTGTTAGAACATAATTTTTTATTTTATACTAAAGTCTAATGATTCATAGAAATTAGAAAAAGGATCTGATGGTTCAAAGATCAAAATTTGGTTTTGTAATGCAATATTATTTATTGACCATGGAGGACTAATGATCTTCTAAGAATTTTTATAAGTATGACTTTCCAGGTATTTATACTTATAGTGTGTTATCTTTGGACATTTATGTTAAATTATTTATAGTATTGTAATTATTGTTAATTTATTTATTAAAGTTAAAAGATGCAGGAGAAGAAAAGATTGAGAATGACACCATCGTGACAAAACGTCTCTAAAGAGTGAAAATTAATGAATAAACAGCAACTGGAAAACGGTTTTATTTCTCTTACCCTAAAACAATAATTTTAATTTTCAAACATAATAATCTTTTATCATTTTGAAATTTATTTCCTTGCCGACCAAGATAATGAACTGAGGTCAAGTTACGGAAGTAGCAGAATATAAGATTAGTATGTCCAGTGTTATTCACAATAGTAGAAAAGAACGTTGAATATCAATAAAAAAATACAATATAAATGAATTCTATAAATCCTAATAAAGTTTTGGGGAAAAATAGTCCTAATGGAGACTATAAATAAATTCTTAAATAGTGAGCATTAATTTATGAGAAGCCATGAGGAACATATATAAACCATTTTCTTTTGTTTTTGATAAACAGTTCCGCACTATTAAATGATTTTTTTACCTCCACCCGGACCATTTTCTTCTGTATACTTATACAGTCAACTAATAATTATTCAAAACAGTTTTATATTGAGTCTAATCTAAAAAATTTTATTTTTGATGATTGAAAATATTTGCGATCCCAGTTTATAGTATACATACATTCCCTTTCTAAAATCTAATAACGGGCCTAATGTTGATAACTTGGTTACTTTATTCTTAAATTTTATTTTGTTGAATGTTTTTTGTCTGTTTCCATTTAAAAAAAAAAACATTCCGAATGTTATTTAGAGCTAGACCTAAGTCATACTTCTGTTGAAGAATATCAAGTAGCGATGCTGACAGCATAATTTGTGTTCTTCAAACAATTGCCCACATGATCCCAGAGTATTTAAAAAAACAGGGAAAAAATCATGAATATTAATGAAACACTCCTCGAGTAGAAAAACAAGAGGGGATGCTTGCGGGTGACCCAGTGAAATACCGCACCATTGACTTACCATTACAGAACTCGTATTATAATTTCAATTTTTTTTTTTTTTTCAGATTTCTACATAACAAAACTCCAAAAATTTAAGTCTGCATTCAGTTGCTTATCAAGGATATCGAATTGATATAGGGTATTGTCTAAGAGCCAAAAAAAGTCTTTCTTATTTTAGGGAGACCAATGGATAACTTGACAAATATATAATTATTTTATTGAATTGTACTTATTAGGCTTTCAAGATGCAAACGTTCTTCTATATGAAAACCAAGAGGTAATAAAAATCTTTATGACGTATCCATTGGTATTATTTACTGTAAAAAAGTTAGTGAATGCTATGCATTATTTTTAGTGGACAGCTCGATTGTAGGGCGCTGTCCTACTTACGTGTATCTCCAGGTCCTGTTGGGCTTACAGAGCCTCTATTGGAGCTGATGTTGACTATTAAATGTGATCTCCTTTAGAGCGACCTTTGGCCTAGGAATAGTACAGCTGTAGTGGTATATAATTGTTTTTCCTAATAAAATAAAAAAGGATCCTATAGTTGACGACATGAAATAAGGCGGCTCAAAGAAAATGCGGTGTTGCCGCTTGTAACGAGAATGTGGGTTTGTTGTGTGGTTTTACTCAAAACTGCCAATATTTGACAACAATGTGCCTGCAATGTTTCCTAGTTCTCCCGGTTTCAGTTATTTGGTTTTTACCCTTGGTACGATAGTGTAGGTCGATTTGGCAACACCGCATTTTCTTTGAGCCGCCTAATTTCATTTCGTCAATTACAGATACTTTTAATTATAAATAATTTGATATTGTTCAGTTTGCATCCATGGTTTGAATATATATTTTTTTAAGGGAGTGAGATAGCTCAGTGCGTATGGTTGTATCTGATGAATTATCTTATCATTAACAACCATAGATGAGTCCAGTAGAATCGGCAGACTTTCCAGGGAATCACCCAGTATCAATAACGTGGGGCCCGTACTTGGTGAAAAACTTGGCGGTCCGGACAACCAATTTCATATAAGCAATATAGTCTCTACCGCATACTGAACATAAGATCTTTTACGGGTAATATAGCTTTTTTTTTAATTTTTAGAAATAAACGAATGTATACGTCTTATTGGTTGATTTGCTCAAATGTTTCTTTTTTTAATGAGGACATGAGAAAATGATAAAGTAATAAGGGAAAATATTACCGATTTTTTAAATTTTTATTTTGTTAAATGTAGTATGGCGCTATTATTGAAGTTATTTTCGAGGAAAATGTTTTTAACAATTATCCATCTCGAAATCGGAATGTAACTAAATGTAATACTTAAGTTGTAACTTCGTATAAATATAATAATTTAACGACCATAAGTATAAAATAGCTTCATACCTAGCGAGATGGCTCTTATTCCCTTCAGTTTATGAATCATTGCTTAGTAATTTAAAAAAATAAAAAGTGTTGTTATCGGAGAACGGAATAACAGTCAACATTAAACTTTAACATTTTACGGCTAGATACTTTCCATTTTATTGTCCGGGTCGACAGACTTGATCGCTTTCCTCAAATAATAAATTTGAGGATACTGCCCCGAGGGACCGGTTAAAACGAGGATGTTGGGGCTGTAAAAATTTGTTTTCACAAGAGATTTATTTGATTGGAAGAGTTTTATTAGGAAGTTTGTAAATAATAAACTTTTAATAGGTTCTGAAAGGTTGTTATCTTTTACAGCGGAATCTTCCTTAGAAACTCGGTATAACACTTCCCCCTCCCTCGCTCCCTATCCTGGCTTAGATACCACACGAGATACCCAACTTTTCTTGCCGTATCTTGTAATAGCGCCATTTTCTAAATATCTTCACGTTCACTTATAAATTATTATGTTTAATATTACGGAGGTATTCGAAAATAATATATACAGTAGAATAATCGGCCCGAAAAATGATGTCAACTGGAGAATTTAGTAGTTACACAACGCGAAACTGTAAAGCATGGATACGGTTCAAATGGACTCTAATAGCCGTTTGTATTAGTAACGAATGAATACCCAAAAAAATGATAAACGCTTTGCCGATTGATAAACGCCCTAGAGGTAGACCAAGTTTATTCGTTAGGAAGAGGATTACCTTAGGAGTATTTGGGTAGTAGTCAGTTGACGGAATATTGTAGACCGATTATTCGCTAAGCTTAAATTATTATTAAAATTTTCGAAACAATTGCAAAGTATCGAAAGAGAAAAACAAGGAATAACTAAATAAATAAATGTGTTCATGAAAGCAGGGAAAGAAGAGGATCTAGAAGTAAAAACCTATGGTACTACAACACATGAAGAATATTGAATTCAGTACGTGGTAGAGGCTTTATCGTTTCTTGGCCAACAGTTGTGCAGCAAGGGGATTTGTTTTAGATTATGCCCAACCGCCATAATTTCCCCCTATTTTTTTTAACCACTTTATAGGGGCTGAGTGAGCCTATTAGATAAACAACGACCGGGAGGGACCTAGGTCCCATAGGATCCATCTTTGGCAGCTACAGATTAAATACGACATTCGGAACGGCAACTCCGTAAATATGAAATAAATATTAATAGTAAGAAATATAAATAAAGAAGAGAATAAATGTGAGGTATTGAAGTATTTTTGGTAAATTTTACTTCGGTTGGTGGGTGAACTGTTAAGTTAATGGGAGGATAGCATGTCAATCATACAAACTCTGTTTAAGGTGGTAGTCCTTGGAAAGGTATATTATGTGCAATAAAAACAGTGATCAGTGATACCAAGCTCGCTAATTTATTCATTATTATTATTGTTAGATATTAAAACGTTAGCGCTTAAAACATGCTCGAAGGAGAGACTCAGAAGAAAACAAGTCGAGAATCGAGTCATTCCGTAAAACAGTTCCCGATTTCACTAAAAATCACTGCCGCTTCTGTCCCCGCTGTTTTGAGATAAGAGATGACAGATAAGAGCCGACGGGAAATTCTATCAGATCAAGGTCTCACCTACTGGGCTCTATTCAACCAAATCTTTTAATACATCTGGGAAAAAAAAAATCGAAATTTCATTAAATTGCATCGGCACTAAATAGGTCAAGGTAATTGAACTAGATTTAAAATAGGGCGACTATTATAACAGTAAATTACCTGAATTAAATTGAAGTTTAACGATGAAGAAACACTTACCTGAAAATGAAAAGAAGAATATTTATAAGAAATATAAAAATTGGCTGAATTATATATTATTACTCACTATAGTATATTAAAGGGTGATAAACATATCCACAAGTGCATAAAGATAGAAAGATGGATGGATAGATAGAGAAATAGATAGATAGATAGAGAGAGAAAGAGAGAGAGAGAGGAAAAAATACCAATAAAAAAACTGATTATTTCTTAAATTTATGGCCTTCCTTTTAAAAGTATTTCTACAACTTTTTTGCCTCTAAGTAAATTAAAAATGCTATATATTCAATTTATTTATTTTTTGACGTTTTGGGGTTACGCCGTCCCTCTTTTCAATATATGATTCCTAATAATCATAATTAGATCTCATTGCGATGGAAGTTTTGATAGCCTCAGGATTATTAGGAATCGCATGTTCGAGACAGTGATAGAACATTATTGAAACGTCAAATAAATAAATAAATATGCAAAATAATTAGTATGATGCATTTTTTAATTGACTTAGAGGCGAAAATTGTGACTGAGAACGAATTCCCTCAGTTGATGATCAGACTTACACGCACTTTCATAATTTGTTCTTGACAAGAAAAAAAACAGTGACTCCAACGCACTTAGTGCATTGTGCAATGCAACACATTGTGCTGTTACGCAGGAATGCGTGTAAATGCTCTGACGCTAATGTCTTTATTAGCTTACAGGAACTTGGGTGGACATAAATCATCATCAATTAGGAAAAATCATTAGGAATTACAGGAATCAGTAGAATATAATTAAGGTAACTGGAGGACAGGAAGTCATCAGTTTATGACGAAGGGTAAATGTGATTTGATGGGATATATGCGAATTAATTTTAATCCTCCAGTTATGCTATCTTCAAGATATGCTTTAAACTTCAAAGTTAAAATTTAATTGAATTATCTTATTTTTTTATATGAAATGGATTCGTATAAAAATATTATAAAACTTACAAAGAAGAATAACAGAACTTCATAAAAATAACCAAGAATAAATTGATGCATTTTTAAAAAGTTAATTTAGGTAATAACCTCTTACCCTTCCACATTTACATTTCCGAACAAGTTTGTGAGCCCTGCATTTCCGTTTTCCGAGTCTCTCTTTGAAATTGAATTGGCAAGTCCCCACTTTTCGAAATAACCCGAGTGAATCGGAACCTCTATTAGAATCATTAAACACTATTTAAAAGTTTCATCTTCTGGATAGGAAAAGGGTTACTCTTAACTTTCTAAAAAGTTTCTTGATAACGCAAAGTTAAGTTACAAATTGGCCACTTTTTGATTATGGTGCGGTTTTTACATGTCAAGACTATTCGACTGGGAATGACGGTTGGTATAATTTTCGTAAGTTCGCATCCTGTAAAAGTCGAAGAGAGGAAAAGCATTTGGAAAAACTTTATTGGAACAAGTATAAACTTTATTTATTATTAAAATTGATCTACATGCAGTATTGTTAATAAGACTTTTCGAATTTCCATGGTTATTACTGGCGTCTGAACGAGGGGAAAACTTTTGTCCTTTATCTTTACTCATTCATTTAATATGATTCAGCCATGAATAGGCATAGGGGCACCCACTCACATAAATGCATTGTATATTTACAATAAAATATATATGATGACATTACTCCTTATTGAATATAGCAAAATTTATTATTTAAAAAAAATATCTCTGATTCGGTTCCGTTTAAAACTCTGTGACTTCGTGAATTTACGCCTAGCGAAATAATTTTCAGAATATGTCGGGTATCGTTAGATCACTTATTTAAAAGATTCGCCAGAAAGACATTCGAAAAATTCTCATAAAAGAAATAAATGCGACAGCCCTCGACAATGGCCACACCTTGCCTTAGTGGATCCGCTTGATTCTACTTTATACACCTATCCTTGTGTTGCTAAAGATCTATTATTAATTTAAACTTAGATAACAAGGGATTTTATCAACAGTCTTTTGTCCCATAAACTCTCTTTGTATTTATTTAAAAACGCTCAACATTACCTTTTGCACTTTTTTTTTCTTTCAGACCATATAAGGTTTACGTTTGCGTAGTTCGGATTTGAATCAACTAAACATGTTGACAAGATTGTTTTAAATTTTTTGAGAACTTTACGTAGTTAATTGAAGTTCTTAATTTGCCCCTGTCCTTTATACATTTTTTGTGATCCCTAAACTTTTAAGATATTTATAAAAAAATGCGATCCATTTAAGCTACATTATGTTTTTGTTTCATAAATATTGAAACATAAAAAATATTAAAAAAAAAGGTTTTCAGATTAAATTTAATTTTTAAAGTTGATAATAATTTTTATAATTATAATAATGACACCAGCGGAATTGTCAGGAAACTTTTTAATCAATAATATCATTTACATTCCCTTGAGCTATAAATTCAGAGATGTGGATTTGGTTCCTGAGGAATCTGAGAGAAAAATAAATTGAAAAATTAATAATAATAAGTTAAGTTTTAATCAGGCCACACTGTTCTATAATTTAAACTATAAGAAAATAATTTAATAACTCCGACGTATTTTCACGAGCAAAACCATGATCGGGCGATGTTCCCATAAATCAGGAAAAAAAAAGACTTTTCCTCCGATTTCCCAATGAAAAGATGTTGAAGACCAATCAGTAGCAGGAACCGTCGACCGTTCGGGGAGGGGGGGGGGTGAGTTGCCCTTAACGACCCAACAGATGACCAGCCCTTCGGGTCGTAACCTTATATCAACGACGATAAATGTTAGTCACAATGCCGATGATAAAAACCCTTATACAGGGCGATTTATATAAAAAGTAAGGGAGTATTAATCCTAGCTTCCATGTAATATTCCCTTGGACACAATGATGCTAACAAATTTGAGGTCATATACTAGCCCTTTTCCTGGGCCTCCCCAAGGTATATCATCAGTATGTATGTGTGTATGTATACTATTATTACAAATTTAAAAACTATTTATTGTAATAAATTATATTAATATTGAAATAAAATAAAAACTGTACCCATTCAATCTATGAAGGGTATTAAATTCAGTACATGGTATTATCTCTAAGTCAACGGTTACAACGGTAGACAAATAGATGATTTTGCCAATCATGCTCAACTTTCAGGTTTTCCTCTGAATTAAGGTTACCCACTTCTTTTCCTTTTCTCTCAGAATTTCTCATCTTCAATTTCTATCTACTCCGGGATATTTAAATTGTTAGAATTGCTCTAACTCACCGAACTCTCCCATTCTCATAACGTTATCAGGGCCTTCATTACATGTTTAGAGACCAATGGCAGGCTTTTCCAGTCAGTACAAAGTAAACTTAGCCAGGACAACCTGTTAGAAAGTCTTGTTCTACTTTAATTTTCCTTATAAACGTCTAACTCCAAACTGAGTCCATCATTCAGAAGTTCTTGCTCAAGAAGTTTCCTTTTTTTTCTTGAAAAACAACCTCAATCTGGATGAGCCAGTTTCTTCAGGACAAGACTCGGCAGAGATACGTATTCAGCAAACGAATCTCTTCCTTATATAGGAAAAAAGTTTTACAATTCCAAGGGTTACAACGTAAACATAAAACAGTGTTACACATAAATCAGTACACCTTAGGAACGACTGCCGCTCGGAAAAGTAAGGATATCAGGTGCAAATAAAAAGTTTATGTTTAATCTTTGAGTTTTCTTATTAACAGTTTTAAGAACAATAAAATGTAATTAAAACGAAACTATGGTGGCGGCTATTAATTCAATTATAATAACCGGGTGCATACTCTATAATTCCGTACAGATTAATCTCCTAAATTCACCTTTTTTGGACACAATATTTCAAGTGAAACTTTATTTTGTTAACATTAAGACGTTGTTTTTTATCCTTCAAGGTTGGCGGCCACAAATTGAATTACTGTATTACTACTACTTATGGCATTACATGCATGATTAAGATATACATGATGCATTGTAATATCCCCCCCCCCCAAAAAAAAAATGCATTGTCTTTCATTTTAAATATAATAGAAAACTATTCCGTTTTCCGAACCAAGCCAAGTCAGTTCTAAAGTTAACTAGCAATTCTCTAGATCTTTTGAAAGGGAGCCTAGAGTCCTCTAACAAAAGAAGGACTCTCGTAGATTCTTCCTCCGTTCTTCCAATAGAGAGCAATGACATTTACCTCCTGAACTTTACCGGTAGGATGGCAATAACCTGGATTCCTCCAGAGTATCCACTACTTTTGGGCTTAGATTATTTTCAATTAGAATAAAGGCTATTATCTCTAATCAAAATAAATCTGGTGGAAAATCGAAAAACTTTTCGCAGAAAACTAAAGATAACAGAGAGTAATTGATGATCCTTGAAATATGAGGTGCGAAGTTATCTCTAAAACTTAATCTACTGGCAGATCTAAAATATTAATTTTGCCCTTACAGACAGGGTCGGATTTAAAGTTTTGGCGTTCTTAAGCCCAAAAGTTTTGTACACTTAAACAATTAATTATCTAAGGTAAGACAAGAAGTGGAGGAGGGTTGTGAGAAATGATACGTGCAGGTTATTAATGTAAGGTGACCGACGAGGGTCGATATGACAGATGTCTGTAAAGAAGTCAAACTTACTGAAGTCGTGCAACTTACAGACACTTCGGAACATATTGAATGACCTTAATGCGAGCTTCTTTTCATAAGTTATTTGAATTCATACACAATAAGTTGTTTCGCTCAAAGCATCATAATAAAATAGTAGAACATTGATGCAAGAGAATCGCCAATCAAGGGCATATTCGACTGGAACTCTTTTTCAACAGGTTTTTTTTTTAATCAGATGATCCAACTCCAAGCTCGGACGTTAGAGTTAAAAGCGATTAGCTCTCTGAATTGAAGGGATGTCGGACGCGGGAGTAAGAGATCCTCTGCAGTGGAAACCCTTTCAGGGCAGGGAGTCCTGTAGGGCTTTGAATAGGCCCTCCCTTCGCGCGGAAAAGGAAATCAGGTGGCGGCACAGATCAAAGAGGCAAAGTCAACTTCATCGGACAAATGGCCTTGTGTGCAAGCACAAAGACTCACAATAGCACTCCAGTCATTGATACGACGGAATACTACTCATCAGTTCGCTGACCTTCAATGATATTCAAAGTGAAAAGGTTTGGCACTGTTTTGGCATGATTGGACAAGAACGAGCGAATACTAAAAAATATACAATATATGATGATTATCATACCATAGTATAACTACCCAAAACCAAAGGCTAGAGTCCCACAATAATGGAAAATAACTGACCTGTCAAAGTTTCTCGAAATATATATATATAAGGAGTTTAATCGAAAGAAATAATTTAGTGTTTAGTATAAGAACTAAACATTCTGTTATAAAAGGCATAAAAGGTGACCCTAGTAAATAAAATGAAAAAGACAAGGGAAGAGAGTAATGCCTTAAAAAATATGGGATCCCGACTAAAGTAGAGGAATTAGGACTGTTTCCAAGTACATATTTTACGACCTTTAGTCTCATGACTCCATCTTATTACGGGAGAAATATCTTTCCCGGGGAAGTGTTTAGTTTAAAGGCTTAGCGGAGTTGCCCTCAACTGACGGCCGGCTCGTTAGTTTGATACTGACATTAACTGAACCCCCCACTACTTCCCCCTTCCACCTAAAACTCACGTTTCGGCCATGTTAGAATTTTCATATCCACATTAGTATAAAATCCATCGTTCATTTCAATGGAGGCGAAGGAAACGAATGTAAAACGAATTTAAAAGAAATATCACGGATTGAAGGGATAGTCATTCGGCCCAGTACTTCCTGTACAGCATCTAAGATAGCGATTGCGGAGGGAGGTGATTTGGCTGAGATCACACTCTCTGCCGAAAGACTGGGTGAGCTATGATGGTCTCTATATCTCAGTGGATTCATACTATTGACAGAATAAATAACTCAGCTGCACCATCTGGTTTCTAGCCAAGCAATTTCAGCACAAGTACTTAGTGATCTACACACAGACCTACTCCGTTCCCGAATTATATAACAGGGTACATCAATTAAGTAAATTTATTGCTTTCGGTGTAACAAAGGTAACCCCACACAGTAGTCTAACTTAAAGGATAAAAAAAAATAAAAAAAACAACAGTAATTTCCTTAACCCTTAACTTGGCAGATTTTTTTTTTAATATAAAAATAATATTCATAACTCTTAACCCTTATGACCTAGCCAACGGCCACACCACGTTGAACACATCGGTTCCCGTCTGATCACCGAAGTTAAGCAACGTCGGGCGTGGTTAGTACTTGGATGGAAGACCGCCTGGGAAAAACAGGCGGTAACCATCTGGGAAAAACCGAGTGCTGTTGGGATCAAACTAACCAGTTAACCAAATAAATATATATCTGGCTGTATGGATGGAAGTAACCAAAGCCATTAAAATATTTTTAAAAAAACAAAAAAAAACCTCATGGCCCAAGGATGTCAAAAAAAAAAGTTTAAAATTATCATGACAGTAGTTAAAAAAATCACATGCATGTTGTGGGATACATTGCCAAGAACTTTAATAAATACAATACGCTAAATTCTAATGTATATCCACTGATACATAATCAAGAAAAGGATTAAACCTGTGTTAAATGTTTAACTTGAACTACTTTGTTTTTAAATAAAAACAATCATATGATATTGGCCTACCTATATAAATACATAAATTTGAAAAAAAAAACATGTACCTTTGATTCCTCTAGAATAGTTAGCTAGTCTATTTTACTATTAGTATGTTGCAGACCAAACCTAATATAAATCACTTATTTGTTTGTTGTTTTTCGTGTTGGAGGCCACGATATTCCACGATTAATATTCATGAAGAAAGATTACATGCTAGAACTAGAACCAGTGGTGAAATTAATGATAAAATGAACATATGAATGATTCTCTTATAGGGTTCGTGCCCTACGTCCTCGATCCCTTCGTAAAAGGGATCATTAATGAGATCCTGCATTATCAAATCCCTTCCCATCGACGTCAAACCACCATCACAGTTCCCTCCTTGCATCATGACTCCAGTTTTCGGTACTACCAACTGAGTGAAATAAGCATTAAGTAGGAGATTATTTATATTAATGTATATGAATTAAATATATATTTATTTATATATTAAATGGGTGTGTATATATATAAAATAGTTGGTATAAGTTTTCAAAATATTAACAAAAACACCCATTTCAATTCTTTACGCTTTATTTTTAAATTTTTCATCAATGTTTAAATTTCGGTTTTTAAATAAATACAATGTTTGCATGATATTAAATTAAATTTATTATTTTCTAAATCACTTTGTGGGCCTGATCATGAATTAATAATCGTGAAACTTCGACAACAACAGGATATAAATTAATAGAGAACAGTACTAATTTTAGTCACTATCAAACGAAGAACCCTAAAATTAAAAATCAGTTCGCGTAAACAAACGTAATTTATTAATATTTATTCTTTCATTTTCCTATATGTAGAAATTATTATTTTACCTCAGGGTTTGATGTCCGTGTTTGAGTAGCCTTCCTTATGATTCATTAGTTGCATTTGAGTCTTGGAGGTGGTGAGATGTTTCTTGGGTGTATTATTCATTTTTTGTTTTGTTGTTTGTCTCTTTCTACCCTGAGGATGCCTGAATAGGCGAAATATTGGACGGATAATTTCAATTTCCGTTTTAGTTTGGAGACTTTTTCGTTGGAATTTTCCCTTAACATTAATGTAAGGTTTCTTCTTTTTATTTTAATATATATTCTGTTTGTATTGAAGATCAACCGAGAATAAATTCTTCAACTGTTCCCTAATCAAGATGTTGTTATATATGCTCATAATAAAAGTTGGAAGAATGTAGAAAATTGTCTGTTCATTTTCGGTGTTGGTTTTTGATTACCCTTTATTTTACTACATTTATAGAATCTGTATTCAGGAAACAGACATCGCCCGACGAATACCGTATTAGTTTATTGCCGAATTCAAATTATCTGTAGAAGTACTTCATGGAGTTCCTTTACTGTTCTCATATTTAAAGTCCGCTGTAACGAATTTACTACCACTTTGAATTTTACAATTTTTTTTTTAATTATTAGTTAGTGTTCATTATTCAACACGTCTTTTTTATTAATTATGATGATTTTGTTTCATAAGATACACGGACATACCCCGAACATGAAATGAATTAGCATGAATTACGAAATGATCTAAACCTATAAATTAAAAATATTTATTTGAAAAGCCTATCTTACAGTCTCGGAGCAGTAAGTTTTTTTTTCAAAATAAATTCTGATTTTTTTTTTCTCAGCATCATATTTATGAAAATATTTGCAAAAGCAAATGGTGCACGTTTTAGAAAAATATTGATAAGTATGAACGCGGAGAAAGAATTCTTATGCATACAAAAAAGTTTTTACTTAATATATGTTTATTGGCCGAGGTAAAATGATTGCAATTAATAGAAGATGCTAATATATATCACCAAAATTAAAGTTCATAAAATGTTGCGATTTCGAAAGGTTTCAGCAACATACTCATATATATCTAATCCCACCCGCATTAGAAATTAATTATAGAGTGAAAAATATTATTATATCTACTATGTCTTACAATAAACAATGTAAAAATGAGCACGCATAAGAAATATCCGAATAAAACATTTTTATAATATTTTTTTTTTATAATTTTTGTAAACTCGAAAAATAGACCAAAGCACTAGTTCCTGTTCGTCACTCGAAAATAACAATAAAAAATAATAATACAACCTCACCCATCCCTACTACGATTCTCGAGTCAAGTATGCAGGTATGCAAACCGTATCCGGTCCTTGTATCCACAACTTTTCAGTATCTGCTAAAAAATATCCGATAGATACAACCTTACCCATCCCTACTTTGGGTACCCAAATTTTATAATATTTATAGAGCCTGTGTGAGCCCAGTAGGGACCTAGATCTTATATGATCCATCTCCGACTGCAAACAGACTAAATAAAAGTCTTGCCCGCAGCAGGATTTGAGCCAGAAGATCCAGCGTGGCAACTCAGTGCTCTCTCTACCACTGAGCCACTCCGCTGCCTCTTAATATTGAGGTCTTAGGAATATTCTTTATAAAATCAGGCAACCATCTCTGCTTCAGTATTTTATATCTGAAGATGGATTTGTAAAATGGCCAGATTTGTAAAGTAAAAAGGATTAATAAAAATAACTATGGCATCTACATTGTAATGTCCTTATTCTATTCTTCAGGACTATTTTGAGTACTTTCCCGGCAAAAGCGGGCAAAAAAAATGTTTTAGGGCAATATTAATAGTAAGCTTAGCGACTTACATCATCTTTAGAGCGTAGGTGTGCTCCTCTAAACTGAATTATGTATCGTAGCTGCTTCACTTAAAAGGTTTTATTGCGCTCACTCCGTGTTCAACTCAAGTCATTTATCAAAACATTATTTCAGAAATGCTCTTGTGTTTTATAATTTATTATTTGATACATAGGCAGTGCTGATGACCTGGTGATTATTAAAAATCAGGACAGTATATCACATATATCATAAAAGAAGGTATAATAAAAAACTAACATTCAACCTAATGAAGAAATTGAATTAAAGAGGACATGCAAGCTCCGGGATCATAACTGATGTCCATGAAAACGGGAGAATCATAAACCAAAATAATACATTTAAGTACCTAAGAACACACCTAACATATGGGAAAATGGAAAACCTATGGGAAATGAATTGTATGCAATGATAGATTATTAATATGATTAAAAGAAATGTAAATATATATTTAACGTACATGTATTTCTTTAAAAGTCTATTCAGGGTCATCCATACACTAGCCCCGCATGTCTATCGACTAGTGCTTATTGTAAATAAATTGATTTTTTATGGAAAAAATTATTACTAACATAGATGAATACAATTTTAAAAGAGTCGACATAAATAAATTCTATTTGATATGTCTGTACTTTGCATATATATAATGTGCAATGACAAAAGGTAAGTATGACCGAAACAAATAAAATCGAAGTTCCATATTCATACGTTATAAAATTAAATTAAACTTATATGCTCTAAACATAACCTGTAATCAAACAATATACCAAAATATTTGACTACTTTTATGATGTCCACGAGTAATAAAACCTTTCCACAACACACCAACTAATAATGACCATGAATTTCTTTTAATAATCAAGAGTAGGAATAATACAAAACAATCAATATTGGGAAGAAAAAATCTCTAATTCAAAATTTTAATTTAAATCTTAATATCTGGTTAAGATAGGGTTAAACAAATCATACACTTTCAGACGAGGACAAAATGTTCAGTTATCCATTTAAGACTTTATATCCATCAGGAATAATATTGATTATTTTTTTCTCTCTCCACTAAACTGACAGCTACTCAGTTTTCCTCACTGTGATAAATAAATCCCTTTCAAACCAAAACCCTCGGAAAAATTGGAAAGGGGGTCCTGGAAAATTGAGTTAGACAACCCTACCCACCTCGGGCCGTTCTAAAATTTCTTTTTAAATCAATTTATTGTTACCGACTCGGTGGGTAGTGAATCATGAATTATAAAACATTATAAACCAAAATAAAACGGGATCGCGAAAAATTATGAATAAATAATTATCAACGTGTCGATAAGAGCAAAATATTATTATTGATAATACTGAGCAATTTATGTTGTTACATCCGAACGATAATAATATTTATAATTAGGATCAGAAACTAAATATACCTATTTATTATGAGTGTAGATATAAATATATGTGTGTGTGTGTCTTTTTTCATAAATCAAGTATTCTAATTTGATATAAAACCGCCAAAGAACATTATAGTAAGTAGAGAGTTTTCTTAAATACAGAGTAGTTTTCACTGAAACAAAAAAAAGTTAAAATATTTTTGTTTCTTGTATTTTAACCTCTTTTAAATTATACTTTTCTGAGAAATTAGTTTAGAGAGCCATAATATTTAATAAGTATGTATGGTATTTGCATAATTAAAAAACCCAATAAAATATTAATTACTCTAGGACCCGACTAAAAACGTTTGTCTCTTGACCAGCAGGACGGGTGTTACTTGGGAAAGTTATCGGAAAAATAAACAACCAATAAAGGGTCGGGCTTTGCACATGATGGGTCATGTACTATTTTTAAACCAACGTTAGTCCAAGAAGTTTATTGGGACGAGATCACGATCAAACATTAATGGTAACCTCTAAAGGCACTTCAGATCTTACAGGGTGCTTTGTCCTATATCACGCTCAACCGGCTTACCACTTATTTTGGGTACCCAATTTATACAAGCTGGATGAGCCCCAGGAGGATCCCAGAAGACACAAGGTCCATCTCCGGGTTTTAAAAGATTAAAGAGAATCTGCCACAGCCGGATTTGAATCCAGGACCTTTGGCAAGGTAACTCAGCCACTTTGTGCCTTCTGGGACTGTTTAGGTCAAATAATATCTTTTTTTTTTCGTAAATCGTTGTTACCTTGTTCCGCTATTGTTATATAAGGGATTGTATTAAAGCACTTAGCTTACTGAGATTTCGTTGTAAGCAAAAATAAAACATTAGTTGTAAATGCTTCAATGGGAATGCTTGTTAGAACAGGACCACGAACGTTAAGCAATAAACGAGTTATGAGAAAGCAAAAGCTGTTGCTTTGGATGGAGTTGAGCCGAGAGTTACAATTTTCCACATTTTGGAGCCAGTGAATCATTCATTTGCATAAGGGACAGTCCTCTTTGTTAGGCCACCCTCTTTTCTTCATTATGTTTTAGCGGGATAATTTATTCACAACTTTTTGGTCAAGTGTTCCATCCCCTCTTCCATTCCACAATGAGCTGGAGGGGGGAGGGGTTGTTCCTGGCACAATCCAAAACGCGGAGAACAAACACACGTAGCAAAAACCATCTGGGTTTCTCGAGAGGGAAACAGCAAGAAAGGTCTTTAAAAACTGTTGCTCTTACTCATGCACGTGCGGTGTGTAACATACTTCTTTCACTTCATTAATGTATGCAATACTTTCATATCCGTTATTTCATATTAAAGAACTAAAAGGATGTGTATAAAAAATAATATAGAATTATCTTTAACGCTGTAACCCATGATGGATATTTGGTCCCTTGCTTAATAGGAATCTTATTGTTTCCAAGTCAATGGTCAGGTTTTTCTCCAATTTAGGGTTCCCACTTTAAAGAGCCTGTGTGCACCCTGAGAGGGTTTGTAGATCCCACAGAGCTATAAAAGAATTCTGAAGAAAGTTTATGATTCTGAAATATGAAAAAGTAGAAAAATGTTATAAATAAGCTAATAAGCTTTTAACTTCTATTATTCGTATGGCTCGTATCCACCGTACAAATGCCAATTTTATATTTATATTACTAGAGTGTGATTTAATATACTCACTAAAAGCCTGTTTTCCAGTGTATGGGTATGATTATTTAAACAATATAGCCTCGAAACTTCGCCAAAATATGGTTAAATGAGTATACGAAGAAAGTTCTAAAATCGAAAGAAAACACTTATTGATATATATATATATATATATATATATATATATATATATATATATATATATATATATATATATATATATATATATATATATATATATATATATAGGGTTGGCAACTAAGTCATTGCCGTTTTTGTCGATAGATTCACTCTACACTTTCTTTTGTTTTGTTAACGTGGCCAGAGCATCTAACCTATATTTTTTTCTTACTGTATGAACTTCTACGTTTAATTAGTAAAAAAATTTTTTTGATTAGTTCTTTAGTTTTGTTTTTATCCCAATTTAAAAATGGAAGAACAGGACGTGCATTTCCGACACATTTTATTGTATTACTTCCGAAAAGGCAAGAACGCATCGCAAGCACAAAAGAAGTTATGTACCGTATATGGAGATAAAGCCTTAAAAGAAAGGCAGTGTCGAAATTGGTTTGAAAGATTTCGTTCCGGTGATTTTTCACTGAAAAATGCACAACGATCTGGCCGCCCAGCCGAAGTGGATGAAACCCATATCAAGGCCATTATCAATTCAGATCGTCACAGCACAATACGAGACATTGCAGAGAAGCTCAATGTGTCGCTTAAAAACCCTTGGTTATGTCAAGAAACTTGATTTATGGATCCCTCACCAGCTAAAGGAAATTCATTTGACGCAACGGATTAGCATTTGTGATTCGCTACTGGAACGCAATGAAAATGATCCAATTCTGAAGAACCTAGTTACTGGCGACGAAAAGTGGATAGTTTATAACAATGTTACTCGCAAGAGATCGTGGGTGAAGCAAGATCAACCAGCCCAAACAGCATCAAAAACAGATATTCACCAAAAAAAGATTATGCTGTCAGTCTGGTGTGATCACAAAGAAATTTTGTATTTTGAACTCATGCCGCAGAACCAAACGATAAATTCAAATGTGTATGTTGAACAACTCGACAAACTGAAGGATGCAATTGAAGAAAAGCGGCCGGTATTATCAAATCGGAAGGGTGCTGTTTTCCATCATGATAACGCAAGGCCCCACACATCTTTGGTTACTCGGCAAAAATTATTGGAACTGGGTTGGGATGTTTTGTCACACCCACCATATAGCCCTGACTTTGCGCCTTCGGATTACCATTTGTTTCGTTCCATGCAAAACTCTTTAAATGGTAAAATTTTTAACAACGCGGATGATGTCAGGTCACACCTAATTCAGTTTTTTAATAGCAAAGACCAGACATTTTACGAACGGGGAATTTTTACGCTGCCAGAACGATGGAAAAAGGTCATCGACAAGAACGGGCAATATCTAATTGAATAAAGTTATATTTTTAAACAAAAATTCTGAATTTGCCTTCTTATTTGAAATCGGCAATGACTTAGTTGCCAACCCTATATATATATATATATATATATATATATATATATATATATATATATGCATGCATACATGCATGTGTGTGTGTGTGTGTGCGTGTGTGTAAGAATTGGTTGGTTTTTGTTACCATTTATAAAATTTATTAAGAGAAAATTGACATTGTTTGTGGGAATTACATGAATTGTAACGGATGAAGAAATATGTATATTGTAATATACTACATTACTCAATAACATTAGAGTAGTGTACTTTAGAACAATATATAACTTGCTCTCATAACAATAATCAAATGGAGTTAGGATTCAATTTATTGTATTAAGATAGTAGTTATAAATAATTGGCTTATGGGATGATCTTTAATTATTTATTTGTGCTGTTTCATATCGAAATCGACTCGTCCCTTGCGTTTTATCCGCTGAGGAAGTTGCGCATAATATTGTGTAGCCAATAAGGGTGAAGGCCAAAACTTTGCTATAATGTCATCTAAGTTGATAATAGGAGAAATGGAGTTGAGGACTTAACCGATTTGAGCTTTCCTATCGATTCGGAGATAATAGCGAGGTAAGATAACTAATTAAAAGTTGTCGGTGGGTTTTATAATTGTTTTTCCCCGGCCCTCAATTATCCGGTCAAACCGACACTGCGCTACCTCAGAATCGCTAAAACAATTTTAAAACCCCCGAATTGGAAAAGTTTCATTGATTTAATGAAAAAAAAAGTATAACGTTATTCATTCATGGAAGCGAAGTGGCAAAATGTTTAGAGCACTGAGATAAATTATTTTTTTCTGTTAACAAACGAGAATCGAATCTGAGGGGTCTGGAGACCTACTTATCGGGCTGACCCTAGGGGAGACCTGGCGGCCTAGCAGTTTTTAAAATTCATTATATATATATATATATATATATATATATATATATATATATATATATATATATATATATATCGCCAACATAACATCAGTATTACATTAACAACTATGAAAACCTATAATAAGAGTATTTTAAGATGTTCTGTAGAACAATGTATGACCAAACAGAAATACATTATATAAATATAAGAAAATCATATAGAAAGTGCTATTGAGGACTACCTTCCATTATTCAACTTTTAAAAATGAACATTTATTATTATTTATAAATTATTTATTTTGTTAATAGCCGGTTATTGACCATGTGGGACCTTTAGAGCCTCTTTTGGTTTGCTCAGACTCTGTGAAGTAGGTACCCTTAATTATTTAAAACCTGGCGATTTTACTCAATCGCAGCCAAATCATCTCAACCTGCATAACCGTTTGCTTAGAAATAGTATAACCATCTACGGAATGCAAGAACCTTCTTGGGTTAAAGTGGTACATATGATTCGTTTAATTTTATTTTATACAATTTAAGAAATATATAAAATCTTGTTATATGTGAGATCGAAAAAAAATTGATTCAGTATATTTTTAATTCTGAATAAGAGTGGATCAATGTACTAATAACGGATGGGAGAATGTCATATTATGAGATTACTCTCTAAATTAATGAGTTAGATAACCAATTACTTCATGAACTACTTGGTTGTAATAATTGAGAAACAAGTGACGTAAGACATTTCTCAGTTGGAGCCTTATCAAGTTAGACAACTCTATTCGCCACGTGACAAATTTGCAAAGTCGAGTTCTAAAGGAAGATAATGTTAGGTTAGACAACCTATCTTGTTTTAAATAATGTACAGTTAAAAAAAGTTGACAGATAAGTATTCTTTTAATTTCTGGCATATTTTAGTATATTTTTTTATTATAATTATGTATTAGTAAAGCGTAAGCATCTTCGGATCGCACTTTAATACAACGAACGTCCCTCCGCTTTTCCCACTTCTACCATTAGAAATCGTTTTTAATTTACAAGTTTTTGAACCTAGTAAACTTTAAAGGGGAATAAGATGATAATGATGAGAAAAAAAAAATAGGAAACCTGAAAATAACATTTTTTTTTATGAAACAAAAAGAACGGATCTTCAAAACATAACATAAAAAAAATTATTAAAAAATATTCTATAGTATTTAACAGAGAGCATTAGAAAAAACCGATTTCGGACATCCAAGCTACACGATTAATTTATACAATAATAACAAATAATACAAATGATTTGAGTAATATGTATGACGGAGTGATTGAAATATACAATCGGTGATAAGCCTATATTTATGAAAGATCAAATAAACTTCAGAACAGAATAAAACAAGTAATAAATGCAAAAATAATAGGAATAAAAATATAAGAGAAACATTTAATCGAAAATAAATACTTAGTTTAATTATCATTGTAAAAAGAATGATTGAAACAATATATATATATTTAAAATTGCGTTATCAGACGTTAAATTTATACAAGGATGACACTTGTACAAAATATCATCAGTTCATCTACAGTTGGATTTTATTTCAGTAAATTAGTTTTGCAGAAATTCACAAAAATAATATATAATTACGTAGAAAAAAAGAGTACTTAGTACTGAACCCTGGGCAAAACCCTACTTTGTTTGTTTAAACAATGAATATCCAATTTTTGTCCTTTAGCAAGTTAATTTATTGAGATTAGAAACTGTTGAAACCCGATTAACGATGCTCTAAAGTAAATATAATTGAGACACGTTTCTAATTCTTTTTCAAAATATAAGCTGATATTGTTTTAATTTACAAGTAATAATTTGTCATAAATAGTAATAATATAATAGTAATAATTTTTAAAAATAAATAGTACACCAGTCTTCTGCTTGATTTCGACAAATCATATGAGTGGTATATAGAAACTTGATTAATGATATAATTAAATAAATAACATTGAGACAATTTATTAACACACTTTCAAAATGTATTTAGTAATGCCATCTCCAGGTATTTTATTACTATGTGTTATTGTATCTAACAAATTAATTAATTAAAAATAATATCTATTTATATCAAGTTGTAATTAATATCTATTTATATCAAGTTGTAATTAATATCTATTTATATCAAGTTGTAATTAATATCTAACTATAACAAGTTGTAATTAATATCTATCTATATCAAGTTGTAATTAATATATATTTATATCAAGTTGTAATTAATATCTATTTATATCAAGTTGTAATTAATATTTTTATTAAATAAGCCTTCTAGTTCACCAATTGGCCCAGAAAAATACCTCGTTACTATATTCTAAGAAAAAAGCAGCTTATTTTTCAAATAAATAAATAACTCAATCCCCTATCTTAAGATGTATTTTATGGTTTTTTTTTAATGAGAAATTGGAGAATTTATATAAACCCCTAACTATGAAATTTCATCTCTTAAGTGTGGCTAAAAAATTATGACTCATATATCAATTAAGAATACAAAGGGTTTAAAGATGCCAAGGAAATAAATAAAAAGTTTTAGTAGCAAGAGTTTATGGTGTATTTTATGAATATTGCAAGTCGTTAACTGACGGTAGAACTAAAAAAGTTTCATCATTTTGTTTTGATTATTCTTCAAATGATATTTCTCGCTTGAAAACTATAACTGTTTCTTATACTCGTATTATTATTGAAAAACCAGAACTAAACTGTTAATCGAGTGGAACAGTCATTAAAAACGAAATTATCAACTACAGCTTCGTCGGGATATGTCTAACTTAGACAGACTAATGGAATAAAGCGAGTGCAACACTGATTAAACATTTTATTGTCACAATAAAAGAATTTAAATAAATAATAAAGGGCTTAAAAGTGGTCGTTGCTAACTCAAATGCATTATAAAATATTAAAGGCGCAGTTATTACACCAAATTATTTTTATTATTTCTTTTTGGTGAAATAGTCTAATGAAAAAAATAATTTTTAAATATTACTATGTATTCTTTATTGAGGTATCTATGCTTGGTTTTGCTAACTTTCTTTGGGACAAGTCTTTTTGTTTTTGGATTGTATAACATACTTATGATTGTTGTTTTTTTTTACAGAATTTTGATTTATAACTTTTTTTTAAAGTTATGTTTAGGAAGTTGATGTATTTTAATATTGAAAATGGCATTTAAGTGCCGAAACGTCTTGTCTATGAAAGAATAAAATAAATTGACTGGAAGCTGGTTTTTTCGAAGATAAAATTTACGGAGAATATTAAATAAAATAAATGTATTCTAAGAAATAAATAGCATAAAAAATCTATGAAATATTATTGAGATTATGGTGAACAAGTCTCTTTAAAATAAAACAAGTCTCTGTAGTGTTTTGAATCAGTTGTAATGCTACTTCAAACTGAAAACAGTTTTATATAAATTATAACATATTATATTAATTGGGTTTTCAACCTACCAAGTAATACCATTTATATTAAAATTTTGTATCATGAATTAAAATCAATAAGAATTTTTGACCACCTACACGTGAGGTAAATTAATGGATCAAACCTATTTAGAAAAAAATACTAAGTAAATATTTACATTTACTACTTTGTAAAATACTCTACATTGACAGTAAATTTTTAATTTAATTTATATTATTGTTAAAAGGTATTTTAATAAGTTCCTAATTTTTAACAATTTAATCTCGTTGGCATCGACTAGTTCTTATTCAAGTTTATAGCTGTTAAAAGTTCAAAATACTTTATTACATTTTATTTATTATACACACACACACACACACACACACACACACACACACACACACACACACACACACATATATATATATATATAAATATAATGCAAAACATTTAATAATTTTATTTTCTTTAGTGACAGAAAGACAAAATGGAACATAAATTTAAATTTATTAATGCATTATTCATCTCAAATAAATAATTCATGAATAATAACTTATTCATGGGTATTGAATTCAATGAAAAAAAAAACAGAAATGACTAAATGGTGAATAAATTATTCAACAAACGAATGGCGAATTATTTATTGTATTAAGTATACCAAATTTTCTGTTTATTCTTTAGGGCATATGATCAAATTTTAATTTCGTGATTTAGTAAGTCATATTTACTAGTTTTAATGTTTACGGCCAGTTTGTACATAGTTTTTACAAAAAGACTTAGTTTTGATTAAACAAAATAACAATGGAAATTATTAGCTACTTCAATACCTTCAGTTCAAATATTGTTTTTCTTGTCTATTTTGCTTTAATGACTTCATAACTTAGATAATATTTTTAAGTCGGCTATAATTATATATTATTACACTCATAAACGAAATAGTTTTATCTATACTGAAAAATAACTACTATTTTTTTTTTTTAATAATTTTGCAGATCGTTAAAACTTAAGGGTTGACATTTTTCCATCAAAAGAAAGAATTTACTTAATGATTTCAACTGACACAATAAAAAACACCTAAAGATGTTATGCCCTATAGGTTGATCTTACCAGAAAATGGTTTTAAAATAATGTGTAAAACCAATAATACGAAATGGCACTTTTATTTAGTTTAAATTAAATGTAATTTGGACGCCAGTCCATCGATTTATTTCTGCTATATTCAAATTTTCGGAACATATAACAAGAATTAATGCCAGCCTTTATTTATCATTTTTAAAAAAAAATCTAATTTTGAAATAATTGCTTTGTTTGTTTGTTTGTTTGTTCATTTAACGTCACTTTATGCTGCTATGGCTAATCGGACGATGCTACAGTGGGAGCTTTAAATTTTGCCTATCCAGGTTTAATTAGGATAGGGATTTTTAACGAGTACCTGTCATCATACAGGCTCGGGACCCCCGTTTAACGTCCCTTCCGAAGGACGGCGTAACTAAGGATTTTTTACTCCCTTAAAAAAATCCTAGGGCCACCTGCCGGGCTACGAACCCGCGATCTTGGGTTTAGTAGTTTGTTACGCTAACCACTAGACCACAGGTGACCTTAAATAATTGCTTTGAAACTTTGCTAGATTTTAAACAAATTTATTCTTTTCGCATGCATGATGTAAAATGAGTTTTAAAAGTATTTTCAGGTCGGGTTTGTTAATAACATATTTTTTTAACCAATACAAACCCTTACCTATAATTAAAGAAGTAATAATACTTTAATTAATACTGAACAGCTAAAATATAGTCATTTTTATCCACGCCCTTACCAATAAATCAACATTCCGTTCTGCACAGTGGGACGAATGTAAGCTGAACTTAGGGCAAACATTGTAAGTTCAAATATTGCATTTTGTTTACAGAATATACATACTTTAAATCTATTTATCATCTGTAGTACAATGTTGATTTTGTCTAAACCAATGCCTGAATAATCCCGTATTAAACTATTAGAGACTGTGATTAATACTGAATTAATTACATGGTTTTCATTAATGAAAAACTATTAATTTTTTTTATTAATAACAAAAGATTAAACGTCACTATTGCTATAGTTGGGAGCGAGTTAGAGCTGAGTTGCCGTCTCCAAGGTCACAGGTTTAAATCCGGCTGAGACAGATTTTATTTAAACTGTTGAAACCCGGGTATGGCGATTTGATATCTGGGAAGAGCCTGGGGCTCACCCAGCCTCTATAAAGGGTACTCAAGAGGGGAATATCTATCCGTTGAGAGTAATATAGAACAAATAACCTCCGTAAACAACCGTTGTTCAAAAAACAGTGCAGTCTCTGATTCATACTGAACCCGAGAACCTCCATGGGTCGTGGTGGCGCAGATAAAAAAGTTACATCATTATTTCAATTAAAAATTAAAAAGTCTGGTTTTAGAGAAATGTTTTTTTTTTCTAGCTTTCAGGGTATACTGCATTTCCCTTGTTTTATAAACACTCAGAAAAATACTATACATTTAAATACCTTTCCAGTAAGCAAAACAATTAAATCGTCCACAAAAAAATTTTTATGAGAAATTATAACATAGCCTTAGTTGGCCAGTAACGCGATATATAATAATATAATATATAAAAGTATAGGGAAGAACATGTATAATAATAAAGAGACGTAATTTTCAATGTAAACTCTGTTCATGTTAAATTTATGTTTTTATTAATTTTTTCATTATATTTCACTATAATGAATAATAAGATGAATTGTAAATGTTATGTTGTATTAATTGTGTATGTGTTGAAAGTACCTCAAATAAACTAGAAAAACTTTCTCTTAGACTTAACTCGAGGTGGCAACCTGCGGAACTGATACCAAAAATAATTAGAGTAAATATTTTTATTGATTTACAACACACTGTTTACACCTGAAGGGAAAATATCAAGTAAAAACTGAAGTGGAAAATTACATTTCCTCATATTCTCAGGGTTCAAAGGCATTCCCTAAGGCAACAGAAAGAAAAGCTACACAAATTTCATGAAAATCATTTCCAACCCCTAACAACAGGGGACCCTGCTACCTGAATCCCAAGTAACTCTTAACTATAATTGCCCCCAGGAAGTGGAGGAGTGTGGAAAGGGGAAAGCGTGATAAAGTGGAAGGGGTAAGATCAAATTGAATTAGATTTATTGTTGGAATTGTGGCGCTGAATACTGGCTCAGCTTTTTCGGTAATGATCGCGGTTGGCTAATCCTACGACGCTGGTCCTCTACGTGCGCCACCTCCCAATCCATTCCCCACCTCCACCAGTAAACCACCCCCCTCCAAGTAAACCACCCCCTACAAGTAAACCCCTCCCGATCCGTCCCCTTCCCCCACTAGTAAACCCCTCCCGAACCATCCCCATCCCCATTCCCTACAAGTAAACCCCTCACATTAGGGACCATTGAATCCAAACCTGGGGAGTTCAGGTCTTCACGGTAGGAGTTCACGGCTGGGTAGTAGTCGTTAAAACAAATATTCAGATGCTAGGGGGAACAAGTGAGGCAGAATGTTGGAGGAACACATATATTACATTAAGCAGTAACTACGCTACAAAATTCCTTAGTGACATGGCATAAGGCCTAAGCCGTGAATGATAAGTAAAAATAAAACGCCTGGTAATTATTTGGAAGCTTTTCAGTTTGGTGGTTGGGGTAAATTGGTGAATATAATAAAGAGAATTAGTAGTTTATTTTGCTACCTGATTGCTTTAATGGCAATTGATATACTTCTTACATTGAAAACAGACAGTCTTTTAAAAGTACAAAAAGTTGTTCACTTATAGTTGGTCTGCATTGATCAATACATTTACTTGACTATATATTAAGTCATTAAGTATTATACATTTACATTTATTGCACCCTGATTGCACATTATCAAACATTAATATTACAATACAAACATATTATTTCTGAGATGTACTACATAATCCGTATACCATACATCCATTGACAATATAACCTGTTCACGGCACGCCGTGAAATAAGAGTATATCTAGAAGGCTGAGAACAGGAAATATCAAGTTGAGAAACTGGCAATCCCACGAAGAGCCTAAGTTGTTGGTCACACGTAATGAGAGTAAGTGAGCAGCCATCTTAAAAGATGTATTGTGAGTAGATCCAGGACTACCCAGACTGAAGAATAGGGAGCAAGGGAAGGAGGCCAGCTTAAGAAAACACTATGAACAATGCAGACCCTCATCAAAATATGTAATATAGTTTTATTTCTCAGGTTTTTGAATTGTGTGTGAATTAGATCAATGAAATGTTATGCTTCATGTTCAATCAATGATTTTCATACAGTCCACTAAATATTTCTTTAATACAGAACCAGAAATCAAAATGAATGGTAATCTCCCCATCTTAAGGGGATTACCTTAATTGAGCATAACCTCTATAGCCAAATACTGCTCCAGATCACTGAACATCGCCTTACTTATTTTGTTTACTTGACATTCCACCCTGCGATTCATTAAGGCCATGAATTGTCTCCTTGCCCCATTCATTATTTTCTTGGAAGTTCCATTCATTCCGCTTGTAATGGGGCTTGTTTTAAAGCGTAATCAGTAGAAGTCATTCAAACTCACCAAGTTAGGGTGATAAAAACCTTCACGCCCTATATTCATACTTTCCTCCAGAACTCCGCTGCTGTTCTGATGGAAAACAATTCCCCCTAGGCAATGGATTTCACTAATCCTGGCTGTTCCAATTCAGTTATAATTTATTTCGTCTCTTCATTAGTTATATACAAACACGCCATGTCATAAACTTGGAACACTAATGGTGTTGGAGCGATTCTCGGCTGCGGACAATTGTTCCGTTTTGCCCATCACAGGATAATAAATGAAAACATACTGTTCCTCCCGATCGATCCATCTGGTTTTACTAATGAATTTCAGAACGTACGGCCATTGAACCGTCGAATCCTTATGCTCCTGGATTCTGTCTGAGCCCGAAAGGTTCTTTGCAAGTACGATATCCGGTGCCTGTCCGTCCTAGTGGAAATTCCTCTCCCAAAATCCTTAGATTTCTTATAATTCAGAAGGATTCGTCAAGTAATTCGATGATTAATGGAAGTTTGTTAATTAATCATTAATTGGTCTTGAAGTGTAATAAATTTTTTTATAATCTTTGCTTGGACCGAGGTACCTGCGCTTATCGGAATGGACTTGGCATTCCAAAAACTTAGTTGGTTTCTTCTGGCCTATCTATTGAAGTGTAAGTCTTCATGAAAAGGGTTTCAACACTTTTTTCAAACCAAGTGCATTCCTCATTACTTTTTTTTCTGATTAATAATAAAGCACGAATTCATATTCATTTTTACACTCACTCAACGCAGCGAAGGCCATCTTGTGAGACTAAAGGGCTTGAAGAGATGATTGACTTTCCAAGTTGAAAATTATGGTAGTTGAGCAGCGTATCATTCCATAGTATCTAAAACCGCTCTTAAAATTATATGCTACGTACTTTGTGCAGTAATTTAGTTCGATTGTACGTTGGGACATTGAATATTTCTTCTATTTACCGTAGGAGGTGTCGAAAAAGAAAATGTGTTAAAGTATCAAAATGTTGATGTTAGTGAAGTGCCTCATAACATTGTAAAAATTTAGATAATATTTTTTAAATGGTCGACTGTGTGGTAAAATATGTGAAATCGAGATGCAGGAAATATAGATTTATTTTAAAGATCAATTTTACAAATAAAATCAGTTTTCGTATTAATTAAAAATATACAAATAAAATGATTTTGTGAGAGAAAAATAGATAAGGTGTGATGTGTAAAGAGAAAATAAATATTATTTATCATAGGTCTATCAGTGGATTGACAAATAAGTCGCCCAGTAAATATGGGCATCCCTTTATAGAAATAAAGCATCTCTCTTATTCTTTACTTTCTTTATTGATCGTGTATTTATTTGTTATGTTATAGTGCTTTTCGTGTATATAAAAACAAGTACATATTCACTAAAAACATTCAGATCCCCGTTTCAACTGAATAATCAATTACCACTTTTTTATGATACATATCTTTATAGAATACTAACGGTTGAGAAATTAAAAAAGGATATTAAAGAAATGTCTTTGAAACAGCATGTCCCGTGTTCTAGAATGAAGGGGATATTTTACTGGAGTCCGGTTGGATCAAAGAATAATCCCTCATCAAAATATGGCTTTGTCTTATCAAAGAGGTAGAGATCCCCCTGCTCCCTTCATCCCGGCAAGCAATTCTTTGAGGGTCTTATATACATCCCTTGGAAAAAATAATTTTGTCGTCTAAAGTCCGGATTTAAATTCACCTGGCCAATGAGCTGGATGATGGAAAATCAATTCAATATTTATTTATGAGTAAAATCATAAGTATTGGTTTGCACTGGGTAAAAAATGAATACGAATGTGATTTTTGAATAATTCTTTCTCCTCAGTTCATATTTTCCCTAATTAATATCGATTACATCAGTAATATTAATTCAAATCTCAATATCGAAAATTCTCCCTTAGTCGAGTCAATAAATATTATATTGTAACAAGGATGTACGCTTTATGATTTGTATTATGTAGCCTTCTGGTCAGATATATATTATGTTTCTTTTTGCTGTTCATGTTTAATATTCTATAGGGACTTAGTCCCAGAATAAAGTTACTTTTCTATTCTATTCTATATCTATAGACATAAAACAAATTTACCGAAGAAAAGCATAGATTCCATTCAAGTTGTGTTTATCTAACTATACAATAGTGTAAATAAACAAACAAACAATGATTTTTTCAGGCCATTTAGGTAGGATTTAAAGAAAAACGGTGGATCCTAATAATCGGCTCTATGTCATCCTTATTATAATGTCGAATATGAAAAGTGTTATGAATGACTAGACGAATTGCGTAATTTTTTCAATTCAGAAAAATGTAAATAAATGGATTTATTTTTGTATTCCTGTATTAGATGACACTCGTTGTTATAGTTGTATATAATCAACAATCACTGTCATTTTTCTTCAAATTCAACCTAAATGACGAGTTAAAAACTTTGAATGACTCGTAAGGAGAAAAAAATTGGCTAAGAACTTGAAAACACCGTCGAAACCAAAAGAAATACGTGATGAATGCATTAAAGATACTGTTAATGAAAATTTATCTACAGTGGAGCGTAGATTATCCGAACGTCAGTTACCAGAACGTTCAATTAACGGAACTATTTTTTGTGTTTTTTTCAAATGTAATTTTAATTAATTTGATCAGATCATCCAGTTACTTATTTGTATTGTTATTTTAAATAAAATTTGACGAAAAATATAATGATTTTTTCCATGAACGTCAATAAGGGTGCCCTAATGATTTCTCGGAAACAGCAAACAATGTACTTAGACTTCAATACGTATTTGTTTACTAAGAACTGTAAACCTAATTTGGTAATTTCATTTGTCTCTCTGATCCCTTTCTATTTATTTGGTTGGTATTTGTTTTTCCGTGAATTTCAATTATCCGAACTTTTGATAATCCGAACCCCCACTGACAACATTAGTTCGGATAATCGACGTTCATCTGTTTATACAAAAATATAACGCATCGAGAGGGAAAATTATCATTTATTGGTATTTATAAAAACTATTTTATCTACTTATAATAATATAATCAAATAAAAAAATAATATTTTTTATTTAGGTACTGTTTCTAAGAATTCGGATGTATAAAGAGGTTATTTGGCCCATATCACCCTCTCATGGGTTTTCATCCAATTTAGCCTACCTACGCTATAGAAGCTGAGTGAGCCCGTTATAGAGGTGGGCCTACAGAGTCTCTATATCCCACTGGGTCAATTTACGTCTGTTAACAGAATAAATAATATTATCTGCCATTGCCGGTCTCAAAATCGTCCCCTTGAGATCCCTTATTTCGCACACTATGTACCGCGCTACCCTCCTCTCCATAACAAATTTAATGTATGTAAAATTTAGCATCATATACCATAACCGTATAATGCTAACACGTTCTTCAACTAGACCCGCACTGATTTAAACGAAAAATGACAATCAATTTTTAGAAAAATAAAAAAACAAATAACGCTTATAATGGATGAGAGAAAAATGTATTAAACTGTATTTCTACTCAAAACTTCAGTGGTTTCTGGCTTAGACCGTGTTGTTGAACAACTTTTCAACAACACGGTCTAAACCAGAAACCACTGAAGTTTTGTGTATAAATAGTGGCCGTGGAAACTTGAAAGTGTATTTCTACTGTTCTTGATAGTCACAGAAGAACTCTGCAAGGTTTTCCTAACCATCACAGTACTATAGATGAGTGGGGTAGCTCAGTGTGTGGAGGGCTCAAGGTTCCGGGTTAAATGTGGCTGAAAGATTAACCTCCCTGTTAGCACCCGTGGATCGACCCTAGGGAATCTTCACAGCCTCCTAGGATTTAGTAAATCTCTATAAAGTGGGAACAATTAATTAAGGAAAAACAAGACGGTTGAGCGTGATCTCTGACAAATCGCCTCCCTGCACAACCCTTGTCTTAAAGTACCGTATCTACCATGAACCCACGATCCTTCATACTTTTTTACTTTAAAATTTAACTAAGATATCGAATGTTCTAATTATACACGGAAGTAATGGTTATAACTCTCCTATTCCAACAGTGGAAAGAAGCTACTTTCAAAACTAATTTCAGAAAGTTGAGGCTAGGGAAAGCATTTGGGGAAGTTTGACAAGAGATTTGCCTAAGACATGCCAATATCCATTCTTCCCGGAGGCCGGTCGACCTTCCATTGGCCGAGGCAGCAGAAACTTTTGATCGAATTGGCAAGTTATATAAAAACAGCTGCTTTGCCCTCAAATCAGTTCTTTAACTGTCTTCCAACGATAGAGCATTAGGCCCGGGGATTCTCGCAATTTTAGTTCACGCCTTTATTACCACCATCGATAAAAGTTAGAGGAAAATATCTTAGTGCTCTAATATAAGATCAACTGCATTAGTTTAGGACTAATTTTTGAAGACTTTTCATAATAAGCATTTTATTATTTTTAAATTAATGGCCTGTTTGATACATAAAAAAAAATTAAAATTTTGGCAACATACACGTATCCGTTTTAAGTTATTTTTTTCTTCTTTCATACAAATACCTCATGGCACACAATGTTTGTTCCAAACGTATCAATTTTATCAATTTCAGGTCGCTAAGACACTTATGTCACATCCCCATTAAATCTGATAACCCCTGTCCATAAGTTATCTTTCGATGTTCTACAAGAAATAACACTTGCTAAAACACAGCCGAATATGTTATTTATACGATAAATTTAAACTTTACGTGGAATAAAAAATATCTGTAAAAAAAAAATCTACAGAACTTGCTCTCTGATGCGTATGGATAAAAAAACTGTACCATTACAACCCATCAAGGGTATTGGGCTAATTACAAGGTAGGGACCTAACTGCTAAAAAGACAATGACTTATAGTTTATGCAATAATACACGAATACATAAAATATATAAATTAATCAAAACTATAGTATATGTATTGTTACGGTCACAGAGAGAAGGACGGAAACAAGGGATTAGCGTCTTAAGCCCATCAGTGGGAGAAGTTAAGATTGGATTAAAACCTTCTCGAACATACTAGAACCGCCTTTCCTTTGTCGGAAGAGATTAAGAAGGTTCTCGACAATCCCAGAACAGTCTCCAACTACTTCCGTGTTCTAGAATGTTCGGCCTTTCCTATTTAAATGCCCCCCTCTCACCTCGAGTGAGTCAGTCAGAGAGTAAACCAGGCTCTGTGATGAACTTGTAATAAGTGAGTGTCAGTGTTATAAACTATTCAGTATTGAACCGGCCAGTGTAATAAGTGTATCAGTGGACTGTGACAGTCTCGTTAGTGTAATAAACCGTTTCTGTTTATTACTGTGTGTCAGTTTGTCATATTTGGATACTCTTACGGTCGGTGGACTTTGATTAGTGAGCAGTAAGTGTTAATTAGTAGTTGTAAATTGTAGTGTAATTTTATAGTATTCGTACAAATTTATGCACATAGTTAAGTCATTTAGAATTAGTAACATCTTATATTATTTAATTGATTAAATAGGAGTTAAGTTATAATAAATATTTAGAATATTGTTATTGTGAATTTATATTAGTTTAATAATTTAATTGTTCGTGACTTCGTTGTATTCTTTTTGTCACATTGTTAATAAATATTAGTATCTTGAAATTAGGTGTTGTTTAATTGATTTTAATACCCAGTAGCCCGTAAGAGTATTATATCAGTAATATTGTAGCTATGCTGTAGATTCAAAATAACATTCCTTAGTTCTTATATGATAACAATCACCTGAGAACGTTAAGTCTAGAAATATTACTAATTATCTATTTTATAGAAAATCATATCACTCCCTCTCATTCATTTTTGATATATAGAATATGTACGATCATAATAACTAAAAAATTTACAAGATATGGACTGTTTTCTTTAAGTGAAGCCATTCACTAACAGTTGGTCGACTACCAAAAACTCAGTTTCTTGTTTAGGTCAAGTCACTGGGCGTCTACAACTTTCTTGACCAACTTCATACAAAACAAGATACAAGTCAGATCCATCGACATCATCCTGGAATGAGAATCAGAGTTTTCTCGAGAAATAATGACGTTGACAGGAGGAAACGCTAAAGCCTTTGTAGTTCTGTGTCACCCAACTGCCCAAGTATACCAATTTTTCTGGGAGAATTCCATGCGGAAACTTTTCTACCCCGATCCAGTTGAAGAAAACATATACTTCATTTCGGACTACAATAAATTTAATGGCCCGTATGAAAACGACCTAAAGTTAGCTGTAAGGATATCTTCTAAGGTGCCACATGAAGTAGTATCTTTAGACAACAGGAATTTTTTAGTGATAAATAATTATAATTTTTATCATAATTGAATTCATTCATAATAAAAACAACTCATGAAAACCCCATTTATTCGCCCCACCCTCCACTTTAACGTTCTGGCCTTTGCGGACAACAAACTATTTATAGATCTATGGAAATGTATTAGATATATTCAGGCGGAATTAGATAAATATATATAATTTGCAATCAATTAAGTCTTTTTAAAAAATGTAGGCATTTAAATAATTAAAATAACTTGAAAGTTAAATAGCGCGTAACATCTTACATTCATACATTTTTATTTTATAAAATTTTTAATCGAAATTATTGACGGTTACACTGAATTTTCATTATCGATAAAATTGAGGACTGAAGAACTGAAACAAAGTTAGGTGCATTCAAAATATTCTTCTTCACGTAAAGTTGTCATTTAACTTAAAATTACACAAAACATTTAATTGATGATCGTTTTAAAAGTGTTTTGTTATTTTTTATTAACCATAGTTAATAAATCATGGTATATCCAAAGCAATTAACACTACTTCTTAAATTAACGTATAATTTATTAGTAATTGTTATTAAGAATTTCATAAAGATATAAATATCAATGAATGAAAAATTTGTAGCAGAAAATGTTTACCGATGGGGAAAATCTGAAATATTGTAAATAGATCGTATCGGGTACAACTTGAATGAATAACGAAATTGAGTATAATGGGTATATGTATAATTATTTTAATTTAATTAATTTATTAAGCCCTTTAACTGTTTATTATAAATGAATAAAAGATTAGATTGCTTAATTTATTAATACATATAAAATTAATTTATTGATAAATGTTTATTAACATTATTTTGTTATTAATTATACAATTATAAAGACGTGTTATTATTTTTTTATAACATTTTTATAAGGCGGTAGGCACCTGTTGACCGGCGCGACCGATCAGTGTTGCGTGTACTGTATCTCAGCGCCGTGCATATATGGCACTACCAGCTCAATATTAATATTAATATAGCACTTCATTATTAATTTAAGATTTGCTAGTTTTTAACTTTATGATATAATTTTATAATATTTTGAAAACGATTGAATTAAGGGGGCATTCTACCAAAAGAAAAGATTCGCGATAAATTAATATAAAAAATTATTCCCTTCAAATTGCAATATGACATATTTATATAAAATGTTGATTTTTAACATCTATTTGATTTAAAAAAATTTAAGATTGTAATAAACTAAATTATTTTAATATGGAGAATTTAAATTCGTTAAAAATTCGGGATCAACAGATAACCATTTTTAAAATATTATTATTCTTATCCATATATTAATGTATATAGAGTAATCCAGTACTGATATGTATCGTCAAATTTATCTTTCAAATATATCAATATATATATATATATATATATATATATATATATATATATATATATATATATATATATCAAATATATCATTATCATTATACAGTAAAAATAAGTGTTAATCTTATTATCAAGATATTAGGCAATCCTAATGTCTATATTTATTTGCTATAATTCACTAATAACCTGTTTTTGACAGTTCAAAACTTTTTTATTTTTTTAAAAAATATTTTCCAAAACCTATTTCATTTCTAAATCATCATGATTATGTTATACTTCGCTTGAACACCATGAATTGATTTCGATAACCTTTTTGGGTTATCCTGATGAAATGCTGAATCTAAAATGAAATAAACCATGCCAGAATTTAATCATGAAGTGAGCCTATTCAATCATAAACCAGATTTTAATTAACAAGTCCACCTTGTTATTAATTTTCTGAAATGTTTAATATATGGGGTCTTACCCAACTTTAATATAATATATATGTCTTACCCGATGCATCCTTTTTTTTTATTCATTTCCAAATCCATTGGTTTTAATTTAACATATGAGCGTAGAAATCGATTTTATGGTATGTACATACTTACTTACATATATATATATATATATATATATATATATACACATACTGGTATCTACATTTCGTTAGTAAATATTTCGTTATCTATTTATAAGTATAATTGATATAATTATAATTAATAACATCGCACATGTTGCTCTTTTCTAATTAAACTAGTGTATTATTTAATATATAGTAAAAGCGGACTCTGACCATTATTTGTCTATTGCTAGATTAAGGACAAGGGTGTGAAATGAAAGAAGAGTTAATGAGGCGAAGATTAGGAAACATAACATCTCAAAATTGAAAAGAGAGGAAGTCCAAGAGGCTTACGGTAAACAAGTGATGCTAAATCTAACAACTTCAAACCGTGAATATGATAGTACAGAAGACAGATGGAATCGATGTACCGAAGCTATAAAGGATGCAGCACAAGCTACACCGAGGTTTAATGAACCGAACAGTAGAAATAGCTGATTTGACGATGAATGTAGAAATGTTACTGAAGAAAAGAACAAAGGGTATAAACAGATGGTTGTGATGTGTACTAGAGCATCAATAAAATTGTACAGTATGAAAAGAAGAAAAGAAAAGAAAGTTCACCGCAGGAAAAAGAGAGAATGGGAGGAAAATAAAATAGCAGATTTTGAGAATCAAAAAGAGGCAGGAGATAGCCAAACATTCTTCCAAAATATTACAAGAGCCCCTTTCAGCCGAAGACATGTTAGACAGGTAGATGAGATACTAGATCGATAGGCAAGACACTTTGGCAAAATGCTGAATGAGGAGACAGGAGAACTAGCACCTCAAGTAGCCAAGAATCCATAGAGAGAATGAAGAATTGTAGAGCACCTGACAGTGACAAATCTATCCCCGGATTTATTTAATTATGGCGGAGAAGAACTCATAAAAAACTGAGAGAGGTACTTTTAGATATTTTGACCAACGAAGTGATGCCTAGCTCCTGGAGGGATGTAATAATATGCCCATTTTATAAAAAAAGGAGATCAGCTTAAATACGATAGTTACCGAGGAACCTCTCTACTCAACTGCCCATACAAGGTCTTCTCCAACGTACTGTATGCAAGATTGATACCTTATGCTCAGAAAGAAATAAGTGAAACCGTTGTTGGTTTAGAAAAAACAAATCTACTGCAGATCAAATCTTCACCCTCAGGGTGATCCTAGAAAAGGCAAGGGAGTACAACCTTCAAACTCACCATTTATTTGTTGATTTCAGGTCAGCATATGATAGTGTTCGTAGAGAAGAGTTGTACAAAGCTTTATCTGAAATGAATATTCCGCATAAACTGGTAAACATGATTAAATTGGCTAAGAAAGAAGCACGATGTAAAGTACGAGGAATATTCGGGAAGTAAGGAACGTTTTAGAGTTACGAACCAAGTACAAGAAAAGCATTTTATTATAAACATGTGGAAGAGGGACTAAAATACTACTTTTTAACATAATCACCATTCAAATTCAGGCACTTATCCTAGCGGTGGACAAGCTTTGAAATTCCTGTGTCATAGAATTCTACCGTCTGTGGTCTCAGCCACATAATGACGCGTGCCTGGATCTCCTCATTGTCGCCAAATGGCTGTGTCTTCATTCATGGGAACAAGTGAAAATCACTTGGAGCGAGATCAGGACTGTAGGGGGAATGTGGACAACGTCCCCCAGTTGAACGAGTTCAGGAGTTCTTGCGTACGGTTTGCCGTGTGAGGTCGGGTCATTGTCATGCAAAAGCAAAATTTTGGATGACAATTTTCTTCAGCGCTTGTTTATGGACAGCACTCCTAATGGTTTGCTCTGAGTTTATTGTTGCACCATGCAAAAGAAAATCAATAAGAGGAACACCTTGCCTGACCCAGAACACTGTTGCCATGATCTTCCTTGCCGACAAAGTTTGCAAAAATTTCTTTGGTTTTTAGGGGAATTTGTGTGCCTCCAATCCATGTACTGAAATTTTGTCTCACAATTCACATGTTTCACTAAGGTTTTGTCTCCTGTTACGATTCGACCCAGTAGTGCAACACCATGATTGTGGTAGGATTAAAAAAACGTCAAAGCTGCCCCCCTTTCGTTGTTCTTTATGGTGATCTGTAAGCAATTTTGGCACCCATCTTGAACAAAATTTGTGGTAGCCTAGCTTCTCTGAAACAATTTCAAACAATAAAGTCCGTGAAACTTGTGGGAAACATAGAGAAAGCTCAGTTATTGTGAAACGGTGGTTTTCACGAATCTTTTCGTCAATTTTGGCGACCAGATCGTCAGTCACCATGCTCGGACGTCCACTATTTTCTTCATTATGAACGTTTGTTTGACCATTTTTAAACTTAATTCACCACTTCCTGACAGAACTGCCACTCATTACGTTGTTTCCGTATACTGCACACAGTCCCGGATGAATTTCTTATGATTTTAAGTTGTTTGAGGTGACGAGCAAGAGCAAACCAATGTATACGTAATTGGCGCGCGCCTGGCGGCCATAAGATGGAAATGTTTATTACTTTCTGAATAGCCCTCCTACGTGTAAAAAATAACCTCTCAGCTGAATTTGGTACCAACAAACAAGAAACAAAGGTTTAAAACAAGGAGATGCCCAATCATACCAACTCTTCAATCTGATTCTGGAGTATGTGGTCCGGCATTCAACGAACCAGCACAATTTTCCACACATATTTTGGCCTACGCAGATGATGTCGACATCATAGGAAGGTCCTTTAATGAAGTGGAAAACGCGTTCCTTATTCAAGTCGGAACTACTGTGGGCGTGGGATTATTAATTAATCAGTCCAAAACTAAATATATGCACGCAGGAGGACCGATTGAGATGATTGGTTTTTATAAGATAGGAGGCCTTGAAATTGAAAGTGTAGACTCCTTTGCATACTTGGGAACCACCAAAACGAGCGACAATAATGTCTCGATAAAGGCCAAAAAGAGAGGAGCTCAGGCAAACAAATGTTCTTTGGGATAAATCTACATTTAAAAATAAGCTCATAAATAGCAAGCACATGCCCTGGAATACAAAGATCATTCTATATAAAACGCTCATTCGGTCTGTCATTCTATATGGGTCAGAAGCCTGGGTCATAAAGAAATCAGATGAAAAACTGCTTGAAGCATTTGAAAGGAGGATTTTACGGCGAATTCATGGACCTATTGGAGGGAGAGGAGCATGGAGAAGACGTACCAATGTGGAGCTGGCAAGTATATTCCAGACCCCGGACGTGTTCAAAGTAATAAGGCTTGGTAGGTTGCACTGGGCTGGCCATGTGGCCAGAATTACAAGAGTAGGGCGACCCAAGCTGAGATGGCTGAATGGAGTCAATGAGTACTCCATGAGCCTACTCAACGTCCAGAACTGGAAGGGCGCTGCACTGGACTGGGAGGACTGGTGGAAACGTATTGAGGAGGCCAAGGCTCATTATTGGGCTGTAGGGTCATGCAAGAAGAAGATTTATTTAATATAATTTACTAAAAGCCTATAAAGCCTATTTTTAAGTATTAGTAGATGATATGAGAACAATGTAGTCTCGAAACGTGTAAAAGTCATTTGTGTGTTACTGATACTGATACATATTTAGATTACAACTGTGATATAAAGCCGGGGAGATTACTTTAGAGTTGTTTTTCTTATTTAACAGTTTAAAATCTATAAAATTAATTGAACCAGTAAAGTCAGTTAAAGAACAATATTGTCATAAACATTTTTTAAAAATTAATTTACTTTTAATTTCGACACACAAAACTTAGTGTTTGATTCCAATAAAATTACAGAAAGACTTTAGTGGCCATTTATTTACATATATAAAATTTACCATTTTTGGTCAGCTTTATCTTTCATTATAATGTTTTGGATTGTAAATAATGAATAAACAAACTAGTTTATTCTTAGTAGTCGATATAATAATAAGGATTCTTTACTTTAGTACATCTTCAAGTATTTCAAATGAAAAACAATGCAAGATGTAAATGTTAATGTATGTACACCGGAAATGAACTAGATAAACGACGGATATTACAGATGTTGCCAGTAATGATCTTTTCCCACCCAACGAGCCCTTTAGGCCACCTCTGGTGGGCGTGTGGACAGCGGGGTAATGGGAATCAGTTAGGGCATGTGAGTCGAGATTGATATATCCTATGGAAATCTATTCAATCGGGATAGTCCTCGACACCAGGCTTTGCCCTTCAAAGGTAACCAAATTGGCCTGGGCACAACCTAGCCGCTCAAACAAGCCCTTATTACCCCGACAGCAAACAAAACACTGCATCTACTTGACCGGCTCAGGAACTAGGCAAACAAGTTGTATTTTTAGACCTACGATTAACCCACTTTCTGAAATCGTTTAAAAATAAAAATATTTGAAATTAATTAATTTTTTAAGCAATGAGTCCATTCAATTAGCGTCACTTTGTGCTGATATGATTAATCAGATGATAGTACAGTGGGAGTCATAAATTTTGCCTATCTAGATATAATTAGGGTACGAATCTGTAACCAGCACCTGACAACGTACAGGCTCTGGAATCCCATTTTAAGTTCTATTCAGAAGGATGCTAATTTTCAAATTTCGAAACAAAAGGCGCGACCTAAGTTAAGTCGATACCAAAAAAACAACTACAAGCATTTCATGTAGGATTTTTTTTTTTTTTAGTTATCACAGACCCGATGTAAATAAAGTTCTCGACATATTCAAACTTATTCCCTCGTATATTAATATTCTCAAAAACCACAACTGTTATTTATCAACAACACAACTGTTATTTAACTGGTATTTATCAAAGTATTATTGCATAATCATTATGTATGTATGTGTATATATATATATATATATATATATATATATATATATATATATATATATATATATATATATATATATCGTTCCATTGATTTTAATCTGCCTTTTATTTCGTTTTCTTTCCTTAAGAATGGTAGGAATAATGACGCTCAAAAAAGATATTCATATTTTGGTTTAATGAAAGATACTTGAAGGAAAGAAAAATAACTCTCATTTCTTTTATAAGATGGGGTTAGAAGTAAAGTCATTACATGGCTGTTGATCACGCAGATGGGAAAGAAGGAGGGGATATTTTTCTTCATGCCAGTAATACATAAATTATTTTTACAAAATGTTCACCAACCATTCTCTTGGTATCCCTCCTTAAAACATTTTTCAATGTGTTTAATTTTCCTTTTAACCCTTTGAAAATATTTGATCTTAATAAAATTTTTTAAAATGGCTCCTAAATTATAGAACCTAATATAGGAACTTCAAAAAAGCATTTTTAGGAATCTTAAACTGCAACTTTAACTTTAAACAAGGTATTGATGAAATAAGTCCCGAAATATTAAAATATATGGGATTTAAAGGAAAGGAGATTATGGTTCATTCAGGAGAATAATGAAGGTCATTAGAGTTGGAGATAAAGTTCTGGAACAAGTGGAGAACTTCAAATATCTGGGAGCGCATCTAAACGAAAACGGATACCTCGATTTGGAAGTGACCGAGATAATTGGTGCCGCGGGCAGGATGTTTGAAGCGGTTAAGAGAGGATTTCTTAACCGAAAAGAAGTAGAAAAGGAGACGAAAGTGGCTGTATTTAAGCCAACATTCCTCCCTATCTTCACGTACTCTTCAGAATCTTGGACGCTGATAAAGAAACTCCAGAAGCAGAAGAGTTGGTGGAAGACCGACAGAGCTGGAGAAGGCTGTGCAGAATTCCTCCTCGCACTGCTTAGGAGGTAAAGAGGAGTGATTGTGATGGTGATGATGAAACAACAACTGCTAATCAACAGTTTTGGTTTCAGCATTCTATTAACCCTGTAATTGAAATATCAAAAAATATTTTTGATACAACGTAAAATTACGTTAGTCTGTAAAAAATTCGTATATTTTCCGAATCTCATATTTGTATATAGAAATATATATACACGAATTAAAACTTAGCCTATAAATTCTTAATTAGTTACCTGATCATTAAACTTTCGAAGTGATTTTGACCATACACGTTTACTGTTATACAATATAGTTTTCAAATTAACAAAAAAAAAACTTCTCAAACCTCGACTGTAATTAATTAATTTAACCATCTGAACTGTACAAACTTCGACTAAACTTTATTAGAATGCAAGTTTATAATAAGTTCAATTGAATATCCAGTTCTTGTTTATTAAAAAAATGAATTATTAAAAAATTCTAAAATACTAAAAAAGCATTTATTAAATTTTTCATCTTAATATTTAACTTTAATGTTACTATCTATTAAAGAAATAATATGTATCTATATTTATTCTAATATTTACCAAAACAAATTCAAATACGAACCGAATCAAATCCCACTGTTTTTGTAAAATAAATCCTAAAATTAAAAAAGAAATGAAGGTGTCTTTTGAATGAAAATGCCATATTCAGAGAATAATAAGCATTCTCCAACATTAGAACTGGATGGAAGATGGAGGTTCCAATCTTGATCGTTATATTTAAACTTATCAACTATAGTGAAAATAAATCTACGATGCTTCGTCAACTCAAATTAATAACATAAAATTTATATATTTTTAGGATTTCTATATACTCGTATCTATGGGATAAATTAAACGCATAAACGTGAAATAAACCATACCTTGTGCGAAATGGACATATTTAAATGTAGAATTTACAGACAAGAATTTGATAATAAAAATAAAAAAGAGAAGTATGTCTCTTGATTAAAATTTAATAAAGTATAAATCGAATAATTTTCCAAAATATAGATTATCTAAAAATAAACAATAAATTATAAAACATGATTATGATCTCAGAATAAATAATAACTAGCATAAATCTTAATATATAAATGTAGGCACACAAATAAATATGAATATCAATAATTTAAAGTTATAAATTAATTACGTTTGAATAATTAAGCCTGCGTTAAAAGTTAATTTCAAACTTTAATTGAACCCACCTGATAATGAGCTTGGAGGAGGTCATTTTTTAAAGCGAGCCGTGTGCGAGGAAAGATTAATCTATCGAAGTGTATGGGCGTGATGCATGAGCCACGGGGTATATCTGCTTCCCTCCCTCGTGCTAGTGCCTCGGGTCACTTAATATATTTGCAGTTCTTCGGGGGAAAATCAGGAACAGTGTAGAGAAATGTATACATATCGCGTCCGAGATTTGATAAAGAATGTTGAACATCCTTCAACACCATCTAAAATTATTTTTAAACTAAAAATATACCCCAAGTCAGTGGTGATGAATGTAGGGTAAATGTGTTGTCGGGTTTGGAATAAATAGCATGTAAAAATTGTGGAATCGGAAATGTGAGTATTACGTATCCTTATGTATATAAAATAATTCTCGTGTACATTTAATTTTCATTTTCGTTTGTTTCATGACTTATTTTCTATCATTCATATTATTTTTATCATCCAGTACTCTTTCATGGACGTTTCGTAAGCATTTATTTATTATAATCAATTGATTTTATTCAAATATTAAAAAATACAAGAAATTTATTAAGGAAATGAAATGTAATATATTAAAATATGGATAGGAGTACCTATATCAAACATAAATTGAGATTCGCATTCAACTAACTACCATCCCTTCCCAAGAGCAAGGTCTTCAAAACTAGAATATTTTCAAGAAGTGTTAACAAAGAACGACTCGCAGTTCTACTAACCGCAAAAAACTAAAATAAATGAGTAAACAAAACAAACATTAAACCCTGCAGAAGGAAAACATCGATTTAGCTAAATTTTAAGCAGAAATTAAAAGATCCAACTTATTGGAGAGGTTGTATTTGATATTTTGATATTCTGGCAAATTCTTTTGGCTTGACTTGACAGGCTTTCCCGACTTCAGGTTTTGAATTCCCGACACCATAACAATCTTACGTTAATACCTCGAGTTTTAAGGAATTATGTTTTCTTCTTTATTTTGATACAAAATAGAAAGATCGAAATAGGAAGAAGAAAATTTGATTAGTTCATCGGTAAAGCGACGCAGCGAGGGAGGACTCATTTTTCGGGCAATGTCTCCAGATGTTGCTCCACGGATGAGCATTTGTTCCGGTCCATGTCCTAATCCTTTTTCGATAAGGGCGTTTATAATGTCATAAAGGGCCCATCGATGAGTAAATTGCTTCGAGAAACAAGGGATTTATTCTTTTCCCAGATTAATCCATCATTTTTCTGATGGACGTTGAGCTCAGGTATAATTCTTATTGTTTACTATGATCAGCACAAGAAAAAATCTTATTAACTTTATTCTTTACTTTTTTAAATAAATACTATCATCTTTAATATAGTTTATAAAATATATATTTTACATGCAAATATATATATATTAATTTTCTAATTACTCTCAATGTTAATATAGTTTCTAATACAATTTGTAAATAGATCCAAAGTTAGATATATATAGTTACTATATCTTTTCCAATAGTTAATGCCCTTAAATACAGCAGATTTTATTCTTTTATTATCCATTGAAACATATAGAACCCGGCTAACGAAATTAAAACAATATTTAATGTTTAATTGTATATATTTAATTGTCATAGTGATGAAATAATAATAGGTTTCACTAAGGAACATCATGTATTGATCTGCGTTTCATGGATCAAAGTTGTTAGAATCGAAGATAGAACGCAACACTCAAACAATTTAATAGAAGTAAACAGTATTATGTTTTTTACATTATATGAACAATATGATAGTTCATCCCATCGCTATTAACAGAATATATAACTGCCATATCCGGGAATTCATATCCCGGTTAATATCGATGTGATGGCGTCGCGAAGGTTGAAATGGTCTTGTGTAGTTTTGAGCTTAGTAACGAATAGATTTCTGCAAAATTTAAAAAGCGGTGATCCGACTGGTAAATGTCCGAGGGTAGACCAAGGCGCAGATTGGAGGATTGCTTACAAGCAACGACAAGTCACACCATCGCATCATCTATGTACGCTACAAGTAGTCTTTTATTGTAATTATTACTATTTTAATTTCAGGAATAGTCTGAGCTTTAGTTATATTATGGTTGGATGTTATGAGTTTGTATGTTCATTCGGAAAATATATTTTTTTCTAACAGCAGATTATAAGCAATCTAAGCAGATTATTGCTGTTGTCAGCATTAATGCCAATGCGGACTCGATAGGTCTTATCATTATTACCACACTTAGCTACCCCGGTCCCTCTAATTTTGTGTAAAGCATGAAATATCTTATAGTTAGTGTTACTCCTATGCGGAAAAACGGACACCCAGTCACTTCCAGAAGTTCTGAATATATTATTGAAGTCGTTCCAAGACCGTCCCGCCGATATGTCAGGCGAGTTAGGAGAGTATGCAAATGTCAAAATTACCCAGCTAAGGGAAACGTATTCTGTTGAAATTAATATCCGTGTGTAGTTTCCTTTAATGAAAAGGGACAGGGCTGTAATAAAAGCAGTTAGGCGAGTTGAAGGGGCCAGTTAAAAGTTTTGCCAGGATCAGGTCGAACACGCAGACAGACAAATAAGTGGGTAGGGAGGGGGGAGGAATATGGAAGACGTGACCTCCATACCTCCTCGTCGGGAGGGGGGGGGCTAAAAGCCTCTCTAACCTGTCATCGCCTTAGATATAATCTTATTAAAATTAAAATTCTTAGGGAAATTTTTTTGGAGTCGTCTGCTAAATCCCTTCTTCACCTCTCCTAAGCCTCTTAATAAAGAGTGCCACAAAGAATTTTTATGAAAGTGTGAACTTTGAATTTCACAGAAAAGTTTTCCCGTTTTTCAAATGAGTATCAATACACGGACTATGAGGCAACAATTTTAGGTATTTTTTTCCCTTTCTTTTTAATATCTTTTTTGTTTTATCAGTAACCTGCTGCTCCTCTCTTAGCTCACGTGGACACCTGAAAAGTGCTTCTTGGGAAAAACTTTGGAGGGAAACAAACTTTGAAAATCCTCAAATAAAACATTTAAAAAAACTACTATTTGCGAACAAAATATATGCCCAGCTACTGTCAATAATAAATACCATAATAGCATTAATAGAAAAAAACAGTGCTACTACAACCCGTGAAGGGTCTAGGTTCTGAGATGATTTATCCTAGATTACGTTTTTTTTGTTTTCCCCATATTTTGGGTGCCTGGATAATAGAGGTGGGGTGAGCCTCAGTAGGTTCTTAAATCCCAAATATAATCTGCGAGCAGCCGGATATGGACCCAGAACTATCGCCACGGTAACTCAACGCTGTATCATTCACTCCGCTACATCTAATAACAATAATAACGACAATCCAATACTTAATAAACAAGATTCACACTGCCTTCTGGTTAGTGGTTAGTCGAACGGTTACAAAATCAAAAATAAAATTAATTGTCATAAACAGGAAATAGGTTCTATTATCAAAGGAAACCGTTACCTTGCAACCCTTTTGAGCTTGTTCACTTCTATATTAATCTAATTTGTGGACTAGCCGTATGTCCACGTGGTTCTTGATAAAGTTCTTTTTCTCTTGTACTTTTAATTTTCTTGTTCATATAGTTTCTTGTCTTTTCTTTTATACTTGTTTTATTTCCCTAATTGCTTTTTGGAAGATGGGTGTGTGTATTTTATATTTTTCAATTATATTCTATCAGCTGCCATAATTTTACCTATTCCAGCTGATGACCTGTAACCTTTCTTACGACTGGTGGTGATGCTATTTTTTTTCTGGTTGGAGTCTTGCAATATTCAGAGGTCGCGACGTTCTTTATTCACTTATTCTCTTTCTACCCGTAAAATGGTAGAATAAGCGAAATATCGACAAGTAACTGTTTTATTATAGAGAATTGAGTTTTGGAATTTTTTCCATTCTTGTCTGAACAAGTATTTTATTTATCTTTTGTATCCCCGTCCTTGTAAACTGATAAATACATTAAATCAGAAAAATAATTTACAGAAAGTCGATTAATGATAGTTCTAACGACGCGTAAAATCGGAGAGAAAGTGATTAATTAAGAATTAACAATATAAATAATGAAAGTGGAAAGAGGGGGCGATGAAGGGAGGCGTACGCATGCGCGAAGAATACCCTCCGAAGAGCCAACCTAACGACCACAATTAACAAAAGCTTGTTAGTCTAATTGGACTTTTTTCGACTTAAATTTGCCTAATACTGAATAGATAATGCTCAGGCCCCCTTCCACAATGACAGCTCCTTGGGACTAGCAATCCTTACCATCACCACCGACTCCTCGAATAATTACTTTAATTAAATACAAAGGCAGCGATGGAACAATAAGCGAAATGCAGAGAAATTTAGGCTGCAATTAGCATCTTGATAAAAATAAAACGCATAATTAGCATACCGTTATGATTATATAAAGAAATTCGGCTACATTATACCACGAGTTTTCATTAATTTCGTTATTAAACCAAGCGATTATAAAAAGTAATCACCATGATGTTAAGAACTTCAATTGAGATGTTAAATTTGCATAAGAGGTAAACATAAAAAAGAGGGGGTTGGGGTTACAAACAGTTTTATCCAAGTCCTAAATTCTAAACATTGAACCGATTTCCAGTAATAATGAAATCAAAATGAGTCTTTTTTTTTTTTTAAATTTATTTATTAGTATTTACAACTGAATTACAATTATACAACAAGTAAATAGAATGCATGTTACATAATGACATGAGAATGACAAGTAGAGAAACTACCCACTGGTAGTACTCAAATCAAAGTTCAACAAAGAAGGTCACGTGGCCATCTTCTTTTCAGACGCCTTGGAGGATTATCGGGAATTGAAGAGGAAGCTAGGTTTGAAACTAGAGGGTTTGAGTGGGAATGAAGTTTGCTATGAAAGGATAGATACCAGGTTCGGGCCAAATCAGCAACAAAAGGGACATTAAGGTCGTTATGAATGACTTTATTCTTAACAAAATAAGGATCATTGAGGATTTTACGAAGGAATTTGGATTGTAAGGATTGGATACGAGAGGAATTCGATGGCTTAGTGGAGTCCCAAAGCTCTACTCCATAAGTCCAAATAGGTCGTATGATGGTCATGTAGATGAGTCTTTTGTAGTTAATTGGGAGCTTAGAGAAAAATGAGTCTTAAAAATAGTACTCATGAGAATAAAATGTACATACTTTATTAGTTAATATGATTTCACAAATCTATAATAGGTCCTAATAGATATATTTGATAACAAACCCGTATGACATTTATTTAGGACAACAGCCGGAGATGAACCCTTTGGGATCTGGAGACCTTCCTGGTGGAGCTCCATCAGTCTTAGTTGGAGGAAAAACTGCGGTAGAGCGTGTGCTAGGACACCTGCCTGTGGTGACCTGCCTACGCAACCGTGCTCAGGCACTTCATGGGTTTTAGTGGTACAGGTTATTTTAAAATTTAAAACATAATAATACTGTCAGTAAAGATTTATGATTGTACATTTGAACAAAGATTCATAAAAAAACACATGTCTCGGACCTGGATTATTTCAGACGGGGGATCTACACCTTTGTGGTGATACTTTTCCATTTTAGTACCCCAATTTTCTGGCAAGTACTCGTGCCAAAGGATGTAGTATCTTGAGTTACTAATTACACACCTTATAAAAAATATAATGTATTAGTCACGTAACATGTGTAGTTACGTTATTTGTACTATGACGGTTCTCTGTCCACTATCAATTTGACTAATACTGATAAGGACCAGTGTGCCTAGCGTAGTAGCGGTAGCGATGTAAGCAGAGTACATAGTAAGGTGGCATTAGTAATGAATGCAGTAATAATAGAGTTAAGACAGATTCCAATCTAAGTGCTAGTAAAGTGAATTTTTCGGTAACCATTAAATCTATCTAAGACCTTTAAGTGAATAATATAAGTTCACAAACCTCACTTCGGTTGCAATTCTTTATGTTATGACGACTGAATGAAATGAACACTTGAACAAATGAAGTGCTAATATCACCACGTTCTGCAAGGGATGATATGGACTGGTAAATTGAAATGAAAGTTTTTATTTTCAATATGTTCATTCCATTATATTCCACATTCCACTTTTATTACTCACTGAATAACGTAAAAGGCGAAGCAAATACTCCGTTTACGATCCCATCAGCCGCTATGAGGCTAATAGATAGCTAGTGCGGAATTGCCCATAAGGTCTACTAAATTGAACCTTCAATGCCATAAAAACGTACGTGATTAAAACAAGGGCATTAATGTAATATTTTATATCCTTATTTTCCAATTTAATTCTAAATCTTCATTAAATTGTAGTAGTATAGCAAATTTCATCACCATACATGTCCAGGAAATAGCTCTACGCTTCGGACATGCACACGTTTTTCGGGTTCTTGAAGTTTAGTCTATAAATATAGGATTGTACATTGGAGAAGCTTCGAGGTTTTATAACTTAAAAGGTACGTAATTTTGTTTTTAAAATAGATATTAATAATAATAACAAGGCTTAACAAACCCGATGGATCGATGCCGATACCACCAATTTTTGCTTACAAACTTCCATCCACGGACGAATCCCCAAACCCAAATCCGATACATCACTCTTAACAAAATCTTCCCACCTACGTATCGGTCTACCCCTCAGACGATTGCGCTTATTAGCTTTTTGGGAATTCGTTCGTTACTAAGCTCAGCTACTTTACAAGCCACATCTTGAGAAAGGCAGGACCAGTTTCTTCCTCAGATTATTACAATTGAATGATTGATTACTGTAACACTTCCATTCATTGTTTCCGAAACATTGTCCCGACTTACTTATTACTTCCTACTGTATCGTGGCCGGTTTTGGGAAAGTGGAGCCTATTTTAATCAGAAAATTCCAAGTCGCTCGACTTAATTGCTAAATGAGTTTCCTCGTAAGAAGTAGGCCTAGCGTACGACGGACTACATCTAAATGATTAGGAAGGATTTAAGCGTGTTTGGCGAGCGATCATAGTCCCATGTATAATCCATTACAATCTAAAATCCATTAGGGAAGGAGGTAAATGTGCGCATCACCGTAACGAGATTTCTATCGGCCATTGATGTATCCAGTTTGTGCTCAACCATAGCATTAGACAAATAAATGATCCGACCGCAGTGGCTTCCCGCCAAAGCTACCATTAGCGTTGGATTATTGTAAAGTTTATCTATTGTTGTTACTTCACTTCCTTGGGAAACAAGAAGCTGTCACTTAGATGTTATAATGTTACAAGAATCTGTGTCGTGTTTATTCACTTAGATGTTATAATTATTATATATGATACTTTACCAACATCTTTGAAAAAAAAAAAAAACTGTACTGTTTCTAAGGCAATGGCTATGGAAGGAAGAGATAAGGCCGACGTCACGCTCAACCACCAGATTTCCCCCAAAGCAGGGTTTCAACTTTATAGCCGCTGTAATTGCAGCAGATGCACGTGGGTCTGGAGAAGAACAAGGTAATCTATGGCTATTAACAATAGTTAACATTCAGCTCAGCAACTCAAATGTCTACGCACTTAGCTACCCCGCTCCATTAATTAAAATCCATAAATATAAAATGCCACACCCACACCATTCTCTATTAACCATCATTTACTTTCCCCTTTGTCGTTTAGTCTCCTTTTACCTAAGGGTAACTCAAAGTGCAGAGCAGTGATTTGCTGAGCTAAAGGTCGCGGGTTGGAATACGCATGCCCTCCTGGGGTTTACGCCGCATCTATAAAGAGGATTTATTTTTGGGGAAAACCTGGCAGTTCAGAGCGATGTCAGTTAAATCACCTCCCTCCTCAACCGTTGGCTTAGAAATTGTCTCTACCATGTACTGAGGCCAAGAGCCTTCATGAATAGTAGTGAAAGTTTTTTTCGCTTTTTCCTTAATTTTCCTTGGCTTTTATGTTTGATTTTCTTGTTTAAAATATAATGAACTGTGTTACATGTGTTAGTAATTAAAATTACTAAATAAAAAAAAGAGTAAGCAAAAGTTTAATAGATTTAGTAATATCCCACTGGTACCTGTAGAACAGATCCGATACTTAGGGTTGCACCTCGACAAACGATTAACCTGGAATCCTCATACAAGACTGAAAAGACAAGAATCCGCTTCAATACTTACTAGACAAACGCTCTAAGCTCCCAATTAACTACAAAAGACTCATCTACATGACCATCATACGACCTATTTGGACTTACGGAGTAGAGCTATGGGGCTCCACTAAGCCATCGAATTCCTCTCGTATCCAATCCCTACAATCCAAAATCCTTCGTAAAATCCTCAATGCTCCTTATTTTGTTAAGAATAAAGTCATCCATAACGACCTTAATGTCCCTTTTGTTGCTGATTTGGCCCGAACCCGGTATCTATCTTTTCATAGCAAACTTCATTCCCACTCAAACCCTCTAGTTTCAAACCTAGCTTCCTCTTCAATTCCCGATAATCCTCCGAGGCGTCTGAAAAGAAGATGGCCACGTGACCTCCTTACTTGAACTTTGATTTGAGTACTACCAGTGGGTAGTTTCTCTACTTGTCATTCTCATGTCATTATGTAACACGCATTCTATATACTTGTTGTATAATTATAATACAGTTGTAAATATCAATAAATAAATTTTAAAAAAAAATAGATTTAGTATCAGTTTTCATAAGAAAAACGATATGTTATTTCATGTTTCCTTTATGTGCGCAAATTTCCGCCAATTTAATATTTTCAGTTTACATTCTTGGCTGACATAGATAATTATACATCCAAACTGATTACCGGTGATTCTTCTAGGGCTCTGAAAACATGCATTTTTAAACTTATTGACACTTTATTGAATATTAATCAGGGGATGAATTAAATAACTTTACTACAAACATCATTAAAAAAAAGTATGAAATAATAATATTAAATATTATACTTTAAAAAAAAAATAGGAATTCCCCAACCATAATACTAAAAATATAGTAATCTACTATTTTTCATCCATAATTATAACGTTAAACTAATTATGACATGAAATTAATGAAAAGAACCCCCTAATACTCTTTTGGACGTGGGAAAACTGTGCGCAATCTATCCATGTCTTCACTTTTTCTTTAAAGATTATTCCAATGAACATAAATCAAATAAAATTAACCTGAAGAATTGTGGAGCATTAATATCGAATTTAGTAATTCATCATGCCTCTTTTTATATATAAAAAAAATAAATATACATAAGTTGGAAAAGCACGTATATTATCTTCGAACATACGCGTTATGCCCAAATCCCGATAAACCTGGGGATTGACGATATCGTGGACGCATGCTGCTTACATATATCTCTGAGGTTATCACAGCAGTAACCCATTCAGCGAGATTAGCTTCCATGTAATCTTCCCTAAAACGCCGTGGTCTACGCTTCTAGTGGTTTATCTACACGCCGGTTATCCGTAAGGGAAGGAACATCAACCGTGAGTTCGAAATGAAATCACTACCGGAGAATAGTAACCTTAGTAAGAAATCGTCTGAACGGTACGGATTTATCAACAGTCCTTATATAAAATAACCAGTAAAAATAATTTTACAAATAGCAGACAAATATTTAGAATAGATATCAGAATTCAACTGCAAAAATAAAAACACAAAGCCAATCAGATACGCCTAACTTGTATTTGAAAAGACGTTTTGGAGTGATGCTGTTGTTTCAGACTGACGCACATACTTCGATAGTTGATGTGAGATGGATTGATTGGCATTTGAATGAATTTTCGATGCATGTCCTGATGTGTGCCTGAATTGATTTTTCCAAATGAAATTCTAAAAACTATATTATGCATCTTTTTGAGTTATCCTTAAAAGTCGTTAGTAAAACTAAAGTTTTTAATAAATATTAATGATGTTTTAAATATAAATAAACAGAAAATTTATGGAATGTTTATAAAGCTTATTGACTCCTAATAATTCACGTTATGGATTAATGAAGCAATGGCTCGTTTATAATCCTTAAACCAATATAAAATGGCTTTGTTAATCCTATTTGCATGGTTAAACCATTGGACAAAATAAATATATCTTTATCTATACATCTTATTTTTTCCAGATTGATAATATAGAGCGATATTTATTTTAAAAGCTAATTTTATTAGAATTATTTTTAAAAAAATCAACTAATTTGACTATTTTTATGAGCTAAGTTTACTTTCCCCCGTACATAATGACTTATAATTCATCACAGTTATTCACATGTATTGTTTTTAGTAATATAATTTATATTATTCGTTTACTATTTTTTTGTATGGAATCCTTGGAATCCTCGTACTAGAGTAAAAAGAAACAGCTCATCATTTAAGGCTACTTTAACACATACTAAACAAACGCTCTAAGCTTCCCATTAATTATAGAAGAAACATATGTATTTTTGTTATAAGACTTAATTGGACTTACAGAGTTGAGCTTTGGGGCTCCGCTAAAGCATCGAATTCCACTCGTACGAATCCTTACAATCCAAAATCCTTCTTAAATCCACAATTTTCATTACATTATTACGAACAGAATCGTCTAAAATGACATTAATATTCTATTTGTTGCCGATTTGTCCCGAACACAATACCAGTCCTTTCATGACAAACTCTATTCTCAATCAACCCACTAGTTCCAAACCTAGTTTCCTCGTCGATTCCTGATAATCCTCCGAGGCGTCTATTATAGGAGTACTACTAGTGGGTGGTTTATCTAGTTGCTTTTTTGTCATGCCATAACTTGATTCATAGCATCTAGTTGTAATGTTATAATACAGTTGTAAATTTAAATTTAAAAAATGAAAAAATATGGATGGGTATTTTTAGTTACCTGTTATTTTCCAAGATGTAGGCTCCTTATTTTATTTATTTTTTCATTCACGCCCTACATATTATTAAATTTCATTTATACGTCATGTTTCTAGTTTACATATGAATATAATATATTCATAATATAATATTCATAATATTATATATAAAAATCAATTGCTGTCAATATTCGTGGAAGTTCAGGGAAGGTTTAAACGGTGAAAAACATAAATAATAAGTAACGGAAAATGCTAAAAACGACAATTTAATTATCCTGTATAAAATTTTCCTAGCTGAGATTCCCGATAAAACAGTTGACCAAAATTGCATGCAGTAGTGAGTTAACACATGATACATGGACCTTGCGGAGTTTTCAACTACAACTCGCCCTGTATGGTCGACGGCATGTGTTCTAAGCGATATCCGAGAGACCATCACAGGAAATAACGGTAGTCTACGTATTGTAGTACGGTAGCCCATTGTATCGCCGGCGATCAGTTGCGGACCTTAGGCGATCGGTAATTGTGAAGGTAAAACGACAAGATTGATTGAGATTGAAGTAGACAATCGTTGGATTGTGCCATACTTGCCAATATTGTCCAAACCTTTTGTAGCTGACATCAATGTAGAATATTGTAACCCCGTAAAATCAATAAAGTACATATGTAAATATATTAACAAATGTAGCGACATGGCCATCTTTGCTGTAAAAATGGAAATGATGAAGTATCTCAGTATCAGATGGGTTGCTATATAACCAGCAACGAAGCTATTTGGCGTATATTTTCATTTGCGATCCACGAAATATACCCTAGAGTAGTCCATTTCGCAGTTCATCTAGAAAATGAAAAAAAAAACAACGAGTGTATTTCAATCAAGAGAACACGGTGGATAGAGCGACACGTCCACCATCGACCACATTAACAAGTTTCTTCTCAATTTTCAAACAGAATTTGCTCGCACTTTGCTGTATGCTGATATGACACGCTATTACACGTGAAACGCATCAACGAAATCGTTTCAGCGTCGGAAACTTTGGATAAATATATGATGTCATGTCTGAGGATGTGTTGCATCGTGTGTGTTGTCAAATTTTGAATCCTACACTACAAATTACAGCAGAAATTTACAATGAGACATTGATCTTGATAGAAGATATGTGTTTATTGATGGTAAATAAAGTTCAGTCGTGTTTGGGCATAAGAGCACCCAATCGTCCTATGTGCGATTCATTTAACCACGAGTTGGAAAGAGAACAACAATACGATACTGAAGCATTGGCCGAAACAGTTCGTTCAAATGTTCCGCAATTGAATGAACAAAGAATTGCGCATGACACTTGGGAATCTGTGAACAGTGGATCAGATCGCAAAATGAAGTAGCCCCAGTGTTGGCTTCATCTGGAATAGCTGCAACATTGTTAGAAGATGGTCGAACTGCACATTCTGCATTGAAATTACCATTAAACATGCAAATCAACGAAACACCAGTTTGCAACACGCCAAAACAGTGCAACGGCGAAGATTCTACAGATATGCATTTGATCGTTTGGGATGAATGTTCGATGGCCACTGAAGGCACTGGACAGAGCGAATACTAAAAAAGAACTTCTCTCTGATGCACGAACCACACTCTGAGAAGCCTACTTAGCAAGTGAATGGGATCTCTACAGAAGCTAATTTGATTTTTGCAGGGACCACAGAGATCAAAAATGTGTCCGAAAAAACCCTTCATACGGAGGCACTGGACAGAACGTTAAAAGATCTTTGTGACAACCAAAACATGTTTGGTGGAAGCATGATTCCGTTATCAGGTGATTTTCGTCAGACTCTTCCAATTATTCCCCGATCAACTGTCGAACAGTTGACGAACTAAATGCATGCTTAAAATCATCTAAGTTGTGGCTGCATGTAAAGACACTCCAATTAACAACTAACATGCGAGTGTTTTTGCAACAAGATCAAACTGCAATTATGTTTTCGAAGCAGTTATTAGATATTGGAAATGGTAAGGTAGCAGTTGATACCTCGACCGGATTAATTACACTACCCATGAGTTTTGTCACTTCATCGACTCAAAAGAAGGGCTTACTCAGCGTGTTTTTACGGGCATAGAACAACAGTTCAGAAACCATAATAGGCTGAGTAAACTAGCAATATTGGCGACCAAAAAAAGCTGTCAATGGTCTCAATGCGACCATTCAGAATTTTCTTCCAGGAGACTTAATTTCTTACAAATCGGTTGACACAGTTACAAACCAGGATGACGTAGTCAACTATCCCACAGAGTTTTTAAATTCCCTGGATTTGCCTGGACTACCACCACACAATTTACAATTAAAATTAGGATACGTTTTGATTATGCTGCATACCTTTAATCAACCTCGACTGTGCAATGGAACGAGACTGGCTGTGAAAAAGCTAATGAATAACGTCATCGAAGCCAAGATCATCAAGGGAAAATACAAAGGAAAGGATGTCTTGATCCCGAGTATACCGATGATTCAAACGAATTTGCATTAGATTTTAAGCGTCTACAATTTCCCGTGCGTCTGGCCTTTGCGATGACCATAAATAAATCGCAAGGCCAGTTGTTGAAAATTTGCGGAATCAACTTACAGTTTCCCTCTTTCGCGTATGGGTAATTATACGTCGCGTGCTCGCGAGTCGGCAAACCATCATCTTTATATACTTACGCACCGCAAAAAAAGACAAAACATATAGTACATCAGAAAGCTTTAAATTGATTAAGTGTCTAACTGTGTTGCATTTAATGTAGATAAAAATTTTGTATTAAGTTTTGACCATACATTTCACAAGTACATATTGGTGATACGAAGTTCACCGGGTCATCTAGGATATTATATATATGAATATAATATTCATAATATATTATATTTACAACGTTTAATTTATTCATAGAATGATATACGATTTCAGGTAACAAACACAGAAATTATCTCACAAATCTTCTTGATAGAGCAAATTATTCACAATGAATCGAGGAAGTTTAACGCACCATCAATTACCCAAAAAGGTACGGAAGCTGAGGACAAGAAATCTTTAGGATAATAGAAGCATACTGACTCGGCTGGGAGTCCAATCTCTCAACTGTACGTCCATTGTATGAGCCCTTTCTCAGTCCACAGTCCCGGGCAAACAAAAAAGAAGTCGGATGATGTCTAAGTTATTGTGGCGATTGATGTTCCACTCGGATAAGTGAACCAGTCACACGTATTATCTAAAATAATATTGCAATTACATTACCATATTAACGTGTACAAACTATATTTATTAATAAATAATCCAAAATTTAAATTCCTACAATTTTTTTATCGTTTGTGATTCCAGACCTTTCATCATCTATGTCTTTTCAATAATTTTTTTTTAACGTTTCTGAGATGCTAACCCTCTCTTGAGTAATACAATATACTTTATTCTACATATTTTTTTATTCTTATAAATTTTATTTTATTGTTTGTAGTTCCTGAACTTTCCTCATAAAAGTGTCTTAATTTTTTTATTAAAGTTCATATTTAATTTTTCGAATTTTCACAATTTTGAATTACAAAATTAATTTTATACATATTTTAAAAATACTTTATAATATATAAAAAAATATTAAGACCGTGGAAAAATTCCAACGAAAAGCCTTAAGTCTCCAAACTAAAACAGAAAGAGAAATTATCTGTCCTTTTTTTTTTAATATTTCACCCATTCAGGCATCCTCAGGGTGGAAAGAGAATAACAGAAAAACAAAACATGAATAATGCACCCAAGAAACATCCCACCACCTCGAAGACTCAAAAGCAACTAATGAATCATAAGGAAGGTTACTCGACCCCAGCTGGTTAAGGTTAGATAAAAACAGCTGATAGATGCTTCATAAATTCAAAATTCAATATACACTCACCAAACTTCAAAATACACAACAGGAAAAATAAATAATAGCAAACAACACACAGCTTGAGACGAAAGACCATATGAAAAAACGCAAGAAAAAAAAAATAATAACATTATCAAGAAACCAGTGGACTTATGGCTATTCCACAAAATATATTAATATTGAAAAGTAAAAAGAGATCTTGCTTAAATGTTAAGACCGTGGAAAAATTCCAACGAAAAGCCTTAAGTCTCCAAACTAAAACAGAAATAGAAATTATCTGTCCATAATTTCTATAAATATCCGGGGACAGATAATTTCTATTTCTGTTTTAGTTTGGAGACTTAAGGCTTTTCGTTGGAATTTTTCCACGGTCTTAACATTTAAGTAAGGTCTCTTTTTACTTTTCAATATTAATATAAAAATATATATACGCTCTTAAATTGCTATGGCCAATATATTTGATCCATACATCACGTGTGCCTTCTGGTTTCGACTTTTTCGTCTAATTCTTTGGAGTGATTCATGTCAGGAGTTTAAGCATTTTTTATATTACTTCATAAAATAATCCCAGTACCCTACCATCCCTTACTCTCATATAAAACTCATATAAAAATTTTCTTAAAAGATATAAAAATTGAATTTAATTCCATTAGGCAAATATAATAAATATGAAAATCATTTTTTTTTTTATTGACAGGCAGTCGACTGTAGAATTATAACCGAATTCAACTTTAATATAACCACAGCTTAATCCTTAGTATCAAACTCTCACTCATGACATTTAGATTTGATGATTTTATAAATGAGAAAAAGTTGTATAAAAAAAACTCAATTATGTTATGTTATATTTATAGTGTACGGAGGAAGGGATTATGCAATTTCGTGTATTTTATAGGTTCTAAATCACTCCCATGTATTCTGAAGAACCGCTGTGCATTAAAATTATCTCAATTTTTGTGATTGGCTAAGAAAAATCAAAGGCCTGAACCTACAGTTACGAAAACTATTTAAAGGAATAAAAGCAAAATTTTGGTAACAGTAACCGTGACTGAAGAAATGCCCTAGAATAGTAATTATTGGCCATTAGTTAATTGCTGGTTTCTGTTTCTCATATAAATATACATTTATATTTCAAATATGTATAAGCATATATAAGAATCTTTATATCATGATAATAAACGACAATCAAGCATATGTCTTATGATTTTACACAGTAGATTGGACGATATGAAAACGTATTTTACTCTCCATTAGTGGTACTCCACTTCGAAGAACGATGATATGTTTAGAATGTGATTGTTATTTCACACAAGTCTACCTGCTATACAATAAATAATGACAGTTCAAATGGATTCTCATTATTCTTGTACTAAAATTAATATTTTGTTTCTTCGCTGGTGTGTGATATTCATTTTGTGAATCCCTTCAAGAAGCTCTAACCCGCAGTGTGTAGAGCCGCAGTGATAAAAATATTGAAGTCGCTACCATGTACTGAATTCAAGATTCTCCATGGGTTATATAGTATAGATTTACCAACATCAAGAAATAATTATCACATTATCTAATCTAATATCATTTACACAGTCGCAAGTCGAGACAATCGCCCCATCCTCAAAGTGAAAGAAATTGGCCGAAGCTCACCCAAACCATCTTTAAGATTACAATACACTTGGAGGGGCGATAGAGGAAGAGATATTTCAAAAGTTGCAGGCCCTCGAGCTGACAAGTAGCCGATTTATCTCTCAAAGGATCTCCCTCCCTATCCCCCCTTAGCCGCAAACATCCACAATGGACTTCAATAAGGTCTGCCCTGAGAGGATATGTATTGTGGAAATTACTCTGGCCCGAGGAAGAGGGAAAATTCTTTTTTCCCGAAAAAATACCGACGAGGGAAAAAGGGAATCTTGGTCCAAGAGCTAAATCAACAGAAGGAGCGCAGGAGAGTTCCAACATAATTACGGCTTTTACCATATCTGGAAATCGTTGAAACGTTTTCCGAATAGCCATAAAATACATAAAACGGCAGAACATCCTGCCGTGATGTAATTAAAAATCAGGCTATTCCAGAAACTAAAACTGTAATAATTATAATAAAAGGCTTAGCGAGCCCCCACACCCTAACCTTGACACAATCCTCCCATCTATCCGTCGCTCTTCCCTTCGGACGTTTAGCAGTCGGCTCAAAGCTTGATAACCTTTCAGGAATTCTTTCGTCACTGAACCCATGTTATGTCCTCATAAGGGTATTAAAAAATAATAAATACACTCATAATCAACTGTAATCTATTAGGATCATATTTGAGCATACAGAGGACTCATAATAATATATGCTATCATATGACTAAAAGAAAAACATAACCTTCTTTCAAAGAGATACACAACAGCCCAACATCTTTAAAAGCCTGCCTTAAAGTTAGCGATGAGGATGAATTATTTAAATCGAGAAGTAATAAATTTTATTTTAAAAATATTCGCCATTTCAGGTCAAGACAAACGCTTCCAATTAATTAAAAAATACTCAAATACGTGACTATTGTAAATACCATTTGGACTTAAGGAGTAGAGCTTTGGGGCTTTATTAAGCTGTTGAATTCTTCCTGTATCCAATCCTTACAATACAAAATCCTTCGAAAAATACTCAAAGCTCCTTACTTTGTTACGAATAAAGTCATCCATAATCGTCTTAATGTCCCATTTCTAACTGATTTGACCGGAACCCGATATAAATCCTAAAATTTTATTCACTCACACCAACCAGTTTCAAAGCTACATACATCTTCAATTCCCGATAATCCCTCGAGGCGTTTGTATACATAAACGAAGAAGATAAATATAAATAAGAAGATAGCTTCTTGACCTTATAAGTTGAATTTGTTATTTGAGTATTCCAGAGGGAAGTTTCTATACTTATTATATAATAATACGTATGGATTATAATAATAAATAAATTTTGAAAGTCAACATTTAATTTAAACACTATCAATATAATCGTAAAAACAATTATCTACAAGAATTAATAATGCTAATGCGTTTTTACACTCACCATCACCTCCAACGACATTTCTTGTCATATGATATTTTTTCTCTAAATTTATTAATTTTGCAACTATATGCATGCAAATTGCAAATTGTTTTTCTAATTAGATAAAATATTTCTCTTTTTTTACCGGAAGCTATTTATCATGTCCTTTCTTCATCAAGAACAAGAATGAAAGAGGATTAATTGTTTTTTTTTTAAAAAAAAAGGTAGGTTCTTTAGAGGATTAATTTCAAAATTACGCACTGAAGGCTTACATAATTATTTTAATCAGAATTTCTCATTATAAGAGATTATATAAGATAAGACATAATTAATTATACACGGAAGTAAACAAATACTTCATCGAATTCATAAAAGCCTTTTAAAATAAGTTACTTTTGCTAAATCTATTTGGATGTAAAACATGCTATAATATTCCAAGAAACCTTTTTATTTTGAAATACATAATTTTTCATCATACAACTTTTCTTTTCTGAACTAGATTTCCATCGCTAAATAAAAAAAAAACTATCTAAAAACTGATAGAATGAGAATCTTGATTACATTTAAGATTTAAGATATTTAATTATATGTTGATATAAATAAAATTTAAAAAAATTATTTATTATTTGATAAAACTATAAAAAAATTGTTAAATTTTCAAATCATATATTCAACGTGAAACAAAGTGTCCCTTTAAATAGGAGTTTAGTTATGAAGCTAAAACGAGCTTTAACAAGAACCATTATCGCTTCTGAAAATACACAAATCATTAGATTGATATAAGATCTTTTTAGAACTTGGCTGCTTATAGAGCCAGAACGATCGGGACTAAGATTATTCCATAAAAGTTACAAGATACAAAAAACATTAAACTCCCAATGATCAGTGTAGGACAAAAAGAATTATAAATCAAAAATATATATATATATTTAAGTGCCCACGTTACCTTAAATGAATAATTACTAGTAATATTAAACATAAATTTAAGTCAAGTATACTTAGTTTAAAACATGTAACATATTCCACATTCATTTCAGCTATAAAATTTATTCTTTTATATATTTAAGATGATCCCCCATCCCGTCCTCCGATAAACATCATTTTGTATTCAGGTCCTTATATCGTTAGATTCACTGAAGAAGCTTAATTTCAAGACAACATTCGAGAAAATTCCCTTTGTTATCCCGGGCAACTTCTAAAAAAGAAAATTTGAGAGGATATTTTCACCCTTCTAGAAACGATCATCATAAAATGATACTAGCAGAAAACGTAATTACAACTGGAATTAATAAGATCTGTTGTAAATTAATATATATGTTAAGACCGAGGAAAAATTCCAACGAAAAGCCCTTAGTCTCCAAACTAAAACAGAAATAGAAATTATCTTTCAAATATTTCGCCCATTCAGGCATCCTCAGGGTAGATAGAGAAAAAAACAAAAACAAAAGAACCAAAACAAAACATGAATAATGCACCCAAGATTAGTTGCATTTGAGCCTGGGAGGTGGTGGGATGCTTTTTGGGTGCATTATTCATGTTTTGTTTTGTTTTTGTTCTTTTTTTTTTCTCTATCTACCCTGAGGATCTGAATGGGCGAAATATTGGACAGATAATTTCTATTTCTGTTTTAGTTTGGAGACTAAGGGCTGTTCGTTGGAATTTTTCCACGGTCTTAACATTTATGTAAGGTCTCTTTTTATTTTTCAATATTTATATATTTTGTAGAATAGCCATATATCCACTGGTTTCTTAATAATGTTGTTCTTCTTTTCATTGCAATCTTACTTTTATTTTTTCATATAGTTTTTTGTCTTATGTTTTGGTGTTGTTTACAATTATCATTTTTTTCCTGTTGTGCTTTTTGTAGTTTGGTGAGTGTATGTTGAATTTTCATATTTTCCAGTATTTATCAGCTGTTTTTATCTAACCTTACCCAGCCGGGGTCGAGTAACCTTCCTTATGACTCATTAGTTGCATTTGAGCCTTGGAGGTGGTGGGATGCTTCTTGGGTGCATTATTCATGTTTTGTTTTGTTTTTGTTCTTGTTTTTTTCTCTATCTACCCTGAGGATGCCTGAATGGGCGAAATATTAGAAAGATAATTTCTATTTCTGTTTTAGTTTGGAGACTAAGGGCTTTTCGTTTTTCCACGGTCTTAACATTTATGTAAGATCCCTTTTTATTTTTCAGTATTAATATATATGGTTATTTATATCCATTATCATTCTCATTAATGGTTTACATCCATGGCAAACAAATATGAGGTGAAAAAGATGATTGTTGTAAAACTAAACATTATCCCCAAATAAATGTAATAATATACATATATATATATATATATATATATATATATATATATATATATATATATATATACACACACACATATAGTATTATATTATTATGTATTATGAAAAAGATATATCGTTGAAGTCGGAATTATTATCTAAAAATAGATAAAAATTAATCAAATATCTTATCACTAATAATCCCCTTTCTTAAAACTGACCCTACAGTTACATTCTTTTTTTAATCTTTCATATAATTAAAAAGGAAGTAAACATCTGAGTCATTTTTTTCCATCATATGTACATACAATTTAAAATTTAAAATAATTAAAAAAAGAATAAAATAAAATGTTCATTGTGATATTATATCCCTTAGGATAAACAATGTTTATAAAAAAAAAAACATTCCTAGCCAGAAACAAATATTAATACTAATGTAAAAATTATAAAAGATTAAGTAAACCCAAAGGTTCGATGACGAATACGCCAATCGCTTCCACAGATTACGGGACGAGCCAAATCTCTATCATCTTTAATGGAATTCTCCCACCTACGCTTGGTCTACTCTTCCTCCTTTACCAGTCGGCTTATTAACTGTACTTTTCTCGATGGTATAATATATAATACTCGGTATAGTTTTAATAAGATGAATACTCTGAAATTCCACATTGCTTAATATTCCACATCCCTTATTATCCAATGGACTCAAGAACTGGAAGCAATATCATTTTTAACGATATTCAAAGGCATTTCTTTTTTGTTATTATTCTTATTAATTTAACAAACACGGTCTTGAATAAGAATATGGAAATGGGACGGAAGAATAAATGTTCATTAAACCTTCCTTAAAAAATAATAAAATTAGACTATATTAAAAAATAAACTAAAATAACTAAATCGGCAATCTTTGAAATTTAGGAGTTAAACTATGTGGCCTAAGTTCCCTTTGAGCTCGTATTCCAACCCGTAACTTTCTCCAGTAGCACTCCAGCGTAGCAACGACTAAATTTCGACATTCAGGAGGGTCTCAGAATTCATAGGATACATCTCCGCCAATATCTGCCAGCAACAGGATTTGAACCTGGGATGTTCAGCATTGCTACTGAGTGCTGCATCACTGAGCCACTCACTCACGCTATATATGTATGTGTACACACACACACACACACAGACACACATATGTGCCACATGAAGGATCGTTCCCGGGTCCTTGGAAGAGACAGCGTGTCGTTCTAATTCCAAAGGGTAAAGGAAGCTTTCGACCTATCGCCCAATCGGTTTGTTGGATACTATAGAAAAGTTGTTTGAGAAGATCCTATCTCTCAGGCTTCAAGAATTTACGGAAGGTGAAAGAGGCCTCTCAAAGGCTCAATACGGATTTCGAAAACAGCGATCTACGATAGAAGCTATTGGACTAGTGATCGAGATTGCCCGAAAAGCGATTGCAGGAGTAAGGCGGAAGAGGGGTGCGAAAAATTATGCAGCTATCGTCACTCTGGATGTGAAAAACGCATTTAACATGGTGAACTGGGCCTGCCTTATTGGATGCCCTACGGACGATGGTGGTCCCAACGTATCTACTGAGGGTTATCAACGAATATTTTACAGATAGGGTACTATTTTATGCTTTGGATAGTGGTTTCAGGACGTATGAGGTCACTGGTGGCGTCCCACAAGGCTCAGTCTTAGCTCATCTGTTGTGGAACGTTTTTTTAGGTTACCCATGCCGGGTGTAGTTACAGTTCTTGGTTTCGCCGATGATGTGGCAGTCGTGGTCGTGGCAAAATATGTTGAGGAGATTACCCTAATTGCCAACCAGACAGTCGCTATTATTCGAAGATGGCTGACTTCTGTGGGGTTGCAACTTGTTGACCATAAGGCTGAGGCGCTCTTGGTGGTAGCAGGAAGCAGATTGAAATGAAACTGTTACTCTCACAGTGGGTAGGCACACACACTCACACACACACACACACACACACACACACACACACACACACACACACACACACACACATATATATATATATATATATATATATATATATATATATATATATATATATATATATATATATCATCAAAATACGTGAGAAAGAGAACCTCCACCCTGATTAAGTTTTGGTCATAATTTTATTTATTTTTTAATTGGTTTGATTTAGTTGACATATTCCAGCCAATATTATCAATAAATCTTTCCAGAAAGGCAACGTGTCTAATGGTAAATAGCCGTGCAATATAAATGTTTTTCCCTTACAGGACTGTTTATATTGTTTAAGGGAGAAAGGAAAAGTAAATCTGGAGGCAGGTTGGTGTCTCTTTATTATGAAGTATTGTCCCCAGGCTCTTGAATTAATTCCTGTAGTAACACTCCGACTTCCTCAACAAACCTCTTCTTCGTTATTAAACTTGTTTTAAAAAGCTCCCCAGCGTCAAGAATCGTGTTTTTATGTATTTATTCCTTGTTACTGAATTTATGAATTTATTTTTTATTATATGCCATGTGTGCCGCATTCTATATACAGCGTATGCACTTTTTTTTTAAGAATTGGAGAATAATATGAAAAAAAGTATTATAAATTTATATTATAACAAATGGTCTACATACCCCAATAACCCTATTATGTTTAGTTCAACCCATTCAGTCTATTTATTTTCCATTACATATCGTGTTATTGCAAAATTATTACCTAAAAAAAATAAATGTTAGGTGGATGAGCAAATCATATTTTTATTTCATCTTTGCCCTACGTTTCAGATAAATTTCATTAATCATTCAATAAAACTACTCCTGAATCTACACAGATACATATGTACTACTTCTCTACTCTCACTCAAAATATGTAATTTTATTTCCCGAACAACGACAAAAAGTGCATTTCACTAAACGTACTTCACAAACTCCACTATCCATTAGTCATTATATGTAGTGGTTTATTGTAATTTGTTTTTAACTAAAATTAAATAATTTTGTGAACTACTTCTTTCAATAAATTTTTTTTTTATTCAAAACATATTGAATTACAAATAAATATTGTAATTGCGAGGACCTACCAATTTAAATTTAATTTTTTAAAAAAATTATTATTATAAAAGAAATAATCAGAAATCATTTTGATAATTGTGAGTACCTACAGCTGATGACATATGTAGAGATGGAAAAATTTTAGAGAAGATTAACCCATTCGAGCGGCGATATTTTTCGAACACCGTCCCCAAGACCTAAATTTTTAAAAATTTATATTGCTCGTTTTAAATTTAAAAAACATGTTTACTATGGAAATCAAAAGTGAATTCACATAAATAAGATCATTGCACACTGGGTGCGCAGCTCGCTCCTCGGGAAATTTTTACTGCGAGGGGCGGATTGAACACTATGCATGTGTGCAATGTAAGGTAAAATGAAAATACATTACATACATCACGTGATTTGCCTTTAATTATTACCTATAATGGATTCTCCACAATACCTAAAAAACTGTCGGGGGCACGTACGCCCGTGCGCCCCCCTCCTAAATCCGCACTTGCTATAGCCTATGTGTTATTCAGATGTAAAACCTTTATTACTGTAAAGATTCATCCAAATCCGTTCAGTACTTTTTGCGTGAAAGAGAGACAAAAATACAAACTTTCACATTTATAATATTAGTAGGATATCAAAACAAATAGTTTCACTCATGTTCTTTCTGTTATTTTAACAACTATTATCACGTGATTTGCCTTTAATTATGTCCTATAATGGATTCTCCACAATACCTAAAAAACTGTCGGGGACACGTACCCCCATGCGCCCCCCCTCCTAAATCCGCACTATAGCCTATGTGTTATTCAGATGTAAAACCTATATTACTGTCAAGTTTCATCCAAATCCGTTCAGTAGTTTTTGCGTGAAAGAGAGACAAACATACAAACTTTCACATTTATAATATTAGTAAGATTTGTGTTTTCTAAAAGATATCAAAAACATTAAATAATAAATTTAAGTAAATGAGATAAACTCCTCATATTATGTTAAGGATGCTCTAAAACCGAGTCGGAAGTTGCAGAAAATTCCTGAAGGGGTGTAAAGAAATATTTGATTTCTTATAAAATTATGATTACATTATAGTCTTTTTTTATTGGTCAAATATCTATTTTTCCATAAAATTTTCGTATTGAAATTTCCACCCAAAAACGTATGTGATAACGATTGTGTTATAAGAAGAAACAAAATAAAAAAGTAAATACTAGTAAAATCAGATACAGAGTATACGAGCATACCAAGTACATTGGGTATTAAAAACATCCCCAATATCAGAATATTAAACGGCCCCTCAATAAAACATAAATCATGTAAAAAGCGGCTATTTCCACCCAAATGAGGAATTTATGTTCAATTCAATGCACGTTTCCGGAACCAGAACATATATGCATTCTTTATGATTTACCCATCGTATCGGTGAAGAGGATGATTGGGTTCTGATTTATGCGTAAATAAAAGATTCAACAGAACATTCACGCATTAATTATTTTAATTCATGATAATTTCATTAAGATAAACACACACACAAAAAAACACAAATCACAACACATTTGTTTTAGAAAAATGAGGATCACATCAAGCATACCCAGAACAAGAGAGAGCAATTTATTCACCGACACACAACCATAATTTATTTTGTTTAATTCTTCTTAATTATATTATTTAAATGTGTATTAAAAATATATATTTTTTTAAATTGTTAGAATTATAATATCACCAGATATTATCAAGAATAAATCTCGTGTGCTTGATAAATATTATCAAGACTAAGAGAACTTGAATTTTCGTTACCTCAATACTTCACGTAACTAAATGCACTGTTATTTTATATCTAAATGTAAAATAAACTATCAAATTTATTAAAAAATTGATTTATATTACACCTTGGTAATAAGATTATCAAATATTTTGGAATATGAATGTACGCGAATGTGAAAGAAGACTATGACAAGCTGGGGCAACGAAGCGAAAAAAAGAAATAGAGGGAATCAACATAAAACAGAAGAAATAAATTAGAGAGAAGCATTTCGGTAAAAGGAATTCAAAATGGAAGGATTCAAAGGCAGAACAGGAAAACAAGAGGTTCAGTGTGGACATAAGATAGCAAGAGGAAGCATAGTAAACCTATGAAGATATGTTGGAAGAATAGAATGAGATAAATGGAAATTGCAACGTGATCGTTAAATGTCCTGAAAACATATAAAATTTATATTTATATAATATAAATTTATTTATTTATATTTTATTATAAAATATAGCAATAAGTACCGGCCCGTTTAAATAAATGGGATAATGGCCCATTAAATGAAATAATGGTAATTATGCTTCATATTTTCCAGTAGCAGAGTTATGTAACTTATGATTTTTGTAAGGAAATTTAAATTTTTCAATGTTTAAGGCAATTATCCTCCCTAATGTTCTTTGCGTTTGTAAAACTAGATCACTAACTGAAGATTGAAAAGGGCTTACAGTCTAAGGGAATAGAATATTGCGTAGAACATTCGGTCAGAGAAAGAATGTGTCCAGAGGAGAATCAAGGAGGTTACGGAACATGGATCTCAACAGTGTATTTGAACCTAAACGTCGAGAAAGTTCAAATGGGATTGTAAAGTTCGTGTAAGTTAAGATCGAACATCTTTAAAGTTAATAAGCTCTAAGCCAAATGATGATGAGCCGTAGTTGGAAAGGTGTTAGCAAACACCTCACGGATATTGGTTTGGGTGGATTTGGAAGGCGGAAATAACAACAACTATAATGAGAAAACGAGATTGTGGTTTTTTGGAAATACCTCAAGATGAAACATCAACGAAGCAAATATTCAACTACTTTGAGCCCATATACTACCTACTCGGAAAAAAGTTGGACTCAGGAACAAAACAAAATGAATGAAATCAGAGGATGGGAAAATATGCAGAGGGATTTTAAAAAACTATAAAGGATTCGTAAGAGGAACAAACCACACAAAGGTAAAAAATATAACAAGGAAAGGAAAATGAGGCACGGTGAAGTGATGAGAGAAAATTGAAAAAAAAAAAAGAAAAATGGAAACTGTTGCGTGATCCCTTCATCCATTTCCCTGGATTTTCCAACATTTTTCAGAAGTGTTAAGCCATTACATTAACGCAATGCTGTAAAGCGTCGCTTATCAATCTGCCCAGGAACCTAAATACAACGGATAATCATTTTTTTATAAAAAAAAGAAACATAAGCTTTTAATATTCATTTATCCCATAAATTATTAAACATTACGTGAAAAATATACTATTAGTATAAATACTAAACATATTAAAAATTAACTATAAAAAAATAATCTTCTCAAAAGTAGATGTCATTAGATCGAACAATGTCATTAGATAAAAAGTTTAATTTAGTAGAGAAACCGATTTTTGTTTTTTTATAATGGTTCTGCTTAGATTTATATAATTAGCATAGTCTTCACATTGTAAGTGTGATTTTTTATCAAAAACTGATCATTAAAAAAAAATTACCAGAATGTTTTACCTAAAAAATAATTTTATAAAATATTTTTAGAAATCACAAACCAGTATTATTGAAAATTAAAAGATGTAAATAATTCTTTATTAAACAAGTAAACCGAAATCCTATTAGTCTTTAATAAGATGAAACTGTTTAATTCACCCCAAGTACTTAAGAGGTAAAAAGGATGTTAAGTAAAAGAAGATAAATTAAATACATAAGCCCCTTCTTCAGCACTCGTTCCCAGAAGTTTTCATTATCTTAATAAAATGAACAGATGTTTGTTACAACGAGGCGGGAATCAGAGCGCGAAATCCGTTCGGTTTCCTATTTTCTTTTCTTTCCTCCTTTTTGTCATATTTTCTTTTTTCTCGAAAGAAAGGAAGAGGAACAAATGCTAATTAAGATTATGCCATGACGAGGTAAAAGAAGCTCCTCCCTCCTGTCCCGAGTGAAACATATTTCGTGGACAAAGAAAAAAAGCTGAGCTCACGGTTTTTATTCCTCGGGTGTCGGGGAGAAATCTCTTGTCTGATATTTCTGATTTATGTGCACGCTTACTCCGTACAGCGCGTATTTCAACAATCCCTTTACCCAGGGATAAGGAGATACCGCAAAGACTACGTGACGGTTTAAGAAATAATTTATTTATACCGATCCAGAATTTATTTGTTGTACTGACTGACGAATAACTTATTGTAAACAGCTGATCCATCTGTGTCCCGAAAATTGAAAATTATAAATTTATAAAACACGGAGAGACAGAGGTTCCGGGCTCGAATCCCGGCCGGGGGCATATCTTTTCTCTTTTCTCTTTAAAATAAAAATATTTAAAAATCAAAATAGCTGACCAATAATTATAAAATAATATACATAGCAATATGACGTAAGTCAACAAGATCCAAAAATTAAAAGTAATGTTCAAAGAACATTCGTTTTCGTGTTTACATTGCAAAAAATTGCGAGAAGACGGGGACATGGGATCGGATAAGAGAAAAGATTTGTCCCTTGCCGGCAGGCGACCTTGGTGGCTCAATTGGCCGGAGCTCTGTCACGGAGACAGAGGTTCCGGGTTCGAATCCCGGCCGGGGGCATATCTTTTCTCTTTAAAATAAAAATATTTAAAAATCAAAATAGCTGAACAATAATTATAAAATAATATATTACTATTTTTATGAGTATGATATCGCGGATGATGAAGAATCTTTCAAGGTATTCGAAAATAAGGTATACAGCAGAACTTCTTCCACTCTGATCTACTTATACTACTTTTACCCCAGATTCGTTGTTATTTCTGCCGTATGGGCCCCGTTCCAGCCGATTTCGAACTCGTAAAACAAATTTATGAGAAAATCATGCAATCGCAAAGACTAATTATCCCCAAGCAGCAAAATATTATCGAGGTAAACAAACATTTTTGTGTGAAAGAGGATTATTTAGTTAATATTTATAAAAAGTCAATAGTCCAACAAACATAAACCCGGAATCTACATCTTAGTAACTAAACGTTCTACACACTGAACAACTCCTCTCCCTATTAATAATTAATAATTAAAATTGAATAAAATAATAATAATCACTATTAAAAATCAATAACACAGATCAAAATGATTAATTAAATTATTTTAATTAATTTAAAACTCGCCTCATGTTGTCTTAAATAGTCGTTTATTTCAGAAAATACTTTAGTACTTCTAAGGGTAGAAAGAAAATAAAAAAAATTACTGCAGACACACCAAGTCCCGGGGAACATAATTAGAAAAGTCAAAGAAAACTCCTGACTTTCTTCTTTAACAAAGAGTGAAGCCAATTAATAAACAGTCTAACTGTTTGAAAATGAAGTAAGGAATTAAATAAACTAAGAAATAACTAAAAAAAAAAGATCTAGCTCAGAATTAATTTTCATTAAGCCATTCAGGGCAACTGTCATTCATCTGGAATTATAGGGTTTTTATACTATTTAATATTAAAACTAAATAATGACCCAGAAATATGATCTCAGTGAGTGAACGATTTTTTTTATTTATAATTCACTGAGAGATTCTATATTCTTAAGACGTGACACTTCACGTTACCTCAGGGGAGTTGATTTTTTTTCTTGGACGATAATAATGGTTCATTATAGAAATTCAAAACTTAAGAATTAATAAATGCATTATTACTAATTAAAAAGAAGTGATTACACTGAAAATCGCAAATTTTATAACATTTTAAAAATTAATTGCTTCCTGTGGAGTAGATTTAAGAATATTTAAATGAGATTTTCGGTGTTGTCAGTCTCGAATCTTAGGATTTATCTTTTTATTAACTACCTTTTTTTGATCGCATATAACTTAAACCAATAAACGAATCATTGCTATATCGATATAAAAAACAAATTAAATCAGACATAATTTGCAGTAATTAATTAAACGTTAATTAAAGCGTATACATCAAGATGCTGAGTGTTAGGATTGAATATGAATCGAGTAAGCCAGTAAAACCTCGCGGCAAAGTTGAGGGGAGCGGGGAAACTCAAGGCAACAGTTGCCCAATAAAATTTTTTATTCCCACTTACATCATACCTCGTGTTTTTGGTTATATTACACTCACACAGGTTGTAAAACGTAATCATTGAAAGCTGTTGACTTGAACAGTAAGCATTTCTCTGGGTTATTTTGGTGTCTGCCTCAGGTAAATCGAATGTGTTAGCTGCATTTCTTCGTTAAAAGAGTTATAATAAAAATCTAAATCTGAAATAAAAAACCTGAGAACCAGTGATCAGTCTCTAAAATTGTATTTTAATTAAAAATAAAATATCTAAATATTTTAAGCACTTCTTTAACACCAAATTGCTCGGTAGATTACTGTTATTACTTTAATTCCTCTAAATCAATTCGGAAGGGGATCCTGAGGTGCCAAAATACCGGAGGGGTTCGGGAAAACGTTCAAACCGACAAAATGCATTTTCCTAACACCAACTCAATATTCGACACTAACTCGATTTCAAAGGGCTGTAAAGGTGATAACAAATTTAAAAATACGAAAAAAAAATAAACGAAAATTTCTTGAACGGTTGGAAATCGCCTCTAAACTGCAAGAAGTGCTCTTTCTGGAGTCTCTCACTCACTCTCTCTCTCTCTCTCTCTCTCTCTCTATATATATATATATATATATATATATATATATATATTTTTATTTTTTTTTTTTTTTCTGTTGGCTCTACAGACCTTGTAGATCTTTGGCCGCCTCTATCAGCCTTCTCCACCTTTGTCTATCCTGGGCCGCTGATTTCCAATCTGCTACTAGCAGCTCCTCAGCATCTTTGTTGACCCTGTCTATCCATCTGGTCTTTGGCCTCCCACGTGGTCTCTTGCCAACTATTGTGGTATTCATTATTGCGTAGAGGCGTCCTGGCGGATTGCTTCGAGCTACATACCCCGCCCATCTCTTGATTTCTTGATTTCATATCCTGAGATATCGCCTGACCAGTTTCTGTGAGCAATTCCTTATTGGTCCTTCTCCTCCAAGACTGCAGACTCTCATCCCATACCGCTCCGGTTATCGTGCGAAGGATTTTCCTTTCGCATCTCTCTATTCTGCTTTCCAGGGTGCCAGTGAGAGCCCACGTCTCAGCCGTATACCAGAATCGGTGTTATTACCGCATTATAAACCCTTAGTTTTAAGTTTCTAGAGATGCTTCGGGATTTCAATACTCTTGAAAGAGCGAAGAATGCTCTGTTTGTTCTTGTTATACGCTGGTCTACCTCAGTTAATTGTTCATTGGTTGAGGTTATTGTGGAGGCAAGATAATTAAAGTTATCCACTTTCGGGAACGATTTGCGATCCACGCAGATGCTTTTTCTGGGGTGGACTTTACGGCTCACTGTCATGTATTTGGTTTTTTTCCTCATTTACCTGTAAGCCGATTTGGTCTGCTTCTCTCATCAGCGTCTTGGCGAGTCTCTCAATATCCTTTTCATTTTTTCCGAGGATTGCTATATCATCGGCGTAAGCAAGAATTTTATGCTCCACCCCGACGTGCACTCCGCCCTTCACTCTTGATGCTGTTCTTATTACCTTTTCGAGGGCTATGTTGAACAGTAAAGGCGAGAGACCGTCTCCCTGCCCTAGGCCGGTTCCAACTTCAAAAGCCTCAGACACATCTCCCTGTACCAGGACTCTGCATCGGGGGTCGCCTGCACACGCCTTAGTCAATCTCACTAGTTTACCGGGAATACCCAGCTCAGTCATGATCTTCCATAGACAGATTCTGTCGACGGAATCATATGCAGCTTTGAAATCGACAAATAATGCGTGTACATCTCGGCCTACTTCCCATCGTTTTTCGAGTACCTGTTTCAGTATGAATATCTGGTCTAGCGTACTCCTCCCCTTTCTGAATCCTGCTTGCTGGTCACCTGCTATTTTTTCGTAATACGGGTATATCCGATTATGTAATATGTTGGTCATTATCTTATAGGCGATGGGAAGGAGCGCTATGCCTCTGTAATTCCCACACTCGTACATGGACCCCTTCTATAGAATAGGGCATATTATTAGACCTGTTTTCCATAAGGTCATCAGAGTGTATATATATATATATATATATATATATATATATGTACACACTCTTATGACCTTCTTATCATATATAAGTTCATTGAATGATAATAAATACTCGTATATAATACTGTAGTTTATTTTTTAATTCCTTTTTGCATTTAAAAATTTTTTAAATAATAAAAAATCTATATCTGTAAAGAACCAACTACTTATGTATTCAAGAGGGTTTAGGTATATTTAGTTTGATTAAACCCATTAAATCTAAACCAGAACTAAACTCTATCCAGTTATATTATACGATATGGAGATGGCTTAAAACATATGTAAAATAGTATATTTTATAGCGTTAGTATAATAATACTAATAATATTATTCATTGCCTGAGCCATGATATACATATTCTATTGCACATAAGAATATAAACATCATCTTATTTCCTCCATGGTATAACAATTTACGATTATACGATTGTTTCTAAATGTTTTTGATTTATTTATAATAGCTTATTATATATATTATTATACATTATGGTTAAATTTTAATCAGATTGTGAAAAATAAAAATAAATCTAAAAAAATTTTAACCGAAACTCTAACATTGGATTCTGACATCTTTCTGAAAATTTCCCACCTGACAATATACAAACCGAATTAATCGATGGGCAGATTTCTGTCTTAATTATACACGTGTTAATATAATTAGTTATGCGTTTAATATTATCGTATACCCATTGAAAGTCAAATAGGCTAGGGAAAATCTAATTACTGTACACAGCATGGCCAATATTCAATTAACACATGTCCAGCCAAGTTAAACATGATTATTAATACCGAGCCTCGCCACCTAGTTTGTATAGTTCAACTTTAAATGGATAATTGTATATTAATTAATTTAAAAAATAATAATAAGATCTTTAAATTTTCGCAAAAATGAACTACATTATATTGCTTTTTTTTTTTACCGTGATTATACAAGGTGATGAAATTGAATGTAAAATAGTATTGGGAGCAATACATATATTTAGAGTATTTTTAAATTTACTATCAAGCAAGACTGAAAAGACAAGAAACTGATCGACGTTTTCGCCTACTTCAACATTTACTGGACAAATTTACATGACAGTTATCAGACTATTTGGACATACGGAGTTGATCTTTGGGGCTCTACTAAACCATCCAATTCATCTCGTATCCAATCCTTGCAATCCAAAATCCTTCGTAAAATATTCAATGCTCCTCATTATGTCACAAACAAACTCGTCCATCATGATCTTAGTATCCCATATGTTGCTGATTTTGCCCATACTAGATACCTATCCTTCCATGACAAGCTCCATACACACTTGAATCCGCTAGTCTCTCTACTTGCTTTCCATACTATTCCTGATAACCCTCCGAGGCATCTGAAAATAAAATGGTATCAAGATCTTCTACTGTAGAACTTTATTGGAGTGCTACCGATGGGTAGTTTCTCCACAAGTGTTTTCTTTCATGTCGTTTGTTCTTATTTGCAGATTTACTTGTAGTAATATTGATAGTTGTAAATATCAATAAATTGATCTTAAAAAATTAATAAAAAAATACTAATTACCAAATAGAGCTTAGGGTTCTATTAAGCCATAAAGTTTCTCTCATATTACATTCCTTCGTAAAATCCTCAAAGCTCATTTTTTATGTTACGAATAATATCATCCATAATGACCTTAATGCCGCATTTGTGGCTTATTTTTTGACCCGTACCCGATATCAGTACTTACATGATTAACATTATTCTAACTGAAACACACTACTTTCAAATCCAGAAACATATAGAATTTCCGATAATCCTCGAGGCCTCTTAAACGGAGATGGCCCCGTCACTTTCTAAGTTGAGTTTGTTTTTACCTCGTGACATTATGTATCATTCATTATATTTACTTGTTGTATTTATTTGTTGTTATAACACAATTGTAAATTTGAATACATATTTTTTTTAGAAAGGACTAATTAATCTGAGAAAGTAACAAAGCGGTTCTCGTTGTTTGTCATAAAAAAACGGACACAAATTAGAGAGAATTTGATATCTCACCAGAGGAAAAACGTCACTCTTATTTTTCCAAGATATCTACACATAAATTGATATTGATAATAATATATCATGGGAAAGCAACTGATTTTAGAAAGAAAATATTAACGATATGTGAAATCGAAGGCGGTAATGACGAGTGACTAAAAATACATCAATTAAAGTTTATGCCTTTTTTATTATTGTTGTAGTTAATAATTCCTATAATTTTATGACAATGATTTGAGCAAATAATTATTATCACATAGTTCTTAATCGCTATATCAGGATATAAGTATTGTCGTAGTGAAGAAATACTGAAAGAAAGACAGATAAAGATGAAAGAGGAAAGAGAATGAAAGACGGTCATATCCGCTACAAACGATGATAACATTAGATGAAAACAACGTATTCACATTAAAGACCAGATGATATTGTCATTAAATAAAATGTAAAAACGTGAATCAACTTGAGAAAATGTTTTTAAAAAGCACTGTTAACACTAGAACTACGGTAAAAATGTTCGGTTGCATAATTTATTTATAACCTTTAATCACTTATTTCCACTTTATGTCTTATTTAAAAGTACACGATAATGTCAAGATTTTAATTAAATTTGTGTATACAATAATATTATAAATTATTTCGTTCTTACGCTTCTAATTTTCAGAGATATCTATGTGTTATACCTAAATACACGAAGCGGTCATTTTGACCGGTCATGAAAATATCATGAATACATGTTGTGTATTCCCGGAATTTTTATACATCTATAATTCCGGGAAATTCCCGGAATTCAAAAATTCTACGTTTTCAACTTATGCGTAAATTTGTGTATATGTAATATATAAAATTACGATTTAGTATTCTTGCTTGCCGTTTATAGATGCAAGTTGTAACACGCCCTGCTCCTTATGCTATGTTGAAACTACTCTTTATGTTATGTAATTACAATATTTGAATGAAATATACTTTCTTATCTTTAAAATTAAATTATCCTATGAATTTATTGTTTTATTTTCTGAATTCTACTATTGTGTTTAGTTAAACAAACAGAACGATTGTTTTGACCGGTTGGTAGAAATAGCTATATGGTAAATCTTTTTAGTTCTAGTGTTAAAGAACAGAGTAGTGATAAATAAATGAAGGGTATCTGATCGGAAGAATGTGGCTGTTACACGGTCGGGACCGAACTTTCGTTTAATTGGAAGTTGCGTGATGCATGTACTATGTTTTTTGAAACATTTTTATGTGCATGTTAGAGATTGGGTTAACTTCAGCAATAATAAAAGAAAACTAAAAAAAGATGTTAACTATTAACGTCAAATTGCTGTTGCTTCGATTCGAAGTCTATTTATTTCGGAAAGCGTCTAGATAGTTCATGTAGTTCTTCCATGGATGAAGATTAGAAAGACGTATTCATAAACCCTAGAAAGGTTATGGAAGCCTTTAATATTCATAAAAACAGAGTTACATATAGAGAAGAGGAAGATGGGAACAGAGTTCGCTAGAAATAGTAAAAAGGGAAGGAGAATATTTGTATACCACAATCCATGAAGGGTCTTCGGTTCCCAACTTGAAGACTGTACTGTTTCTAAGACGACAGTTCTGCTGACTTTGATTAGAACGAAAGCACGCTCTACTACCAGGTTTCCCCCCAATTAAGGGTACTCACTTTATAGAGGCTGAGTGAATACATAAGCAATGCTAAACTTAGATAAATATAAAGCGCCTTCTCTTAAACTGATTCGAAACTCAGATCAACTCCGTACGAGTTGTGTTATATTAAAAACTCAGGACATTGTTTTAGGTTCCAATTCCCTCCTTACATCCATCCAAACCCTCCCAACATTAATACTAAACGATCACCCTATTACGTTCAGCTCCTCTGTGAAAAACCTGAGCATTACCATCGACCAAAATCTTTCTTGGAAATCCCACATCGCCTAGATATCCCGACGGTCAATTAGTTCCCTGAAGTTATTCCATCCTTAGACAATCTTCCCGTAAGCTTCTCGTATCTTCTCTCATGTTCCCCACTTCGACTATTGTAGTGTGGTATATGGTGGCCTTTCTAAGATGCTCGAAGGCAGATTAAAGAAAATAATGAATTGCTCTCTAAGATTTGTGCTTGGGACTCCGAGGCGATCGCGCGTGTCCTACCTTTATGATGAGTTAAAGTGGCTCTTCCCTCCCTTCCGAAGACAATATTTCCTCTGTTCATTCTTATACCAATCCATTCACTCTCAACACCCTTCATATATTTACAGCCTCCTCCAATTCAAATCCTCAGTTCAACACCATAAAACCAGATCCCACCTTTCCGATCTGTATAGACGTTCCCACAGAACTAAAACATTCGAACGTTCCTTTCTCACCCGCTCCACCACAGTGTGGAACAACAATCTCTCCTAACATCCGTCATAGTCTTCACTTTCGTCATTTAAATCCTTGGTTTTCCAACATCTCCTAGATTCCCTAAAAAGATGCTCTTTAAGCAAGTTAGTCATTTGTTTAGAATGTAATGTATAGAATAATTCATTGTGTTATTTAGTCGTTTTAAATTTATTTTTTAAGAAGATGTACATCATGTAAAGAAACTAATTCATGCTAGCTTATGGGTTTATCTATTCTCTTTAATTGCTCAATATCTTGTCAAGGTTCGTACGGTTTATTTACTTAATATTACTTTTTGTTTAAATATTTATTTTTAAATTGTTTTCTGCCAGTTTTTACACGTTTTTTGATTTGTAACATTTAGCCTTCTGGCCAGATAAATATGATGTTGCTTTTTCTGTTCATATTTGTTATTCTAAAGAGACTTTGTCCCAGAATTTCTATTCTATTCTATTCTATTCTATAATTACTATTTGATTGGAAGAGAAAAACTTACTGGAAAAGGATTACGAAGCCGGTGCTCTACCAACGCATCGTAAATCATCGAAGAGCCCGTTGCTAGTTTGCCGGAGGGCACTTAACGTGGAATGAAAAATAATGGGAAGTTTCAGTCTTTTCAAAGAGAGTCACGCTATACTCTCCGTTAAAGAATCGGGGAATTGAAATGAATACTCAGAGGTAAGCAGTTTTTGGATCGAAAATTGTATCATAAATAACTAAATTAAAAAAAGGAGAACGGAGATAGTTGAGGGTGCAGTAAAAAAAAAAACACTAAATAAGTACTAGACTTATATTTAGTACGTGCCGACGTTTCGACCTAGTGTAGGTCATCTTCAGGGCGATTTGGAGAGAGAAGCCATTGGGTGTACCAGCTAACTAACAATCAAATACAAAATACAGTGTACAAAATGCATTTTTCGATATAGTGTTAGCAGGGAAAAAAAATTAAGTCATTAGTATCACAGAATTTTAGTTAGTTTATTCAACTGAAATTCTCAAAATAGATAAAAAATAATATAGATTCTAGGAAAAATTTTATTTTAGGAATTCTAATTCAGTAATTATCCCGTAGGTTGTCGCTTCGAGTCGAGTCACAACAAGTTTTAATTTTTTATTCGAGTCCCTTTAAATATTTTCCAAAAATACAAGTTACCATGAGCTTTAGTATGAAATGGAGATTTTAATTATGGAAAATGTGCATATTTCAGTAATCATTTCTTCTTGAAATGAACGTTTCAACAAACATGTAACATCTTTACTTCGAAATGTTAGTTGAAACTTTTATTTCATTATGAAATGATTACCGAAATCTCATTGCCCATAATCACATTATCTTTTCCTTACTAAACGTCACGATAACTCGTATTTTTGCAAAATATTTTTTAAAAAATTTGAAAAAAAGTTAAAACTTTTTGTCACTCAGCTCGAAGCGACAACCTGCTGAACAAATATTCTAGTTTATCTTTATTATTTATCTTTTAATGTTACATAATGCAGAAATAAAAAAAACCTCAAAGTTCATTATACATGATCAAGTGACTATCAAAATTTGATTTATAAAGGATGAATTAATTATTAAAAACATAATTTATTACCTCATTTCTTCATCCCTGATGAAACTTTTTCCATTTTTTCGATTGCAAAATACCACAATTTAATCTTAAAATGAATAAACTCGATGTGTACTGATTAACTATAAAATAACTGCATATACGTACATACATCAGTTCATACTTCGATCTACAATGAACCTGCACTGACCTGTTGAGTCCAATGTTCAAATCAGAGAAAATAATATATATATTCTACTTCACCAATACATTTTATTTAATCATTTAACTATGCGAAACGTGGCAATAAAACTTTTAAAATCATTTTAGATTGTGTAGTGTATTAATCAAACAGGAAGTAATAAATAGTTAAAAATTTAATTATTAGTTCATTTATACTTGTTAGATGAAAACTGCTGTAACTTCTTCGACTCAATTTCGACTGCTGTGACGAATAAACTCAATACATAACCAATAACTGTAAAATTTAGTTCGATATTAATCGGTTCATAGCTCGGCCAACACTGAGGACGAACCTGCACCGTCATGTAGGGTCCAATGTTCATAATAGAAAAGAAAAAAAAATGTTCTGATTGGCAAAATACATTTTATTTATTCATTTAATTCTGTAGCACATTCTAATAAAAAACTAGATGTTTTTATAATTAATACCTGCTGCAGAATATTAATCGAATAGGAAATAGTAATCGTTTAATATGTTATTATCTCATTTCTACTTAGATGAAAACTGCTGTTATTTCTTTTGTACTTAAATATGATAATTAAAGCATAAAATGAATAAACTCGGTAATATCCAATAACTGTAAAACTTGGTTCTATACGAATCTGTTCATAGCTCGGCCAACACTGAAATGTTAGTGCTAGGTACGAACCTGCACAGACCTGTAAAGTTCAATGTTCAAAGTAAGTAAAATAAAACGATCTTCTTAGAATATATTCTAATTTGCAAACTATACTTAATTTAATCAATTTAGTTTATAATAAGAAGTAAGAAAAACATTAAGAACTATTATATATGTTCTGTTTTATACCAAACCCCCTAATTAAGAAGTGAATGATTATCTGTTTTCCTTTTCGAAGATAAATTTTCCGTCATTTCCTGGATTGTTAACTATAATATTTACTTAAGTAACGTACAGAGGAGTTTACAGATACAAATTGCACATAAAACAATCCAAGGGAAAAATATTTCTGGAAGTAAGCGGTGCTGTGTCTGTTCAGGTCCGACAAGCTTTACAAGGTAAAAAAAAATATAGAAACAAAACGTTTTTTTTATAATAGAAAAATAATATAAAGTCATAAAATTAAGAATGTGCAAAAAGTAGGAAATTTTAGAATAGATATATGTAGGTTGTAAGATAAAGATAAAGTTATTTGTAATAAAGAAATATATTACGATTATTCATATCAAACTGCAGATATAGTTTCTTCATTTTTGTTTCTAGGCTTAGGCTATTGAACGATCGAGGCTGTTGATTTGTATTATTATTTTTTATAATTATCTATAATTATATCCACCTAATGGTCATTGCTCCGAGATTATGCTCAACCGCCGGGCGTTTCTCCAATTAACAGTGCCTAATTTATAGAGGCAGGGTGAGCTCCAGCCATCTAATAAAGCCTCTAAATAGATTAAAAAACGTATCTTTCTAATTCGGATTAGAACCCGCGATTTTCAGTCGACAATTCAGCGCTCTACGCACTACAGAGTTCCTTATTGTAAAGTATAAAACTCAAAAATATCCCAAGGTGATTATTAGTTATGATTTCCGCTCTAAGTACGTTATCATTTCTTTACCTTAAGGATAAAGAAAGCATTCGCTAAGAAATTGTGTTTTAAAAGGTATTTAGTACCGAAATAATAACAGCCCTCACGGGAGTCCAACAGATGTCAATTATATGGGCCTTGACAAGCAATCTCATTTTTAATATTCCACAACCAGAACGAACAGTACTTAAAACGTCTGAGGGGAGAAGGCAATTTTCGAACTTAATCGCCCGAACAGAAGATTTTCCGCGCGGTAGATCCGGGCCTGAAACGGCACCACTTAATTATGCCATCATACAAATTGGCTAGCGTCTCGGATGGCGAAGGGGGGGGGGGAAAGCGCACTTAAATGTCGCAAGCTTTTAGGACTTGGTATTCTTACGGACTTTGGAGGAGTGTGTCACGTCAGGAATAATTGAATTGGGCGTATCAGGGACACTCCAATCTCCTAGTGGAAGAGTATAATGGACCCTGAAGGAGCCGGATTGTCGAACCTTCTGCATCTCATCATCCAGATTAGCCACTTAGCTCCTTGCACTACCAAGTGGTTCTTATCGAACCTTCACTACGTGCTCTATACCTCCCGGTCTCGAGTGTCGGGGCAACATTTCAATTGTTCAGCTCACATGTGCAATTTTATATTAATAGTGGGTTTACTTCCATATATTATATCTATTAAGACTTAAAAAAAAGTTGAAATCAGTTTTACCTTTAAAATAATGACAATCATTATAATTTTATAATCCGCAATTATCATTTGATTAAATTAATTTGTTTTATTTAACATCAACAACTCTTCTATTGTGTGTAATGGTATAGTAATTTCAATGGTTCAGTATAGAAAATAAAGCTATAACGGTTAAATTAAAAAGATAAAAATACTAAAAGGTGACTGAAAATAACAAGAATTAATTATTAATAACCATAATAAAATGCTTGACGAGCTCGTAGGCTTGATGCTGAAACTACCAGTCACGGGGACTTCTGAAAATATACTATATCCGGATTCAGGTATAATTCACAAAGCAACGTATTATTTTAAATAAGATCAAGGCTTTAATATTAATAAGCACTTTTTTCGTCATTAGAGCGAAACTCAAATTTGAGTATAATTGGAGTATTCATAACCTCTAATACTTAGCTGGGAGACTGGATTAATTTATTTTAATTAAAAAAACAATTTCCAGGGGTGAAAACATTTTTGAAAGTGATCAATTTAAAAAAAAATATGGATAAACAAATTGAGAGGAATACATACCGTAAGCCAAGACCAGTTATACAGATATATACAACTGGATTATACAGTTAAACACTATAATGTATAATAAGCTCTAAATTGTTTATTTTTTAATTTTTTTTTTTTTTTTTTTTTTAATTCTTATCTAATAAACTGGACTCAATTTCTATGTAAATTTCATCTTCAAAAAAAAAAAAAAAAACCTGCATTCCAGTCAATATATTTTTTATTCTTTCATAAACGAGACGTTTCGGCAAAATCTAATGCCATTTTCAATACTAAAAATACATCAACAATACTAAAATTAACTTTTAAAAAAAGTCATAAGTCAAAAATCTCATAAAGAAATATTTAGAAATTATTTTTATTTTTCCTCATTATCTTGGGAATTCACTATTCTCCCATGGTCAATTGTCCACTACTACTACTAGTAGTGGACAATTGACCATGGGAGAATAGTGAATTCCCAAGATAATGAGGAAAAATAAAAATAATTTTTAAATATTTCTTTATGAGATTTTTGACTTATGACTTTTTTTAAAAGTTAATTTTAGTATTGTTGATGTATTTTTAGTATTGAAAATGGCATTAGATTTTGCCGAAACGTCTCGTTTATGAAAGAATAAAAAATATATTGACTGGAATGCAGGTTTTTTTTTTTTTTTGAAGATGAAATTATTTTTTAATTTGTATTGCTGTATTTATTACCAACATTAAAAGAAAAAAAAACATTAGATCGAGCTCCATAAATAAGGAGTGTACTCTCGATTTAGGAGACCCCGGTGTAATCCAAATTGAAATGGATAAAACTCTAAAACTGAATAACAATGAAGCAGAAGAGGAAGACAAATACATCGTTTTATGCGCTCACAAAGTGATAACTCTCTGCCATACCTCGGCCCGAACTTCACCTTCTCAACGACAAAAACAGTGAGTGATGTTTTAAGGGAGTTTGCGGTTAAATTGTAATATTTCAAAGCTCTAATATATATTTTTTAAAACCCTATTCCTTTTCTTTCCATTGAATTATACAAACGAATATTTCGAGGAAGTCTTTGCGGAAAACGGTCTAATAAATAACGAAACCGGCATTCCCCCGGAATACGAATTCATTTTAATCCCAGAAAAACGGTTACGGACCTTCTCAAATACACCGCTGGCAATAGCCCAGGAAGAAAAGGTGAAAGAGAGGAAGGGACTTAACAGAGACCCATGTCCTACTCCACCTCATTAGCTAGCCCTTTAGCGCTCCCTTGAATCGGTCACAGGACAATTATTCTCACTGATAGCCCTCATTTGTCCTTTCAATCGATTCGTAACGAAGAAAAAACCTATTTTCACCTAGTTGGAATTAAATAAAAGAATTATAGTTTTTCAATTTAAGATTGACCATGCCTAAATGTTCCGACATCTTCTACTGTAAGAATGAGCTACGAAAAAGTACGAGTGTTATATGTTTGATTAAAGGCAATTTAAATATTAAGAGGTGGAAAAAGTCCAATCAAAAAAACATAAGTCTCAAAACTAAAACCGAAAACCAAAATACTTGTCAATATTTTGCCCATTTAGGCATCTTCTGGACAGAAAGAGAACAACAGAAAAAAATACAAAAAAAAAAACGAATAAAGCACATTCTAACCTCAAAATGCAGCAATACTAACCAGAGGAAATATTGAAAATATAAGTTTTTTTCTTTTTTTTCTAATAATGTCTTAATTTGTAGTTTATGTCTCTTTTGAAATTTTGCTCTTCGATATTAATAAGTAATTTAAATATTTGTCTATACGGTAAAAATACAGAATCTGCAAAAGAATTGCCATTTATAGTGTTCTGCAAGGGCACTTGTTTGTAAATAATGAAGAGATGAACGCTTCGAGAATTATCTATTGCTTAGAACGTTGAGAAAGGACGAGCCTATTGAAGAATTTAGACCTTCGTATTCGCTTCATTAATTTATTAAATATCAATAAAAAATCTACGGGATAAGTTTCTAACTAAGAGCTATTGTAGCTAATAACATTGTATTTTAGCATACGAAAAAAGGAAGGAGTTAAAGTTAACAGTAGACGGGAAAAATTCATTTGCTTATGGTAAGTTGGGTCTGAGAAGTCACAAGGGAAATGAATATGATATTTTCATTCTTCTCGAGGATGAAGTAATAAAAAATAATTCATGTCATCTTTATTTTCGTATTGTATTTGTTTTTCTATATTTCTGATGCTTATTTCTCACAAACCTAGTTTTAATACCTCCTAGTGACCCCTCACTATCCCTCCCAAAGAAAATCACGAAGGACTTGGGGGTTATGTCTAGTATTTTTCTGACATTGTAATTTTTAAATTTGTAAAGTTTTATTTTGAATAACGAGTTCAATGGACCAACTTAATTTATTATCTCTGATAAATTTGAAATTGAAATCGGTCTTATAAACGAAATTGTCTACTAAGAACCATGTTATTAAATTTTAAAAATAAAATCCCCAAAAAATACCTTTCTGATAAATTTTTGAAATCAATAAACTTATCTCATATTAGTTTTAATACAAATCAATTACTTGTATAAGATGAAAAATATAGTAATAATAATATATAAATTAATAGAAACTAATTGTTAAACTTTTTTTTAAATTTCACTTGCCCTACTTTTACTTAAGCAGAAATTATTTTCTGCTTAAAGTAGGGTGATACCATATTTTTCATTACGTTCCTATATCAAGTATGGTTTGGATTAACTGATTTTACTCGAATTCAAAGAAGGAAATACGAAGCTATAAATATTTTGAGATTTTGTTTATTTTTCATTTGATACTGTGCTATCAACTGATACTCTCGTTTTATGAAACTTAGTATTATACTTTTTTATTAATTTTATACCGCAAAAACAACCAATTTACCTTAAAATTAATTACTGCTAATATTTTACACTACTTCGTAAAAAATAAGTCTTAAGAAAAGACAGTAACACTACAACCCATGGAGGGTACTGACCTTTTCTGAGAGTGTCTGCTATTTTAAACCAACGGTTGAGCAGGGAGATTATTTGGCCGAGATCACGCACAACCACCGGGACTTTCCCCTAATTAAGAGTGCTTACTTAATAGGGGCTGGGTTTGGACCCTAAAGGGTTTGCTCGTCCCAAAGGGTCGATTTATGGCTGTTAGCAGAGTAAATAATTTAACTTCCACATTTCAATCCGGGGCCCTCAGCTCAGTTACGCATGTTAATAAAGGTCCTTTATTTAATTGGCGTAAATTAATTTGGAATAACAAACAACAAAACAAACATAAGTGGGGTCTTTTCTGCATTAGGACTACCAGTTACTTTTCAGTAACGTCTATTATCACCTAAGGTACTTTCCATTAATCACTATATTCTTCTTCTTTCGCAACACCCTTTTGTGCCTCTCAGCGCAGGGGACCGTTCAGCCATTTTGGAGGCTATTCGCTGAGTTTCCCTGAATCAAATGTACTTTCTTACAAGCGATTAGCCCCTCCTCGGGTATCCTCGGGACAACTGGTTGTTTGGTTGTACCCTCCAAACTTGAGCCTTCCCAGGGAAGGTGGCCCTGAGGTGTGTACTGTACATGACTTTATGTCAGAATAATTGTTGAGTGTACTGTTATGTAATGTGTTTGGCCGTGTACTGAACTCGGGTGTCCGGGTGTTCGTTAATCCTCTCTAGCCTGGCGCACAGACTAGTCCCTGCGGAGCATTAATCACTATCAACTAATAAAACTTTGTTAATATTAAAAGAGGTTAATACAATATTTATCTTAATGCAATATAAAAATATATTGAAATATGAAAGTAGAACATAATCCAGCTATTTCCCTCGAGATTTGTTCAAATGAATCATTTTTTTTATTCTTTTGACGCCTTAAAAATATACACTTCCTAAAATCAAAATTTTGTAATTACTTATTCCTTGAGACCAAAATATATAGATCAAGAGGCAATATTGCTCCCTCAAACCATTTATTCGAACATAGCCCTTTTTAAATCTCGAAAGAATCGTTTGTAACAGCACCACTTCCCTTAGATTCATCCTCTTCATTCTGTACCCTTCGCATTTTTGTCTACGAGATAACGTCTCTTTAGTGAAAAAGTACAGTTCTTTCTTCATCATTGCACAAGCTAAACAGTTCTAATAAATTCATACTGGCAATTCCTATAGTAGACAATAGCCCTAACCTATCCACACATCGCTCCTTCAGAAGAAAAACGACATTTTTTTTTAAGTTGTGCCTATAGGAACAGTTTTTTCAGGAACGACATATCTGATATACCATTTCCATGATGTGATATGATGACATTTTTTTGATAAAGTCATATTTTTAGTTATATCATGTTTGAATCTAAAGCTTTATAGGAAAGATGACATAAGCTAAAATTTAAAAAAAAAAAGTTTCAAGCTTTAAACATAATTATACTGATTAATCATTCCAATAGAAATGCTTTGCTTTTCCAATGCCCAATTTTTCGGAACTCATGTGGTTTAATTTTGACAAGACATGGAACATTCAAATACTTCAATTGAGAAATTAGGTTTTTTGAGTTATGACACTGTTTTTTATAAGTATTGACATGTTCTTGATAATTGTCATATGGCTTATTCAGTTACTGAAAAACAATGCGGCAAGCAGATGTTACAAAACAGTAAAGTAAAAAAAAAAACAACCGGTTGCACTAAAATACGCTTTTGAACAGTTTTCTTAGGCATTAAATGTAATGGCTTAGTTTATTTGTGATTGTTTATTCATAATAAGGATCTATACTTATCCTACAGCAAGTAAATGGGAAATTATAGGTGGGAATAGGGCTGGTCGCACCCGCTGACATCATGGACCAGATCTCTCCAAATGGGGGTGGTTTCCCCCCTTTCCTCCCCCTGAACTGCTAACTAACCCTTAGAGCGGACGGTCCACTGCCCCGCCCAGGCCATGCATACCAATGTCACCTCACTCCCTAGCTTTTTATCGCTATTTATTCCCATCAACATACACCCAACCCCTCGTTTCACCCCCGACTAAAGTATCTATTTCCATTGAAATCCAATAATTAAATGAATAAAATATTACGGGAGTGCAACACAAAAATTCGATTGCAATGCCAGGATTTATAGGATTTATGCGGGTTCAATGATTTGATTTCCTAAGGGGTTTAGAATATTAATTGGTCTTGTTACTGTAAACAATAGCAATTTTTGCAATTAATTAATCAGTTAACATGGGTTAATATAAAATTGTTCTATATTTTTTCAATAATTATTTTTTTAGGGGAGCTTAATGTGTATTTCTACTACCTTATTAGTGACGTATTGTTTCACTTAAATTAATTCTTAATAATTATTATTATAAATAGTTATATAACTATTATATATTATACAGACATATCGCTACCTTAGTATTACAAGGTTTTATGTTACGAAATTGAAAAATCAGAGATTTTGATATCAAATGGTTCTGTGGGTCTAACTATAAACTATACATAGGTCTTCAAACGTCAAAAAATCGTGACCGGGTATCATACAAAGATAAAAAATACAAAGGTGTATGTTGTGAAGAATTTAAATGGGAGTAACATGGTACTATGTAGAACATAAACCTTTGTAACCCTACGTCCTAAGTGCGAGCGAAGGGTCCCGCTCCACTATCCCATTATATAGGACGTCCTTGAATAACATTAATTAATATTTCTGTTTTAGACATTTATAATAATATTTATAATAATATACATAAAAGAAGACGGTACCGAAAATATCAAACCAATTGATCGCGTTCGCTTCGTGCCTCGCCTCAGCTACGTTAATTCGGTCCCGTAGGCCACTCCTGAAGGTTTCAACTGTTTTTTTTCGCGCGGTGCAGCTTCGCTTCGCGTTCGCGTCAACATCGCTCACTTAGGACGCAGCCTTAATACAAAAAAGCCTTATAAAATAGTTCAAATGAGAGACCAAAAATTTCTTGATTTTAGGTGGTATTCTTCCAAACTGCAGTATTATGTTGTTCCATTTTCAAAAGTCGTATCCTTGGAATTCATCAAACCGTTTTATGAATTGAAGTACCAAACACCCTTCTCTCAATCTGACTACAAAACTGTTAGCCTGAGGCAACGAAATCTAAGAAAACAAGAGCAGAAAGAGAAGGAATACCTCTGATCATAAAAAAGAAATAATGTAAAATCTGCACTAGGCCAAAATAAGATAGATCTGAAGTATAAATCGATGCCAGATATAATTAGATAAAAAATGTATGAAAACTTTGATTTTATGAAAAGATTCGATGAGAAAGTGAACAATATGTTTAGTTACATAAGGTTCCATGTTACAATGTGATAATTGTTTTTCTCACTATGGAGTAACAAAGTTGTATATTATTTTATTTTTTCGATAAATAGGAACATCCTTTCATTTTTCATTTATTGTTTTTATGGGATTCTTCTTCTGCTGCCCATTACCACCTGACAGAAGTGAAATATAACCGTAATATTTCACCACTTAAAGAATCCGATACTCACAATCTTTGATATATTTTTTCTGACTTTCATATATGTGTATCATAGAACTTTGTAATACTAAGGTAGCGATATAACTATATAATAAATTTAGTTAAAAATATAATAAACATATTTGTTCACAATGTCAATAAACTCAATAAAGATCATAAATTATAAACAGTATGCAGAAGGAAAAATCCGAAAAACAAAGCATTAACTATCCAAAATACTGGAACAGAAATAACCAGTCGACGTTTCGCCAATTCCGGCATCACCAGGACAAACACTTCACAAGGAAATATGAACTTGAAAGAAGATAAAGCTTAGCGCATTTTATACTAACTTTAGACGGTAAGTTTTTACATATTTAGGTTTGCCTCCATTCTTTGACTCCATACTTGTGACGTACATTAAAAGCCCTGCAGGAGACCAGCAATGTGGGCCGAACTGTCAGTTCCTAATTAATAGTTTATCACTATTTAAGTAATTGATTTTATATAAATTATGGCTTAGTATTTATTATAAGATATTCAGAATTATATAGCAAATGATAAGATTAGTAAACACACTAGTTGAAAATCTAGGCGAGTAAATCGCTTTCTTTAATATTGAAAATGAATTAATATGATTTTTAGTTCGTTTCCTTTGCCCAATTTACCATAGGGTAGGGGTAAAAGGCAGTTTAATGTTCCACTTTACAAACTATATTTAAAAATCCAATCTGTTATTTGCATTTTTATATTTAACAATTATTATTTTTTTTTAGAAGAGATACATTTTTATTAAGCATATTAAGTTCTCCAAGTAAAGTAGGCTTCTGGTCACCATATAATGACTGAAAATGACAGATTAGATGTTCTTATTAACCCCAAATACGAAATTTATACTTTCTGACAGCTTATGCAAACGACGTACGAGCATGCATCAACACGTCGCATCGAAACCAAATGGAGTTAGTGATGGTGAATATCAGAGTTGGGCAAAATGTGATTCCGATTTAATTGGTGATTACCAACAATATATGTAGAATTGGTAGTATAGCAGCCATACCAATATAACATACTAGTATACTACCCATACCACAAATAATCGCAATTTAATTATTAATTACAGATAAACTTTGGTGAACTTCTATTTAACTAGAGACACAGTTTGGTTCGTTTATTGTCGAGGATATTGTGCAGGCGATTTATTGATGATTGGGTTGGTTAGGAATAAAATCTGCCTAAAAGCTATGCAAAAGATTTAAACAAGAACTTACTACCAAATGTATAAATAATAATAGTCACGACAACAACAAAAAATTAATAATAAACTCAAGGATGGTAAATGTGAAAATAAAATGTTGAAATCTGTTTTACTTTTTTTGAGAACGGGATTACAATACTTCCTGCATTTCGTACAAGGAAGTTAAATAATAATAATTACATTTTCTGAAATTCGATGGGCCTTTAGAGCGAATCCTCTTAACCGGAAAGGAGTATTCGACATTTTAATTAGGGCTCTACTCTTAATGTGTTTTTAACAGTAAGGTGAAGAGGTGTGGCACTTTAGTCGAGTGGCTCCAGCCCGGGAGTAAAAATACAAATTAATGAAGGAGAAATTCAATAGAAACTCTTCATCTCTTTCGATTATTATTCTCCATAACTCCTATGAACATTGTAAAATTTACAAGAAAATAAATTTCCAACAAGGAGGAAATTTAAGCGAAAGTCTGGAATAATATTTATCTTGAGGGACGAATTTCAAAGCAGACTAGCGAAATTCGAGTTTTTGCTGTTGAACAAGAAGGGAATTAAGGTCAAAAAGCGATGATAAAACAATATACTAGAAGGTTGGAAGATGATGACTAATCAGAAGAGCAGCTAGCCTCAAAACTCCAACTAAAAACGATTGATCGTTGTTGAAGTTTAGAAAGGTTCTTTAAGCTCGCTAGGGAAACAGCTTATTTTGGACCATATTTTCTTTGCCCCATCTTTCACCATCTTGGCGAGTTTCTTCTACGCTTCGCCATTTATCTTGTATGCAGCGAAGGGACAGTTAGTAGGCTTATTAATTCTCCCAGATATCGATGCCACCCCCTCCCGAGACCACTAGATTCAATACCTTCAACAAATGGCCGAATCCCTAGTAAAAAAAAGAAATAATGAAATTATTAACTGCAACTATAAAAAAAGCTTTTTCGTTGACGTCTATTTCATTCTACGAAACTATCTATTCGATAAAACTCTTTTTTATTAACATTTAAAATTTTTTTAAAATTAAAGTTTGTGAATCAATTGAATATAATATATTTTAATAATGTATAGTAATAATAATAAGAGGCTTAACGAAGCCGAAGGTTCGATTAACCACCAAACGCTGTTTACTAGCTTCATTCCACAAATTACCATTAACCAAAACCTCGAAGTTATACAGTAATTCTCCAAACTACGTCTAGGTTTACTCGGTTCAGAGCTAATTATTTCTTAATGGAATTCGTTCGTCATTGAGCCCAACGATGAGCAAACTCAAACTCCGTGATGATATAAATAACTTCAAAACAAATAAAAGTTTAATTAAAAACGAAAAAAAAAATCTATATTGAAGATGTCCAAAAACCTATCAAAGTACGTATTAACTGTTTAACTGGTACAGACGATATATGCCGGCGCAAGGGAACGTGCCCCCTTTGCTAAAGACGATATATGCCTTCCTGCATCACACACGCCCTCTGCTAAAAACGATATATGCCGTCGCACTATTTTTATATCTATTTGCTAAAGCCGAGAATAGACGACGTGACCATGCTTCATTCTTATTTATATATCATTCATGTACAGTTTCTTTAGGCTATCGGTGGCTAACTGCCTTTAGCATTCAATTAATTTTTATAAATTTTATTTTAATTTTGTAGTTTTTTGTTTCGATATTTTTTTTTTTTCGAAATGAAGAAACAGTGGTTTAGTGATGAGAAAGCTGCCCAATTTATAACAATGACATACGTTAACAGACAGTAGTAAAGGGGAGTAATGAAGGATAGAATGCAGGTAAAAAGTATGTACTCCGTGAGCTCTGGTCAACTCTGGTCCTCATACTGGGAGAAAAGCCATGATCATTTAATCTTCCCCGAGCAGTGCGTTCAGAAATTAGCACATCTCGCACTTCTTCGACCAGATGAATCGCTTAAACAAAGGTAAGGTGCCGGTTTCGTAAAATTCTTAAAGTCAAAAAACGGTCATCCTGTGGTTCTGTTCCCCTAGGTCATCCAGAACCGGCCTTCTATGGCGAAAAGTTCCATAGGGAAGTCCAATGGCATTAGCTGCATATCTAATGGAACGTCCATCATCAATAAATGCTACACTACGCGCAACATCCTCAGCACGAAGAGGCACTTTTAAACTTAAAATTGAAAAATTAAAGCCGAAAACTAAGAAGTTTGCTGCTCGAAACGGCACTGAAAACATTTTTATTCCTTAGAAAGTGAACTAAGGGCTACTATCCTCTATATTGACATTCCTAGTTGAAAAACAATACATATTTATTCATTAAAAAATAGACCAATCCAAACCAGAAATATTTTTAGATGAAAACATGAAAAAATCAAGTGGGTGGAATTTTACGCCTGTCAGTGTATACTATTATTTAGGAAGATTCATTCCTGTGAAGCTTAACATTAAAAAGGCTTAAAGAATGAAGAAAGTAGATCAAAAATGAATTTCCAATAATTGTAACCAATCAAACCTATAGACCTGTGGACATTTTTTCTATTTAATAGGTTATTCATAAAGGTATAGTGTTACAGCCGCTCAGTTTTTAATAAAAAATAATGTTTATGTTCATATTTGATATTTTTGTTTTCAGGTATATTATATTTTTATTAATTTTAATTTTAATTAAAATAAATTATTTGTAAAATACGCAATGTAATAGTTCATATTTTTGTGTATAATAGTGAAATGTCTAGAAACAACTGTGGGAATTTATTTTGTTGTTATTAGCTAAAGTCGCTAATTTCATTATTGCCTTCGATAGTGACCCGAGTGATTCTCTTCAACTATTGTTTGTTTTTTTCATGTATGTCGATCTTTTAAATTACTATGAAGTTACAGATAGTTTACAAACCGGCATCGAATCCTTCGTCTACTGAAGGCAGCAGGGAACTTCTAATCGAGAAACCAGCCTGAAGAGAAATGATTATTGACATTTTGAAATGAAATGAAATGACATTGACATTGGATATTCTAGACATTTTTTTTTAATTGCGCAATTAAATCTTCACGTTATTAACTCATTCGAAAATTATTGTTTATTTGGTTTTATGATTAGTTCATTTTGTTTTTAACTAATTGTATCTGATTTTTGATTAATAGTTCGTTTGTTTTTTGTTGTTGTTTTTTTTTGCTTTTTTTATTATAAGTAATTTGATTTATTTTAATAGTTTCAAAAAAATCCATTTGGTGTTATATCTGACATTTCTCTCTTTTTAATATCTTTATACATTCAAAAATAATATAAGCTTATGATTTTTTTTTAATTAATTGAGTCAGATTAAGGCAGGAGCCTATCAGAACTTCGTGAGATAGGGAAAGGTTGAGGAAGGGTGCATTTCCTGTAACCCTTATGGCGCCCTAACACTACAGGTTTCCAAAACTCAAGCTTTAACATCGATAGTATAATATGTGAAGTTAAACTTTTCGTACAATATAACGAACTTCGGAATAAGAAGCAGTGAAATACTTCAATAATTTCGGAATAATTGAAATGATTAAATCATGTAAAAAAAGACACCAAATGGATTTTCACAAGATGATGAAATGTAGATGTTTTGTTTTTGGTTTTCTATTAGAAAACGAACGTGGAAAGGGGAGTCCAGAATCTGCATTTTACTATTACATTTGCTTCAATATACATTACAGTTATCATTATCAGAGTTATTAGGGTTGATGCTCTATACAATGACGGATAACTGTCAATCATGATATGGTAAATCACAAGTATTAAAATATGTAACTTGACCTTTTAACCTTGTAGTTGTAGGTTTTGTAATTCGGAAAAAGAGAACCTTATGAAATTCTGCTCTTTCAACTGCATTTTTAGTTTAAAAATATATTTTTTTGAGCATGAATTTAATATTATATTATTCCTGTATTGTATTCAAAATCACTTCGACCAATCCTTGTGATCCTTACATAAGATCCCTTATAATGTATTCTGCGCTAGGAGCTCCAAGGTTTGAATAGTCACTAAGGTGGTGGGGGGGGGAGTTTCCCCCGTAACCAAAGATTAATGATTCGAGCCAGTGACTGTACTCCTTCTCTAGAGTTGCTAATCGCTTCAGTAGAGCCTGCCACACCCCTTCGTTAACCCGACCATCTACATCTTAAGTAAATACAATCGTCTTTATAAAGCAAGAGGAAGGTGAAAGATTCCTCATGAAATAACATTTAATTAACATCAGGTATTTCCTTTGACTCGTTTAGTCAAATATTAACACTTACATTGCTGCAATTAGATTTTAAAAAAACTTTATGTAAATTGACAAACTAATTTAATTTGTGTGAATAAACACTTAAAACAAACAATTTGAATCAATTTTTTTATAAATTGAACAGAAAGCGACACTAGTGCTGACACGCTTTGCGTACCACACCTGCTTAGAGCCGCCATAATGATACACCCTTGTACTGTTTCCGGACAATTTAGTGTCTATTACAAATCTGTAATTAAACAATAATAATCTAAAACCAAAGGCGTAGTGATGAAATTCGAAGCCAGTTGGAATACCCGAACTTTTTTCCGTTCGTCAATCATCACCAAGAAATTTTAGTACCGGACAAAAACAAGGCGGTGTTAAAGTTTTGAATGGTATGAATAATGACGGTATTGTTATAACATTGATAATAATTTAATGCTTTGATACTGACTGGAGGCTAGGCAATGGACGTTTTACAAATGTTTTCAGCACACCTAAACCTTTTATAAATATATATAAACCTTTTATAAATATATAAAATTTAGTACAAAATAAAAGGTGGCAAAGAGATTAAAATTTTGTTAAGCTAATTTTTATTTGGCTAATTTATATATATATATATATATATATATATATATATATATATATATATATATATATAGAGAGAGAGAGAGAGAGAGAGAGAGAGAGAGAGAGAGAGAGAGAGTGGGAGAGAGAGAGAGAGAGTGAGTGAGAGAGAGAGGGGAAGACATCTTCTATCGAAAAAACCCTCAATAACAGAACAAATTATGTATATAAAATATAGACAAACGCACCGAATCCCCGTATTCCCGTTTGAGCAAATAATATTGCGATAATCTGGAACAAAATGGATCAAAGGAATGTAGGGAACTCTTAGAGGATGGGCAGATATTGAAAGACAACGAAGAAAGAAAAAAAACATTTGAAGATGAAATCGTGAAAACAAGACCAATCCCACTCCTCGAGAGGAATAATCTCTATAATATTTATAATAGTGATATGTATATTTATAATTTAAATTTTTAATTCATATCCGTTTCAAAATTGCACCAATTTAAGAATGTATATATACATACACACAGAAATATATAACACTCAGAAAGTCTTTAGAAAACCCAACTGTTAATTAAAACGTGAAGGGATGGTAACATAACAAAAACACATTTCACCGAAAATGAATGCTTTGAGCCCGGACCGCGAAGTTAAATTTACAGTCATAGAGGGCTCAGATGTCCTGTACTTTGCCAAAACTTTTCCTCCCCCCGGGCCGCTAAGTCCCCAACTTACCTTCAATAATAATCCACTTCTTACCAACTTCTCTCCCATTTATCTTTCTCATTTTATTTTTTATATTCCCCTGTCTCCGTTGCTTACAACCCACCAGTGACTTCCTCTGGCGCCAAGTTTAAATTTAACAAGAACTGTATATATTTTGGTATAATAGAGTATTAACTTATAGGTATCATAGTTTGATACACAATAATATTATAAAATAACATAAAAAATAAATAATCATGGAATAAATCCATTCCACGTTTTCTTCTTCTCCGGAAACGCAACCCTATAGAAGTTCTAATTTCATTTCCGTAAATTCAATTGCATTTGGATTATAATGCAGTCACCAAGAGTATTTATAACCGTATCAGGCTGTAAAAAGAAGGCTAGAGGATCGAGATCCTAGATGCAGCCAAGATTCAGCGATTGTAGCGCATGAATTATGATGTACCTTCAGTTTTATTTTACCTCATCTAAGCCTAACGCTTGACGGTAATACTAATATTGAATAAAACAAGCAAATCAAGGATGGGCAACTAAAATCCCTGGATAAGCCACAAGAGGATCTGAAGATCCCACAGGGTCAATCCATGGCTGTTAATAGATTAAATAATGTATCTGCAATAGCCGGATTCAAACCCGGAACTAGCTCAGTATTTCAATACACCATACAACATCTGCCTTTCCAATAAGTAAAGATAAGTAAATACAGCATTAAAATTACACTAATTATCGTTATATATTCATCTGTATTCATGATTGTAGTTTTCAAGTTATTGTTCATTGTTTTTTTCTTGTGTAAAATTCAAAAGAATTAAATAAAAACAAACGAATAGATTTTTTTTTCTGCATCGAAAGACAGAACAGCAGATTCGAAACAATTCAGAAGAATCGGAAAGTGCCAACAAGTAAGCACCCGTGTTACAAGCCCTAAGCCCCGATGGGTAATCTAAGTCCTAAGTCCCTAGGACGGTAAGTAATAGGATGGACGCGTGAGCCCTATCACGGTGGCATCCACCGCCCTATCAGGGCCTCCTTTCAGTCGGACCTCTTTTGTTCCTCGACATCGCCTGCCGAATGGAAACACCCCTCAACCCCCCTCTGTAAGAATCGTGACACTTGTCCCACCCGTTTCCACGTTCCTCTGTCCTTATCTTTCACCATTGTTTCGGAAAACGGCCTAGAAAGAAATTTTATAGTTTAATTACTATGTAAGAATAAGAAGAAATATAATCTGACTTATTTTTTACGGACCTATAACTAAAAGAAAATTCTTAAATAAACGATACCAAAATAGACATATAGATATATGTTTAAAAAAAAGGCCAATACGATTATTCCCAATGTTTCACAATATTTCAAAATTCAAAACTACAGTTAAAATATATATTTTTAGAATGAAGACCAAAGGTTAATTATGTAACAACTAAAAATGAATTTGGTAATCGTTTATTTACGACGAAGTAAAAATCCGGTGTGTGGAAAGATATTGCTAATAAAAATCTCGACGAAATCTCAACAATGGCTTACGTTAATTTAAATTCGTAGCTATATTCGTCAGAAGATACGATATTTATCTTATCACATCTTCACCGCTGGTAGAGAATTTTTAATTACACTTATATATATATATATATATATATATATATATATATATATATATATATATATATATATATATATATACAATTCAGGTATATTACTCCTAAATACTAATATAAATGTTGAAGAAATTGGTCCGGGTAGAGGTCACTGAATGAAATTCTCAAGTAATTTCAGAAGATATTTATTGTTAGCCAACGTTTCGACCTACGTTGTAGGTCTTCTTCAGGGCTGTGGGGGTGGGACGGGGGGTGGGTCCTCTCTGGCTATGAAACACTGACTGGCACTATGAAACACTGACTCCAGTCAGCGTTTCATAGCCAGAGAGGACCCACCCCCACAGCCCTGAAGAAGACCTACAACGTAGGTCGAAACGTTGGCTAACAATAAATATCTTCTGAAATTACTTGAGAATTTCATTCAGTGACCTCTACCCGGACCAATTTCTTCAACATAAATTATATAGATCAACAATTATTATCAATATATATATATATATATATATATATATATATATGATAACAAATTCTCCTCATTTTTATCCTCATATTTGTCAAAGTTAATCCAATACGATCTGAAAATATTACCCATTCGGTAAAGAGTGATATATTGAAATGGCTTCTTATTCATGAGATCATCGTTCATTGGTCCGTACATACAGATATTTATTAACTAGTAATATATATATGCATATAAACTACAATACTAGAGGGATCCTGTGCCATGTGCATCACCTGCTCGAACAGGTTGATTGAGAGGTTGCTGTCCTAGGGTCAATTAATCAATCAATGCCAACTGAACGCGAGATACCTCCAACCCGACTAATCTGATCTGAGCCCGGCGGCAGTCATATGCTGGTTACAAGGGAACATCCAGTACCAACCCGAACCAGGAACAGTATCTCATTTAGGTTTGTTTATTTTGAAGGGAGGATCTTGATCGTGTCGCTCCCTCCCATCTGCGGTCTGTGTTAGTTCCTTATTGAATAAATAATATACATATTTCCAAGAGTGTACGATTTTTATTATAACATTAAAAAACTATGAAAAGAATAATATAAATAATTTCAATTAATGATTAAATTTATTCACAAGCCCATCTAGATCATTTGGGGACTAATAAACAATATAAGATACTACATTGACACACTATTACTTTTCCTCAGCATATACCAACTACAAAACCTTATGGATTGATACAAACAGCTAGTGACCAAAGTAAACTTAAACTATATCTGAACAAGACTAAATGGATGTAATAAAAACCAAGCAGACAGCCCGAAGTTTGAAAGTAACTAATCAGACAATTCAACGCGTAGATTCATGTCTATACCTTGGAACAGTTACAAACTCAAGATGGGACCATACTGTTGAAATAAGGTCAAGAATTGAAAAAACCTGAGCGACATTCGGTATTATGATAAATGCACTTCCAATAAAAATAGAATGGCCAAACACTACATATTCCCTGTTTTGCTGAATGGTGAAGACGCATGGATATAGACGGAAACAGTAATGAAAAGGCAGGAGGCATTTAAGATTTGGATATATCGGCGCATTCTCAAATTATCGTATACTGAACATGTTACCATCGTAGAAGTACTAAGACCGACAGGAAAGGAAAATTAAATTAAATAGTATTACAATTAAAAAGAGGAAGGAATATCTCGCCCATATAATGAGACATGACAAACACAGACTACAACTAATAGTCGAGGGAAAGATAGAAATCGAACGCGGATCCGGAGGAAGTGGTGTAAGCTGACATCAATCCAACTATGTAGACATGAAGCAAACAGAGAATTGAAATTGTTATGATGACAGCCAACGGACAGGGAATATGAAGGCAGATGATCGGTATAGACACAGGAGCACTCTGGAGAATTTTTAATATTCCGATAAAATATAGGAAACAATAAAAGCGAAATGTTTTAAGATTATATGGTATGGAATGGGAATTAAAAACGGATTAATTTTATTTTTTATTACTTTATAAGCGATCCAACATGGATTGCCTCAACCTGTCACAGAAGAACTTCATGCTTCTCGAGCCATCCAATCCTCTTCCTGGAGACCTCGGTCAGCCTTTCCATAAAAGAAAATCCAAACCTATACTTCACGAAAGTTTATGAATATCTTGAAAGTTACAGACTGACAGCCTAGCTCGACCATCATACCTGAGCATCGCAGTTACTGCCGCTCGCCGCTCTCAAGCCGTTATTCCTTTATGATAACGTCCAGGAGGTCTTACAGCATGTCACTCGCCAGGGGCTCTGCTGAGACTCAAGATGGTTATGCTGAGTTGATAATTGGGTATATATCACACAAATCGTAAGTCCCATTTCATTATCATAGGGCCTCAAATCGCCAACTAATACTTCTACTGATAATCAAAGATTCATTGTGTTATATATATATATATATATATATATATATATATATGGTACCAACAGGACAATTCAAGCTAATTAATGATATCATACTTATTACCTCTTCATGCCGTGATCACTGGCGAAGACAATAATTATTCGCACATATTCTCACCTTATTATTGAAATCTTCATTATAACGTTCATGTTTATGTTCTATTATTATATCTTTGGCCATAATGCTAGCATGGAGTATTTTCTGTTAATGTTTATTATAGCTCCTACTCATGTTAATCTTCTGTATTAATCATTAAGTATCATTATTATTAGACCGCATATTCATGCTAACCTTATATCTTTATTAGTCATTAATTATCTTTGTTCATTAGATCGCTATTGTAATACTACTCCCTTATTTTATAATTCATTAATTATCATTATTTCGTCCATTTAAGAGACTCGCTATTTTGCATGTTTAATCTTTAAGTCATTCTTGTAGAACTGCTAACATTAAGTTTTCTCATTTTGTCACATATATATTTGCTTAGTATTAAGAGAAAGATATTTCATATGTTCTTAAAATTAATAAATCAAATGCTATGTTAATATCTGAGATTCCTTTCAAATTCCCGTTGTACTTCAATTTACTTTATCTTAATTATTCTTCAGTCTAACACATCAAAGAAACAGATATATATATGTAATACATATAACATTAAAACGTGTATTTCTGTTCAAAAGACGAAAGATATATAACGTATGCAATCTGAAGATATAAAAAGTATTTCTTCGTCATATCACCTTAACGTGCAGTTTTAAGAAGTCAAGTATATCGGTTTTCTTAGAATAAAGTATATCGAAAAATGTTTTTCAATTACTTTTAAGGTCAAATATGTTAATTTGGAGTAGAAAGTGTTAGGGAAGGGTTTTGTAAATCAAAGTTAACAGTGTATTGATGTCATCATTTAGTAATACTATAAACATAAAATACAAATTGATCTCGAGGCGAACTAAGTTAACTCGGTAACTCTTATCCTTACCTACGGTCCGAAACTCGAACTACCACAAAGTCGGAAAATAAAAATCTTCATATTTTCCAAAGAAAAGTACTTCGACGTCAGTCCCGTTAATATTTACGGGGAATGGCGACGCAGAACAAACGAAGAAATTTCTGATCTATTCAACGATATAGATATCACTAAAGATAAAACTAAATCGTCTTGGGTGGGAAAGTGATGTCCCTTGGATGCAAATAAATGCCACTCCAAGGATGGTGATGGCAAAACAGTTACAATGTCACCGGAGTGGTCAGTAGGTCAAGATTATGATGGACGGACTACGTAGCGAAAGATGCCAAGAAAGCAGGAATAAACAGCTGGATGACAACATCCAGCGATAGAAGAACATATTGATTGGTCCTGTAGGACTCTCTTGCGGGTTGTATCACCAACATAATGATTATAACAATAAACCAAAATTAAAGTAAATAAATATGTAATTAAAAATATTTTAAAAGCCTATTGTATTGTAGAACACAAGATTGGTTACTAGAAATCTAGATTGAAATACTAAGAATTCACTATTTAGGAAATATGAAAAAGAAAATATAATATTTTCTAAGCTGCATGTCGCACTTAATACTTATATAGAAAGTTTGTATCAAGCTTTTACTAATCGAGAAAAAAAAACAGAAATTTCCTAGCAGCATATTACAAATTTGTAACCTTTTTTTTTACTTATAATGGAAACCTTGATATCGATTTATGTTGATGCACCTAGCCTTTACCCATTGAAAAATATACCGAATAATCTGAGGCATACGTTGCTGAACTGTGATATGATATTGGAAATAAGAGAGAATATTTGTTATCTTCGAAAGTGACCGGTTTTCTCGTTTTAGAAAAGGCTAGCTATATGAAGGAGTGAGTAAGAGAAGCCTTGTCCAGTGGGACACTGGAGCTGGAAGCCGGCTGTTTTCTTAGGACTGGAGAAAAACAGATCCATCCATCTCACTCCTCCTTGCAACTTCTTCTCTTACCTGACCTCTCTCACTCTCTCTCTCTCTCTCTCTCTCTCTCTCTAACTCACAGTCTCTCTATATCTCTTTTTATCCTTAACAGTCTTTGTTAAATTTGCAGCCCAAGTTTGACAAAATACAATAACAAGAATTCATCTGGTAGATTAAAGGGCCATCATCTATTAATAATAAGTCATTCTATTTTTTGTTTACTTCCTCGTAAACAATAAAGGAAATTCTTTGGTCACAAAATGATTTGATTTTCTAATTTCAAATGATCTATCCATCTTGACTAGTGACTTCACATGTAAGTTCGTAGGTCCTTCACAAAAATAAAAAAAAATCCACAGAATATTGAAATTTCGTATTTAGTTGTGGGTATCCATCTTTGAGTATTCCACAGCATGATAACTAGGTGTGGTACTAAATATTTTTAACGATCTTATAGACTTTTAATAAAAATTATCTATTATCAATTTTTTTTAAATTTGACAGATTTCAAGCTCATCAGCCAGGATTCTCTCCCCAATTAAGGGTACCCACTTTATAGAGTCTGGGTGAGCTCTAGGAGGGTTTGCAGATCCCACATCCCACTGGGTCAATCTATCCGTTTGAATTCAAGACCTTCTGCACAGCAGCTCTGCGCTCTACACACTGATATACGCTTCATCTTAACAATATTAACTAAAAACTATAAATAAATCAAACGGTGGGTATCACTCCAATAATACTCAAGAGTACCCAAGGAATACCGCATGATAAGCTAAGCAGTTCAGTTGGAGACACATAAAAAGATTTAAGGTCTTTTCGAATGGGAAGGGGAGATAGGTATCGAAAGCCTTCCTGGGTCGTGTAAATCTTTTGTCTAATTCGGCAGAGCTCTAGCTCCAAAATTTATCAATGTCTTTTTTCTTACCATTTCATGTTGAATACACCTCGCTTTCTTACTATCTATATATTTAATATTAAATTGACCGATCAGTCATCAAAATAATAATCGGAATTTCACAATCCGGCATATGAACTAATGATCAGCAAACATTATTATTGTCGTACGCATACCATACTGCGTGCATCAGAGGTTTATAAGAGACAACCGATTCGGAAGCTTTTTAGTTTTAAACACTGTTTACAAAAAAGATACAAACGTTTACCAAAATGATGTACCACTATAATGGTTTAGGATTCAGTACGCTGTAGAGACTGTACTGTTCCTAAGCCAATGGTTATCTATGAAGGGGATCTAGCGGACATCACGCTAAAATACCAGTTCTTTATTAAGCAGCAGAAAGGTCTGCAGATCGGCTGTTAACAGGTTAAATAATTTTTTCTCACGTAAGGATTCGAACCAGGGACTTACAACTCAGCTGCTCCACTCCAAAAATATATTAATTTTTTTGTATTTAATTCACCCTAAAACTTATAATAATAATTATATATTTAACTATAGGATTAAAAGAGTGTGAAAGCATAGAATGAGGCGATTTTTCAACAATAATGGAATAGAATTATGTTAAATGTGTTGAAATTTTATGATTATGATTTATGAGATTAAATTTTAAACTTTTTTAAGGGTTTAAACAGTATAATGGGTAAAGTGAATTTGGCTATATTTGTTCGAAAATCGACCACTGGGTATAGTTTCTTATAGAAAATATACAAGAAGGGCTTCCGATGGACACTAATATAAGACAGTATTCTACAACCACATGAAGTGGCTTATTCAAAGACAATGAAGATCCCTTCTGTGGCCTCAACAAGGCCCTCGAGGGCGAGAAAATACTCACTACAAAGGATATAAAAAAAAAAAACTTCGTAGGAGACGTAGATTACTAGTGCCGTCAACAAAAGGAAGGGAGGCTCTACTATTCTTTGAGGGCTCAACTTCACTCCTTTAATCCTATTTATTAATTAATAAAACTTTAATAATAACTTTATTTTCCAATTAGTAACTACGGAAGAGGCAACTATATAATAAAAAGTAATAAAGAAAGAAAGAAAAAATTATCACTGATGTGTAAATAGTCACTGATAGTAAATAGCCTTAGAAATATTGAAGAAGTATAAATTGTTGAGGGGCGCAGTCCACGCTGTTAAGTATAACATTATTTATTGTGTGCCGTAGTTTCGGCGTAATATTTAGGCCATCGTCAAAGATAATAAAAAAGATATAAATAACATTAACAGTGCAGTACCGAAGTAAATAATAATAGTTAGGCTTGGTGAACCCGAGGCCGACGCCACTTACAAATTTACGTCCACTACTGGCCAAATCCAAATACATTAGATCACTCTGAGCGTTAACCCCCCCCCAGATCTTCTCTTCGGACGATTAGGAGTCGGGTCAGTTCTTATCAACTTTTTTATATTTCGTTCGCTAATAAGACCTACAATATCCTTACAAGCACACCTTAAGCTTCTTGGCGCTATCCAATAATATTAACCGAGTGCATGCTCCCCAATTCCGCGTTGTTTAATCTCCTGAATTCACTAGCGGTCTCATTCTTTTTCGGACCGCATCTTCTAATATATCCCAATCTTATTTTCGAATACCTTGAGAAGACATTCAATCTTCAACGTCAACGGCCACGTTTCACATCCGTATAGATTAGCTGGAAGGATGATTTTATAAATTCTGATTATTTTATATTTACAGAAGAACAGTTTAGTATTATCGTGGCCGAAAAACAACTACAATTCCCTGTCCTTAACCACACCTGTGTTTCCTTTTGATTTTAATTTTACTAGTTATCAAATAATTTAAGTTTAATTGTTCAAGTAATTAAACTTCTCCAAATGCTCAAACTTAATTCCTCCTACAGCATCAATAAAATCGCTTACGGCATATATTAAGTATAATCCGAGTTGACTTCAATCTCTATTTCATTACCCAATACTGTAAACGATATTGTATTTAGTTAAATAGTTTCCGCGTCACAATAGAACTGAATCGTCCTCAAGCAAAAGCACGGATATTTTGCTATTCGAATTCAAACCATGTTCGGTGTTTACCACTTTTTCTTCAAAAGCAACAATAAATATATATGTCTGAAGTGATGAGAGAATAAACTTTTAAGAGCGAAAGGTACAAAAATAAATTAGAAAAATTATTACACATTAATTGTGTAACATAAGAAGGACACAATAAACTACTTAAAAATGCGGTACTTGCCCAATATAAGGGCTCCACTGTGCTGGTAACACTGGTTAGTCTAGGGACTGTCAAACAAGAAACAAAGCTCGGCCGAGATCGGCTCCCTTCGGATTCCCGAACCCCTATAAACATTATATCGTATGTGGGGCAGTGTAAAGTGGAGGAACAAAAAAGAAAGAGGAACGAAGAGAGAATATTTGGAATCGTATTTGATCGAGTTCATGTTCCGAGGAAGGAATAAAAGAAAGGACATACATTTTTATTTCACAGTAATATTTGGGCATTTAGTGTACCTATGTCAAAAGGCATGGAAACTCTCTTTCTATACAAAGATAGAAATTATTTAATAAAATTAAATATTTAGATTTATTATTTTTGTGTATTTTTTTATTAACTATTTTCTATCGAGAGTTCGTTGATTGGCAGCTTATATTTTTGTCAAGTATGCGTTTTTTTTTTAAGACATATTCGTATTTTATATGTGTGTGTAATTTGGACATGCGGAGTTGAGCTTTGGGGCTCTACTAAACCATCCAATTCACCTCGTATCCAATCCTTACAATCCAACATCCTTCGTAAAATCCTCAATGCTCCTTATTATGTCACAAATAAACTCATCCATCATGATCTTAATATACCATATATTTCTGATCTGACCCAAACTAGATACCTATCCTTCCATGAATAGCTCCATACACACTTGAATCCACTAGTCTCTCAACTTGCTTCCCATACTATTCATGATAACCCTCCGAGGCGTCTGAAAAGAAGATGGTCTCGAGACCTTCTACTATAGAACTTTATTGGATGGGTAGTTTCTCCACAAGTGATTTTTTTTCATGTCATTCGTCCATATTAGCAAATTTACTTGTTGTAATATTATTACAGTTGTAAATATCAATAAATTAATCTAAAAAAAAAATCGATCCATCATATTTTCCATTCGAAAACAGCCCCATCTTTTATGTTGCGGTGAAAAGAAATCAGGAACAGTGGCTTTGTGATTTGACAATTTTTTTTTTTATAATAGGGAGATGTAAGTTTTAAGCTAGAACAATATAATATAATGTAATAATATAATATAATATAATATAATATAATATAATATAATATAATATAATGCAATGCAATGCGATGCAATATGATATGATATGATATGATATGATATGATATGATAATGATTTAGAAGCAATATAATAAGTCACTATCATACTTGGTGAAGAAAAAGTATGGAAAGAAAGAGGAAGTTAATATAATATACATTTTTAAATTAACTAAAATCAGCCTGCACAGTTCAATTATTTACAATTCATATGAATATTTACTGTGAAAACAACGAATCGGTATTTCGCGATGATTGTTTTATTAATTTAAAATTTCCCCTCGTTCAGATAGAATTAAACTTTAATTATTAAAACTAAACTGTAATTATTTATAACATCTAGGAATTTTCACCAATTACGATTCAACAGTTGGAGCCGGGGGGGGGGGGGGAGCGACTACACCCCGTTGGTATAAAGGCTCATCAACAAAGCTCATTAAGAAGACATGACTCCTCAAACCCGGTGAGGGAGAGATTCAGAACGGAAATGATGAAGTACTTGGGAGGGGGCGTTCAATTTCCGAAGCGTTTAAAAATAAAAATGAATTCATTAAAAACAGATAACAACAGTAATAATTACAACTCCGAGAAAACAAGAGAAATTATCTACAGCCTTTGTTAGGCAAATACATTGAGTTCCCGCATACACAGGATAATTATCGACATATTGCAGGCATTTTGATAATTAGAATAAGAATACGGTTTAGCGAACCCGGAGTCTCGATGCCAATGCCACTAATCTCTGCTTACAAACTTCTGTACACATGTTCGACCCGAACCCAAATCCGTTAGATCACTATTAGCACATTCCTCACACCTACACCTCGATCTTCCCCTAGGACGCTTAGCGGTCGTTTCAGCGCTTATTAACTTTTTCGGAATTCTTTCGTTAATAAGGCCAAAGTGGAAAAAAAGTTACGGATCAATTTTTTTTTTTTAAATCAGGCCAAAACAAGGTATACCGGCTAATTATTCAGATTATTAATGATCTGATATAGAATAAGAATTTCTAATCACATGGAGTCCTATTTGTTGCAACTAGCTTTATGCGTTCAAATAAACGGACTTATGCAGGAATACTCCATAAAATTTTATGATTCCAAGCGCTATGAAGGACTAAACTAGTAACAACTAGAAACACCGGAGGCACTACCGCACTAGGAACCAGAACTTGCGCTACGGCGAATAAACTTGTATGCTCATAGCCCTATATGAATTTTCCATATCTTAGATAAAATTATAAACTGAACGAATATCCTTATGGTAAAAATTTCTCTGTTATTCCTAATTATCTATTAAGGCAATGGGTTGGCTCAGCTAGTAGAAATATGGCTACTCAGCAGTACATCTACGGTACGACGCCCACTGTGGCAGATAAATCAATTATTCTGCTAACAGCTGTGGAAGGAAAGTAGGATCTGCGGCACCTTCAGGAGCTAACACAGCCTCTATAAAGTGGGCTTCCTCTAGAGAAAAACTGGCGGTTGGGCGCGATGTCGGTAAAAGCCCTCACTCCACAACCCAAGAACTTTTTGTTTATAGAAGAAGTTTTTTTTTTTTTAGTGATAATAGTTAGTTTCTTATCAGCTTGAAGTTTCCAACTAATGCATAATCCCTTCTTCAAATTCAAACAACTCCCAAATTTGATCAGGATATAAGCCAATAAATCTATAATTTAGTTATTCCTGCGAAATTAAATCAATTGTTTTTCTTTAAAGATCAGGATTTATTTTTATCTTTGCGTAGGTCCACACGTTTTAAAATGTTTTCATTAGGAGAATTCCAGGCATCAATTACTCATAAAAGAAGTGGAGGACGAGATTCTATTCAATTAAATTCAATGAAATGAAGAACAATTAAAATTTGTTATTATTATTATCTCAGTTACTCAATCCTCGCTGGGAACATACACCAAACTCGGATATATTTTAGTCAAGGATGGCTCTGTCTATGTATTATTTAGAAACTTTCTGACAATGTTGGCTGTGCTATTAGGGACTATCATTTTGTTCTTCGTCCAAGATATTATTCTAAACCTTAATGAAATATACAGTTCCTTTCATTCAGATAGTCGTTTTAACTAACGATAAATTAGAGCCATTAAATTTGAGTTTGGAGTGATCGAGTTTAGGACAGATATAATTCCTAATAATCCACTTCATTTCAGTTTTACGCTCCATTTGGCACGCAAAGATTGGAATGGAATGATTGTCAGCGATCCCCTGATTCCCTTATCGTAATTTACTTACAGCTGTGAATCCCAATAAATAAATTAATAAAATTGCATTCCCTGTTAACTGGAACATTGTCATTCCTTTGGCGTAAGGAGGAGACCCATTAAAAAAAAAAAACTGTGGCGCTCAATTTAAGTGAAAATAATTTATTCGAGAAGGGAGAGGGCGGGAGAGCCCTAGCCTTATTTTTAAGGGCCCCACTCTCATCACAAGGTTTCTTTACTTGGCTAAGGCGCAATTGGAGTGGTTCAAGTGCACTAGGGCCCTGCGCCTCTGCTCTCAGTCCAAGCCTTCACCTGGGGGCTATTAGGCTAAACAACATCTTCCCAAGGGCTGTTGCCATTTGTAAAGGATGGAATAATACTAATTTGTTACAATAAGTCTGACAATTTTACTAACAAATAGCAAAAAGATAGTAATGGTAGAGAATGTTGGACATGGGACTTATTTTTGAATTTGGACAAGATCATACTCAACTACAAGGTTCATTTTCAACTTTATAAAGGCTGGGAGATCCCCATCAGGGCCTGCGAATACCAGGATGTTTAGTACAAGGTAGAGACTGCACTGATTCTAAAGCAAAGGGGGCTCAGATTATTTTCTATACCCTTACCTGTGCCACTACATCCCAAGCCGTTTCTTGGGTTCGGTAGCAGAGAAAAGCTGACAGATGTAATTTTTCCGAGATCACGCTCATCCCACAAGTTTATAAAGGCTGGATGAACCCATGATTTCGATAAACAGATCGAATAATTTATTTGCCACAGCCGGTTTCAAAATCAAGTCCTTCAGCTCAATTGTTCACACTCTACACACTGAGCTACCCCGCTCCACACAAATAAATACCAAAAAAAAAAAATGAACCACTACAACCCATGAAGAGTATTCTGTACGTGGTAGAACAGTACAATATCTAAGCCAATGGCTGTCCAGGGAGGTAATATGGCCGAGATGTCGCTGAAAAACTATATTTTCCCCCAGTTAACAAAACTCACATTAAAGAGGCCGGGTGAGCACCGGGACGTTCTGTATTCCCTTCTTTCACCTTTGCAACATGCCTCTCTGCATCCTCAAACCATTATATATAGTTATTATATTTCTAAAATATTCAAATACCCTTTTCATTAGCCTACTTCCATTCGTTCGAATGATATGTCCATGTAAATTAGCTCTAATTTTCCTTATTGTGTCGGAGATTCTTTCTGTCGCTTTCTAAAGGGACTCATTTCGCGTGTGTTATATTGGAATTTAGGGACTACATTTTTCCTTAACCCTTTCCGTACTTTAATCTCTTACCTTTCAACTAAGCCCTTATTGGCGATGGATAGTGTTGCAGCTGAAAAGAGTGCTTCTTAATCACTGTATCACAATGTCTTATTTTTGAATTTGAAGAAGTCTTTTATTATAAATGATTTTTCTTAGTTGGAATATTAATTCGATATTTTTTATTTTCCAGTCCCAACTTTTTTTTCTGGAGAGAATTCCAGATGATCCACTCACCATTGTACTTAAACCTAAACTCTTGGATACAACTATGTTTTGTGTTCCCACTCTCAAAAATATCTGCGATTTATCATTTTTTTTGTTAACATAATTTTTCTTAACTGTTGGATGCTTTTTTCATTTATTTAATTTTATCTTGCTTTTATTTTATTTTATCTTTTCACATTTTTATGTTAAATTACCACACAACCCAAGTAACTCCCAAGAAGAAAAAACATCACAAAACTAATGCGCATAACGATGCCGAAACGCGTCCGAAAACGTTTAATGGTAGAATAACTCATAAATGTCTTAAAAAATAAAATATCGAGGACAATAATCGGACGAAAGATCTGTAAATCAACTGGAAAATCGAAAATAGGGACGCAGCGCGAAATCGGTCTGCCCGTACACTGTAAATCTAGCAGAAGTAATTTCGTAGCGTCAACTGAAAAAGGCGATAAATTAAAAGTGTCGATTTATTAGTTATAACTTCATCCATATTTTTCAGCATTTTTATTTATTAATTTTTTTGTGAGTCAAATGCATATCTAAAATTTTGTCGTTTGTTTAGTATAAAGTAATTTTTCAAAAAGTAATAAATATCTTGTTATTTCGACCTGTTTACTTTAAATTAAACTTTATTTTCATAAAGATACATTTATTTACTAATTATTGATTTTTTTCAACTTATATATATTAAGTAAATACCATTTATAGAATAACTAAAATATTAGTGTGTCCCTATATCTACTGAGTCGTAAGCGCTGTGCTGTTATGCCGAAGGACAAACGGTTCAAATCGAGTTATTTTAGATAAATTATTTAATCTATTAACAGCCATGGAGAGACTTTTCGGGATCTAGAGACCTGGGGTTCACCCAGCCTATATAAGGTGGGTACCCTGTATTGGAGAAAAAACCTGACGGTTGAGGGTGATCTCGGACAAACCACTTTCCTGCACAACTGTTATCCTAAAAACCGAACCGACAATATACTGAACCCAAAACCGTTGATGGGTTCTAGTGATACAGTTTTTATTCTAATAATATTAAAATATTTCAATATTTTTCATTATTTAAACAGAATTAGATATTTATTTTTATTACACTGATCTTTCCAGCAGATAATAAATGAGACAGTTAAATAAGTAACTAAGCAGATAAATTATAATAGAGACAATATTAATAAAATCTATATAAAAAGAGAAAATATTTTAAAAAAAACTCTTCAATATGGTGACAAAGTTACTTTTTATAAAATAATTGAAATAATTCAATTAATTATTAATTCAATAAAGCGGCGAAAATATTGTTTTATCTAATTATTTATTTCACAGTTATTTACAAATTCAATATGGTGGCAAAGATATTATTTTATCAAACGATTTATTTAACAATTAATTATAAATCGGCATTAGAGTAGCTAACCTAAGTTAAGGGGCTATCTTGGCAGGGCAGGTTTTAGTGGACTGATGGTTATCAGCTTGGAAGTAAGCAATCCCCAACATCACCGAGTCCGTTAATTGAGGGCGTTGATTAAGATACAGGTTCCACTCTTTGTATACTCCAATTTACTGATAAACTTCCAATTAACCAGCTAAATAAAATACAAATAAATTATAAGGCTATCGATAAGACTCACAAGTAAAAATAAATAGTGGTTCCGCCATTTAAAAAAAAAAATAGCAACCTTTTCTAAATTGTTAATTTACAGATAAATATGGACTAACGTATAGTGTAGTATAAAATCGGAAGAAATCAGAAGGTAATCGGTAAATTTTACTTTGGAACATAGGGATAGTACCTATAACGAAGGGTTAACTGTATCATACATGAATAATTAATAAATTGTGTATTGCTGCGGGGGAGGATTACTAGAGTTACATAGAGAATAAATGACACTAATACATTGTTTTCTAATATAGATAATCTATTGTAATGAAATATTCTCTATTTACTAAATAGTATTCGTATTACATTGTAATTGATAAAACATTAGACAACACAATCCAGCTCTCGTATATTTAACAAATTTATATAAATGGTTCAATAAACGAAAAAGAGGTTGTAATAAAATCTAAATGCATGTAGTTGGAATTTAAACCCATATTAAGAGAGTATTGATATAAAGCAGAAATCAATAATCAACACCAATTAATAAATAAAATAATAATATAATAATAATAAATGTGTACTAGCTGGACTAGTTAAATTAGATTATTTGGGTTAATATAATGAAAAATATATTTCCAATTAATTTTTTAAAATCATTAATAGATTCAGGTATTAAAATTTTTTAATAGCATCCTATTATAATTTATAAATGTGTATTAATTTTGAAAACATGAATTAGTAATTCTAAAGTCCAATAATTGTATACTCTGTGTTCGAATCCACAAGAGAACAATCAAGACTATAACGAATTCGAAAATCGTGCATAGAATACATTTCAATGCTTCTCACTCAAAAACTTGGTATCAATTGGTTAATTTTAATTCAAGCTTTTAAAAATTAGGTTAAAATTTTAATACGGAATTGTATTTATTTTACGTATACAGGATTATATACATCAATACGGCGAATTATGAGAACCATAATTAAGGAGGATACAATAAAAACACACATAAACAAAGTGGAAGGGAAAAGATATAAAAGTCTAATAGAAAACCCGATCCAAGCTGACCTCCCAAGAAGAGATGCAGTAGCCTGCTTCCGCCTGACAACTGGCCACGATTATCTGCAGAGCCTCCACAAGATAGGTTAGGCTCAGGATCCTACATGTGTACTATGCAACCAATGGAGAATGGATGGAGACCACCTAGACACATGTCCTGCTCTGGCAGACATAAGAAATAAGACATTTGCTAATGAGCATTTGAAAAAATCTAATTTATATTGGCCAGCAAGATATCGGATGGTCGAACGACCAACGACCGCGGCATAAGAAAAAAAAAAGGATTATTTACCTTTTCATAATCCTAAAATTCATACTATTTTTTTTTATTATATTATTCTGATCTGTGTATCTTGTTTAATTAGCAATATGAGTCAAAACGTTAATTTCTTATATTTCCTACATCTCCTTACTAGGTGAGAATTTAATTTGTTGAATTCGGCCTCCGTCCGGACTATTTTCTCCTCTATATAATTAATAGGTAGGGATCGGAGTGGCTCAGCGGTAGAGCACTGAGCAGCCATGCCGGAAATCCTGATTCAAATCCCGCTGCAGGCAGTTACTTTTATTTAGTCTGTTTACGGCGTGAGATGGATCATATGGGATCTAGGACCCTCCTAGGGCTCACACAGCCTCTATAAAATATTATAAATATAGGGTATCCAAAATAAGGGGGGAAACCTGGCGGTTGAGCGTGACCTAGGACAAGTCATCTTGCAAAACCGTTGTTCATCAAACAGTACAGTCTCTACCATGTACTGAACCCCAGACTCGTTCACGGGTCGTAGTGGTTACAAGTTTTTTTAAATAATTAATAGGGTAAACAATAATTATTCTAAGCTTAAAAGTCGATATAAGAATCATTCTTTATTTCATTAATAATAATTACAATAAAATTATTTAGCACAACTAGAGAAGCAAATCTGGTTTAGCCATATGTAGTTAACAGCATTATATATGTTATCATCATATATATTATATAAAAACAGGGAGTGTTATAAAAAAGATTCAGAGGAACTGAAATTTATGAATGCAAATGGGAACGATTTTTGAGAAAGAATTTATGTAGTTTCTTCTCTATCTGACTCTGTAGTGCTCTAAAAAGATAAAATAAAACAAAACCGGACTAAATAACTCACTTGTTCCTGCGGATTGAGAGGCTCAAGGTGGAAGATATATCGCAAGTGGCCAATCCCAATGGAGTCTTCGGATCATTCCAAATCCCTACAGCCGGGTAGACATTTGTAGCCTTGGAAGCTTTCCAACCCCGTTCCAATAAGTTTTTCGGTAAGAAATGGTATGGAAACTAAGTTTGGGGGGATCCGGGAAGAAGAAGACTTAAACCAGATTTAAAGTTTCTTAATAAATTAGCGAATTGTGACTTGGCCGGGGTCTTTTCCCTTCTGCGTTTTCTCCGCCTCGTCTGCGCTAACCGCTAGGCTTATAAATCGATGTAAGAAACGATAAGTTTTATCACGTTAATAATAAACAGTCACGTGGTTATTATTTATTCCTACTAGTGTCATAGTTCTGCATGACATTTATTGATTGCATTGACAGATGTGATTTAGGCGGTTTCTGACAATAAGTTCCATCAATAGTTTTTCATTTATAGGATACAAATAATTAATATTAAAATAGTCCCACACTTAGGTAAATTGCCCTCACATAAAATATTTACTTTATATTTCGTATTATGATTTTAGCCTATTTTTATAGAGTAATTACTATACAGTAAAAAACAAAACAAATTGCAGTACTACAACCAGAAGGTTCTGGGGTTCAGTACATGCTAGAGACTGTTTCTTGTAGAATTGTTGTGCAGGCAGGTGATTTAACCAAGATCACGGTCAATCTCCATATTCCCCACGGTCAATTCCATGTCCCCCCTTATTTTGGATACCCAATTTATTGTGGATACCCACTTTATGTAGGTGGGGTGTGCCTCAAGAGGGTCCTAGATCCAATAGGATCCATCTTCGGCCACTAATAGATAAAATAAAATTCTGTCAGATAGAATTTGAACCCTGGATCAGCGGCACGTCTACCACTACTCTAAAATTACCACCATATATATATATATATATATATATATATATATATATATATATATATATATATATATATATATATATATATTTACAGTATTATTACACTTACAGTGATACTTTACTTTTCTTTAGATAGGTATTTTTGTTTCTAGCTTTATTTTAGAAACTTAAATTTTTAAGGTTTGGTTTGAAATTTTTTCACTAATGTCTCAAATAAATAAAGTTCATGCACTGTCTCTTTTGAGCCTTTGCTCTTCAAAATTGTTTCTTTAAGCTGTAATTTTAAACATCAAGTGAAACATATCAAGTAAGATACATCATGCTTTCTTTTTAATGATATCTATTGGTGATTTTATTTAATACAATTAATTTAGTAGCATAACAGGCAGAATTAAATACACGAAAACATTAGATAAATATAAAAACATATTTTATATCAATGATAAAAGCCCATCCATTTTCAAGCTTGTAGATTGTTAGCTGTAGGCAATTAAGTAGAGATAAACGGAATTAAAAACCGATAAATTAATCAATAAATTGCACAATAAGGGGAAGGGGTAAGTAAATAATCTCAACTAAGAGGAAATAATTCTTAATAAATTTAACTTAAGTGACAAAAGAAAAAGGGAAAAAAAGACACGAAACAATTAAGCTAGGGCAATTAGTTTGACTTATCCTTTTCTGTATCTTCTTAAATTTATTCCTTTCATTTAGACTTTTCTTCGGATTTGTTTTGATTTTTTTTTTAGCAGAGGGAAAATTAAACTGTATTTGCTAGAGCATTAAACTGTATTTTGTCTGTTTTTCTATATTTTGGTTAATTTTACTAATAATTATATTAATTTTAATTAAGTTTCCGAAACCAATATTGTAAAAGCTCCTATTTTACTGGTCTTTAAGAGTGGTTTCTATTGTGGCTGGATTTTAGTACTTTTTTTTCAAACATAATCACATTTTCAAAAATATAATAAATAAATGAGTTTAACTAGATATATATTTTGTGCCTAAAAGTTTAATGCATACAAATACATATTTTTTGGTGTACTTAGGTATGTTTTTTTGTTATTATTTATTGAACTTATTTCTTTATATATAGTTATCTACTTTTTTCATTTCCGTTTGATTTTTTATAGTTTTTACTACAGTTAACTTATATATATATATATTGAATTGTTATACTGGTCTCTAAGAAAATTTTTTTTTACATTATCGCGAAAAGTAGTGATTGTTCTCCAATGAACGATCATAAATAAGAAATAATGGTTCTGAACCCCAAGTGCGTGTAAGTATGCTACCAACCTATAGTTGTGAAATATCGATAACATTGATAAATATAATGTTATCGCCAAATTACAATGTTTTTTTTTTATATTCGACAAATCGATATTTCGGGATATCACGTTTCAAAGTCTAAAACAGTTATGAAAACGTAATGAGGTCAGAAAGTTAGAATGACAGGAGAATTTTGCCTTGCAAATAGACTTTTCTTTAATTAAATGCTTTATAGAACGTGATAACTGTAGGAAATTAAAATTCATATTTTCGAAGTTGATACACTATATTGAATAACATAACAATAAATAAACTTACTACTTAAAATACATTAATGCGGGCAATTAAAAATGTAAGTGTTTTTGATCTGTATAAAATCTAAATGATTGTTATTCTAATAAACGACGAACATTAATTTCTTATAAGAAACAAAAATAAATTAATACTTTTTTATGGATTCATTCTCCATATCTACAATTAATATTCGTACCATAAACTTACAGTTACTGTAATACTAAAATTCCATTAAGTGTGAAATTTGTGTTTGAGTTAACTTTATTTATTATGTAAAATACCTATTTACTGTTTTATTCATTTGTATTCAATTTTTCTTATTATTACTATACTTCATTGTATTTTAAAAAAAAAATAAATTAATACTTTTTTATGGATTCATTCTCCATATCTACAATTAATATTCGTACCATAAACTTACAGTTACTGTAATACTAAAATTCCATTAAGTGTGAAATTTGTGTTTGAGTTAACTTTATTTATTATGTAAAATACCTATTTACTGTTTTATTCATTTGTATTCAATTTTTCTTATTATTACTATACTTCATTGTATTTTTAAACCTATACCTATTTAAAAAAAAAAAAAAATTTACTGGAAATAGGTCTTTTTCTCCTATTTAGAGAATAAAACCTATACCTATATAAATTATATTTTTAATTTTCATATTATTTATTTTGTTATTTTCGTTTCTGCTTATTTTTTTTTCTTTTATATTTTATATGAACCCTTATAGCCCCTTTAAGTGAGTTTGACTCATTTTCAGCGGTATATATATATATATATATATATATATATATATATATATATATATATATATATATATATATATTTAAATTATTTAAATATATATATATATATATTTAAATTATTTAAATATATATATATATTTAAATTATTTAAATATATATATATATTTAAATTATTTAAATATATATATATATATATATATATTTAAATGATTTAAAAATAGTTATTTTTATTTTTTTTCCTATTTTTCGTGATGATCCTCCGAGGCGTCTAAAAGGAAATGGCCTCGTGACCTTCTTAGTTGAATTTAATATTTGATTATTACAAATGGGTAGCTTCTATACTTGTATCATTATCCACTCAAATGTGTATCATTCCGGCCATTTACTTGTTTTAATATTATTATAATGTTGTTAATTTCAATAAATAATATAATTTTTAAAAAAATCATTTCTATTTCATCTTTCTTCTTATCCATTTTATTTATTTATTTTAAAATTTATTTGTTTTTAAAGTGTAGTAGATTATATTATTTTTGTCGATATTAAAAAAAAGTTGTTGAACGGACTATACTTCAATCATATAGGTCATAATGAAAAAAAATCTGTATATATATTTGAGCCTTAATATTTATCATTATATATAATTATAAATAATACTAAAATATTATAATTAATGATTTCAAAATTAATGAGATAAATATAGGACAGAGGGTGTTTCATTTAGAAGGGCTGAGGGGAGAGAATGGATTCATATAGGCCTCGCCCGAGCAGCGCGCCCCTTTCATTGAGTCGGCTCGTTCAAGCAAAAATCCAATTCTTCTTCCTTTATCAGCTTCAGTTAGCCCCTAAAGAGACTCAAAAAGCAGGGCAAGGCCTTTCCAAATCAATCACGGAGCTGCGATATTACAAAAAATAGCAAACAAAAATATTAAAGTATTAATAAAATTAAACAAATGAAAAACATATTTCGAAATATGCGTAAAATAACGTTTTCACCGAGGCAACTAAACTTTGAATTGGAATATCAGCGAACGAGATATCATAGATTGTTTACATTGCCATATCGGCCATCTTGTATGACGTCATCGCAGTTGTACGCAATATCCTGTGCAGTGACTTCACACAAGGATTCACTTGTAATCACATAATATCAGTGATACATGATATATATATATATATATATATATTGTCAGTGTAAATAGACTAACTCTAAAAATACAGTGTTGTGAAGTTAGAATACAATACCTTATGTGATTCTGTAACCTATAAACATACTAGCTGAATATATAAAAATAGAAATTAAGATCAGTTGTTCTCTAGATGCGTAGTGTGCTGCCACTAAACCTTTTTTTTTTAATACGTAATATTCTTAAACTTAAAAACTGGTTGAAGGTCGAGAATCACAAGTATATATTATTTATAATAGTCAAGAAAAGTAGAAACCTATATATATATATATGAAAAATTTAAATTTATTTATAATTTTTTTAAAATATTTTATTTGAAAGAAAAGATATGTCCACGACCGGGACCGAAAATAACAGATACCATGTATAGGACCATAGAAAAGAAATGATATGTCTGACCGAGAAGCGAACCAGGATGGCTGAGGTGGCTAAGTACCACGTTCAACCCGGGTTCAAAATCTAACTATAAAATAAAATAAATAAATTATAATAATATATAATGACGTAAGTGAACAAGATCCGAAAATAAAAGTAATGTTTAATTAACATTTTCCCCGTGAAATTGCGATAACACGGAGATATAGGCTCATTGAAAAGAAAGGATATGTCTGACCGAGAAGCGAACCAGGATGGCTGAGGTGGCTAAATACCACGACGGATCCGTGGGAGACCCGGTCCTAGTCATATCTTTTATTTTCATATAGAATATTTAAAAATATTTGAAAAATATATATATATTTACGATTCAAACTGACTGGTATGTTTGAATCGTAAATAGAAATATTTTCTAATAAAATAAATAAGTTAATAACCTGATGTTTGTCACAATTTACAAATTAACAATAACATAAATCAGTACTAATTAAATGTTTAATAATGATAGTTATTGTAAAAACTACAATTAGATAGCGCCTTCAATTTCAAAGACAAGAAAGCTCGCTATTGCTTTGAGCCATACCGTATTGTAACTGGTACAGTTGAAGGGGCAAAGCAATGCTCTTGGATAAAAACTATCTATTGTGCAATTGATTATCCTATCACCATAGATATTAAATATTATAATTGTACAAATAAGGAGATAATAGATTAGTGAATAATAGTGATTTTTTCGTTAAGAAACCCAAAATAATTTTATATTTTATGCTTATTGATTATAATTTTATAAATACTGGCTGAAAAAAACCTAGAAAGGAATAATAATAATTATTACTTTTAATTACTTCTAAGAAATGATGTTCGGGATGCTGGGAATGTGCGATTTAGTTTTTGGAAAATAAATAAAAGTTTTACTTTTTAAGATGGAATAGACTAGCATTATTTGAGCATTAAATATTTGTTTTTAGAAATAATTATATACTGTAGATTGAGAAATTTATAAACTAATTTGCTGATCTTGTGAACTATAATAGTATAAACAAAATACCTCAAATTTCACTTAAGCGAAATATATGTTCGATTAAAAATCGAAGGATGAGCTTTCCATTTAAATAACAAAAACAAAAATAACAATCAGCCCTGTGCATATTTATCTAAATAGAATTTGTAAGCTGACATGCTTATAGTATGAAAAACATATAAATATAATAACAATTAAGGGAATTGATTTGAGAGTAGCTGCCCCCATCTTTGTTGGTTACAATAAAACATAACATATAGTTGTTTTTTTTTAAGCGGGGTTTTCTACTTTTTCCTGCTATTGTAAAACTTATTTATAAAAGACAACTTTAATTAATTAAAAGCACTATTCTTTAAACATGTAAAGGAAGTCCGGAACATGTATTTACACACTTATTGCTGCTTGTATATGTAAAATTGTAAATAAAGGTTTGTTTTTTAACATATAGAAGTATGCAAATATATATATATATATATAAAATGCTGTTGTAGATGTAAGCAATATTAAAAAAAATGTTGAAGAATAACAAATTTAGGAGGATGCACCCTTGGCTCTTTTTTTGATGTAGACTACAAGACTCGATTTGAGGGTCTAATTGGGCTGTTGATATGAGACGTCATCTATTGATCTTATTAATGATGTGAATTTTTTATTGTATCTTCAAGTGAGAAACGTAGGTTGGTTAGTTATTTTCCGTAATTTTAAAGACTTAAGGCTTTGTGTACTACATTTTTCAAATGTATTCTGGTAATTATTATAATTCCGTTTTTATTCATGTCAATAGGTGTACATATTAAGTACTAAGAATAATTTTATAAATAATTTTTATAATTACTTTAATAAACTTCATTAAATTAAATTAATAAATTAATTTTGAAGTATTTATCGTTTAATACTGAACTTATACACCCGTCTTAAACGGACTGACCTCAAATCTGACGTTTCGCAACATATAAGTTACATTCGCTGGGTTCAAGAGATTGATTTTGAAAAAGAAACAATCAATAAAGAGATCAATTATGAAAAATGAATAAAAAAAAATCACCATTACATTTTATTATATCTTTGTAGTTTCATAATTAAACAAAATTGATACCACTTACAAACCATAACTAGAACTGATATAATATAATAATAATAAAAGCAAGCTATAAAAAGAAATGAAAAAATAAAACCCAACATGGTAGGATATTATTCTTTTAATAAAAAATGTTTAAAACAATGTTTACGAATGCTAGGCAGTTTATCACCCTAAAGATGGTTGCGACTTTTATAAGGGACGGATATTTGCCGCTCTGTTATTGCGTGTCATTACAGTGACCTCCGTAAGATATAGCTTTACCTTATTTCTCTTATTTAGTTTTTCATTTGGACTCTCAGTCATTTAAATGACCCACTACCCGTTTATACCAAGGAGGGCGCAATATGTATCCTACGCAGTTATTGCCCGAGTAATAACAAACATACTTTGCCAAGATGTTTATTTCTTTGTTGTTGAATTTATTATTGGTTTGGGAGATGAATGAAAGGGGAAAACAATTACATAACAAAATAAAGTAATACAACACTTGGAGGACCAGCTAAAGGCCCTATTTATATTATTATTAATAACATTTGACTAAATAATCTATAGTATAAAAAAAGTTACCGACGTGTAATTTATTAAAACAAAGGGCTGAGTTGCTATGCTGAGGGCTCCGGGTTCAAATTCAGCTGTTATAAGTAAATAATGTAGTCTGTTAATAGCATCAGATGGACCCAGTGGGATATTCCGATCCTTCTAGGGTTCACTCTGTCTTTATAAAGTGGGTACCCTAAAGTGAGGTATATTCTGGCGGTTAAGAGTTATCTTGGACCACTCTTCACAACCGTTTCCCTATAGACAGCCCCTACCATGTACTGCACCAAAGGCTTGCCATGGGATGATGGTAAAGGTTAGTTTATGTAGAATTACCTGTTGTAAATAATTGTTAATATACACAGAATTGATGTTTTTAATCGAATCAAATAATATTGTAGTTTAATCCCGAATATGGGGCAAAGCTCCCAAAGCGATGGTGAACTACATGCTTTTTGAATTAAATAATAAACATGGAACTTTGGGGAATTTCTATTTATTATTTATACCTTAAGATACTCAACTATATAATTAATTAAAACAGTGTAATTTTTATAAGTACAAAAAAAGAAAAGAGTAACTCCTGGCATTTCTTGATATTGACTTATTTTATGTTGTTCTCTATAAAGCTTCTATCTCATTTTTGTTTCATTATTAAGATTCTTAGTTTTAGCGAGGAATAGCCACAAAAGGCACGAGCTTAGCAATATCAAGACCAAAAAATGACTAGTATTTTCTGCCTTTAATCGCCCCAATTTGAACTCCTTTTTTTTCTGGTTTTCATAGACCCAAAGTATATTAAATTATCCAAATTATATTCCCCCTACAACAATATCACCGCCATTTCCAAAGCCCCAGAACCAAATCGTCCTCAAACCTAACGATGGATAATATTGAAAAGTAAAAAGAGACCTTACATAAATGTTAAGACCGTGGAAAAATTCCAACGAGAAGCCCTTTAGTCCCTAGACTAAAACAGAAATTGAAAATATCAGTCCAATATTTCGTATTAGTTGCATTTGAGCCTTGGAGGTGGTGGGATGTTTCTTAGGTGCATTATTCATGTTTTGTTTTTCTACTATTCTCTTTCTACCCTGAGGATGCCTGATTAGGCGAAATATTGGACAGATAATTTCAGAATCTGTTATAGTTTGGAGACTTAAGAGCTTTTCGTTGGAATTTTTCAACGATCTTAACCTAAGGATGGACAGTTTTAACTTTTAGATTCATATTAAAAATAAAATATAGTATTAAAATAAAATAATCAATTGTTTCCCAAGTTATGAGAGAAATAATTGCCATCGACAGTTTTCCCCCTTAAAACGAAACAACTACCATATATTAAAAAAATAAATTGTAATTTTTATTTATTTTTTAAATTTTAGCCGTTACAGGAATCGGGCGCTAATTACCAAGATAACTTGCTCCTTAAAACATAATACCAACCAACCAATGCCCATATATTAAGACTTTGTCTTCATTTTAGGACGTCATAATATTTACTTTCTTATACGGATTAGGTGAACATTGAGCGGCTTTAAGATTTCGCCAAAAGAGACGAAAGACATCGCAAACTTGTAAACCTACCATATTTCCCATTATACGGCCTAAAGTAGGGGCATAAGGTTGCAAGGTGCTTCGCTACTTAGCGCTAGTTGAGGAACTGAATTAGCTTAATTAAGTCGGACTATTAGCTGATTATAAAGTAACTTATTTTTAAGCCCCTTTTTACATAGGAGATTAATCAACAAGTTGGCTAATTAGTAAATCAACTTTCCACTGATAGGTATCCCCCCGCCAGGGGCAGGTTATAGCTCGCCCAAGTTTCACCGCCCCCGCGTGGATGTGATAACGTCACTGCGAACAGCTTATGTCGAAACAGAGGGATATAGCGCCATGAAGGCAAGGATGAGGAACCAAGATTCCAACTATAAAATGTCTTCTCTTGGTTTTAAAATTTGAATTATTTTAATTTTCTTTATATAGCTGTAATCAGAAGTTGTAATAAAGAAGTAAGTCGAATGGATCTGATTGAGCGCAGCAGCGGACCGAGACTCTGGTTGTGTTTATGTAAACTAAAATTAACTTATGAGCCGATTTTTTCCAGGTTTCTACGATTAAGAGAGGACCGGCAAGTAACAATATAAATATATATACTTTAAGTTATATTCATTATATCTATCTCTTTTTATTTATTTTTTTGTTATCCTTTAGTATTTTTTAACAAAGGTACTTATAACTCGATTGCTAGGAAAGTGAAATACTCTCTATAATTTTTTATATCTCATCATTGTCCAAATGAATAGATGTCTTACCTTGGTTTTAAGTGTTGAAGTTTTTCCTGTTTCTTTTTGTTTTTATTTTGAAATGTATAAATTTATTTTAATGACTTATTTTTTTGAAGGTAATATTCATTTATTTTTGTTATTTTTATTATTGACTCTATTACAATGCTTTACTAGAATTAGTTACCCTTTTTTTAATTTTTTTTTTGTTATAATTTTCATATTTTAATATGTATGTTTTTTATTACTTCAGAATGCTTTGTGCTACCCTCCTGGGCCCATTGGAATAATTAAAAAAAAATAATAATATTGAGTGGCAATATCAATCGTGCTGTACCATTGTATCTGTTCCTCTATTCTCATTAAACTTATGAAGACGGACATGAAACTTACTGATGTATAATGCTTTTATTTACTTTTTTTTAAGGGGGAAGGAGAGATGAATAATGATTTTATGATACCTTTATAATTTAGGAAAAAAAATATTTTCTTCAGCACATTAACTTCTTTTTTTACTTTCGACAGTTCCAATATACGGAAAAATCCTAACATTTTGAGACATGGATGCGCGTCAGTTGTATATCTCTGGTGCAAGTGGACCTGCAAATCCGAGCATATTAGGCAGGGGTTCACCATGGTTACCTTTCTGCCCCACTCTACCTCTTCACATCAATACACTAACTCCCGCTGCTTCAGGTAACAGTCCGAAACCAAGGCTAGAATATCCGTTAGCCATTTCCCATTATGGTATAAGGTCATCTACTTGAAGGCATTGCATGGACCAAGGCTAACGATGCGCAAATGTATGCATACAAAACAAAATTTAAATATTAGAAATTTACAAGAAAAACGTATTATAAAAGTGGTAACAACATGTCATGAGCAATGTGTTAAAACGGGAAATTTTTCTTGCTATTCTCGGGTTTTCGTTGAATTGCTACATTCGCAACCATTGTTAACTCTTTCAATAATAAAAAAAAAACGGGAATACTACATATAATTAGGATAACAAATAAGACACTAGTATGCTAAAAACCTGTGTAGCTTACTAAGGTTTAACACTTTTGCATTTATTTTATATTTTCTTAAGGATGGATTATTAAAAGAAAATATATGTCATTAACTAATGAAATGGACTTACAAATATCTAGGCAAGACCCTACTTAAATAAATGTGTGTGTCTGTGTCTGTGTTTGTGTTTGTGTGTGTGTGTATGTATATATATGTATATATGTATATATATATATATATATATATATATATATATATATATATATATATATATATATATATATATATATATATACATATATATATACATATATATATACATATATATATATAAAACCTGTACCACAACCCATGTGTTTAGCACATAGCACCACTATGTGTGCACTGTAACCACGGCCGTGGTTTAAATTTGAATTCTAATGCCTTATTTTACGTTAATGAACAATGAGAATTATGATTGAAACAGAAGAAATGAAAAAAAAGAATCAGTGGAAGGAAGAGATATGCCTGACCGAGAAGTGAACCAGGATGGCTGAGATGGTTGAAGCACCACCATAGCAATAATAAGTATTTAAAAGCAAATAAAGTATTTTAAAAAAAAAGAACTTTGAAATTTTGATCATATTTATAGAATGGACGGTAATAAAGTGGCCAAAAAAATATTCATCTATTTTGATAAAACATAAAAGGGGCAGAGATATGTAGAGGTTTAGGATCCACAAAAGACCAGATAAAGGACAGAGTAAACTTTAAAATATTAATTTACACTTAAACAATCACAAAAAAAGAAGAACAATCCAACCCTGAAGGAAAATTGATGGAAGAAAAGAAGAAGCAACAAAAATTCAGAATTAAATTGTGCTGGGAAAAGGGAAATTTCAAATTATGCAAACGAGTGCAGAAAAGACAAATATGGAAATAGCCCTGCCAATTAATTATTTAATTGCTTAACGCCTTCGGAACTAAAGGAAATAGTACGTAATGGACACCGAGCAATCTGAACTGCGCCCCGTGAAAGTTTACAGAACTCATAAGCAACGGCATACTTAATATGCTGTAAGGACTTGAAAATATTCCTGGGAACTCCAGCAAATTCTCATTAGAATCGTGGTGTGATGAGCTAATAAAACCCAGATTCCGTCCCAGGACAAATGCAACTGGTTTTTGTGAAAATCGAATACTATTCTCAGATCCTACGAGGATAAGGATTTCCATTTATTAATAGGTAATGCGCGAAATACCATAAAAAGGAAATAAAAGTGTGTTAAAAAACATAGATCTGATGGAATGTATAATCTTATCAATTCCTATCTGAGGATATGTTCGGTTGTACTCGAGCGCATTGTACTGGCTCCGTAAATAAGAGCAATTATTCAAGAAAACTTATTGAAGTGGATGGTGATAAGAACCCTCAAGATCAAAAGAAGGAAGCAATTCAGAGTAAAGGGGCTTAAGCGGTAACAAGGGAATGTTCTCTCCGAACAAATGTCGGGAAAAGGCCACTTGTCGTCTTTTTTATAGCCCTTAAATAAAAAATATTAAATACAGAAGCTTATTTCTCACGTTTAAAAACCGCTCAATTGAGAATAAATTTTACCTCTTCGTATTATGTGTTATATATACACACATTCCTTTTACGAGCGACGTTGTATTATCACCCTTTCTAAGTTGGTATAGAAAAAAAAAATCTGTACTACTACATCATATGAAGGATCTTGGGTTTCGTACATGGTAGAGACTGTATTGTTCTGAGCAAACAGTTATGCAGAGGAGAGGTTTGGCTGTGATCAAACTCATCCGCCAGGTTTCCCCTCAATTTATTGAGGCTTGATCACGAGCTCTGCATATCCAACATACTGCATCAATGACTACCATTAATATAAATAATTGTATGTTTACGATCCCTTCCAATACAAGTCCACTGTTCACTACTAGATCTCCTGAACTTGTTAAAAACAGAAGGCTCTAGAATTCCCTCCCGTGTCATTATATTTATACAAAATCCAGCTATTCCGTCCCCTCTTCACCAAGATGTACTTATACGTTCTATAAATAAAAATAAAACAAAAACATTGTGTCGCAAAAACCCAGGAAATGTTTTGAGTTCATTACGTTGCAAAGACTGTACTGCATCTTATATAACGGTTGTTCGGTGAGGTCAGATTTCTCCCCTATTTTAGGTACCCACTTTATAGAGGCTAAGTGAGCCCCAGGAGTGTCACAGAACCACAAGGTTCCTTACTCGGTGCCTAACAGATTAAATAAAATCTGCCAGCAGCCAGATTTGAATCCAGGACCCTCGACACGGCAACTCAGCGCTCTACCACTGAGCCACTCAGGTCCCAATACATTCTATTAATATGAACAAATATTCATTTTGTTTCATACATAACTTTATTTATCTTCAAAAGGGAAAAGCTGTTCTGAACAATAAAGGGCTTTAAGTTAAGCACTTAGTGAGTAGGTAGTTTCGAAGGCACTTCTCCTAACAAGGCACTTCGCCACGATCAAAGAGGGGGAAGAAATCGCAATAACGATGCGAGTATGTGTTGCTTTGTTCCTCTATTTAATTGTATTTTGTTCTTTTTTTAATGGTTTTCCGACTTTTTTTTTATTGAAAGGATTTTTAGAATGAAACCAAATGATCAATACGTTTACTCTTTAAAAATAAATCGATTGTCAATAAAAAAAATGAGCAGGCTTGTGGCGCAATAACTTGTAATAAAGTACTATCGAACAAAAAAAAATGTTAATTATAGAATAAAAAAGTTGTAATGAAAAATAGATTTAGATGTTCGAAATTTGAATTATGATTTCGGACGGTGCATAACGAGTACTTATCATTAATAAAAAATTAAAATTGTAGAAACTACAAACACAGACCTAAACAAATAAAAAAATAAATAAAAAATAGTTCACGGGATGTCAAATTTGTACAAATAAATTTACCATAAAAAATGGGTAAACTTGTGTATACGGTTTACGGTGGAGCCGATTTATAACCTTCAATATTTTATTATATTGGTGTGATAGAATAATTGTACCAAATTGAATTATCAATTGCAGTGAAGTTTAAAAAGTAAAATATTTAAATAAAGGGTAAAAAACGAAACTTTCATTCAACTATAATTCTTCAAAGATGTATGTAATAAGATATTGAATTTGAAATTTTGAATTGAACAGGATGAAAGAAAGATTTGAAGACATTAGAGATGAAGTAGGAGGAAAATTTAAGATAGATCCAAATTGGGAAACATGATGAAAACTAAACATATTGATCAAAAGATGTAATAAAAAAACATGAGTGAAATTGACAGATGAATGGAAAAAACACACAATAAGCTAATGAAGAGGTACTGGGAAGACAAAAGAAAAAAGTGTAACGAAGAGCTATTATCAAATTATAACGTTGTATAATGTATACAAGTGTTAGTGCATATATATCTATATATATATATATATATTATCCGTTATTTATATTTTTAATGCGTTGTATGTTTCATGTGTTATAACTGATAGCAGTAAACACTGTAAAATACGGAATAACTCATAGTAAATAGTACTAAAAATAATATAATAATATAATAAATATGATGTAATCGATGCTATATAAACCCATCATATATCAATATAGATGGAATAGACCCCGACTTACTTTTTATTTAAGAAATTATCAGATCAACGTAATCAACCTTAAGAATACAGTGGAGTTTCTTGAAGAATTATCAATAAAAAAATAAAAAATAGGAAGTGAGGTCTATATGTCAACTTTTTTGTAAACCAAATTATATTTTCGTATTTTTTTATAACTCCTTAAATAAGTGAAATGATAAATGTTTGACAGGATACCTTACACTTTAAAGTCCACGAAAAAGGGAAATAATTCTAAAATTCTTCAAGAATACTTAAAACGAATGAAGAAAAAGGAATAACAGTGCTCCGGGACTCAGCCCGATCCAGTTCTGCTCCTTCAAAGATCCATGATTAATTAATTAAATAAAGGAAGGATGTAAGGACAATAATTCTAGTTTTGTGTTTTATTACAATTTCCTCTCTCTTTTATTTTTTCATTACATCAATTAGTTCGATAATAAGCGTTTCATGATATAGGTAAAAAATTATCTAAAACTTTTTGAGGATATTGGCTACAAAAAAAGAAAAAAATGTCTCGTTTATACAACCCGGTCTAAATGCCTTTTCTAAGACCCGAGATCATAAAAAAAATATCATTTGTGAGCTTCTGACAATTTGTGGAATAATATCCCATTTGAGAAGTTGGACTCATTAAATAAACACCACTAAGGGAGCGATTTTTTTTCATGAAAAAGTTATAATTTAAACTAATATATATTTCTTAAGAACTTTTCTCATAAATGATATCATTTTTTATTACGTATATCAAGCAGTTTGATATTATTGGTGCTTTGTTTGAAAAATGGCTATAGTTGAGCTTTGTTTGCTATATACAGAATGACTTCATTCTGACTTCATTCTGAGCTCGCCTAGCTGCCTCGTGTTTTATTCGCCCTGAAGATGGCCTACATTGTAGGCCGAAACGTCGGCACATAATAAATAAGTTTTGCTTATTTTGGTGTTTTCTTTGACTGCACCCCCAACTATTTCTTCCTTAAATACATTATTATTATAAAACTATATTATGTGATTTGCCATTTCATCAAGTTTGGATTTATAGAGTCATCTTTTCTTCAAGTAAGCCTCTCCTCCAAAACAGAAATATTCTTTATCTTTTCTCTTCCCCTTTCTTTGAGCGTGGAAACTGTGGGAAACTTTGAAGTGAGAAACTGTTTTGAGTTTTTCATGTGTCTTCTAAAGAGATACCTTTAAATTAATTCAGCCCTTCCTGGATTTTTTACAAGTTCCACTTGGTAGATTTCCTAAATCGAATTACTTTTTCAGAGAGGTCAATATTTTTTCCCCTTCAGTTCTCTCTATGGGTTTCCTTGAAGCTATCAACACCCTCGTCAACAATATTGATAGCCTTATAATAAATTGACGTTTTTTAAAATGTATATTCCTTCCAACACGTATTATTACTAGTTATTCCGCTTATTTTCTTTCTCAGAGACAAGATTATACGTTCTCATTTTTAAAAATTCAATTAAATCGTCTAGTTGAATTAAGATGCAACAAGAAAATAAATTTATAGTTGAATGGATTGGATTTACTTGGCTATACAAAGAGGCCGTCCGTGTACTAGCTATAATGCCTATCGACTATGGGCTAACATCATATAATATGTAGCATCATACTGAATACTCTACTCTCTAATCTAAATATACCATTCTCGGTACCAATTCCGCAGGTTACCAGCTGGGTATTAAGGGTAGTTAAGGTCCCGTCAAGTGACGTCACTTTATCTTTACAACCTTATCTGTATCGGATGTACTCCCTATCATTTCTTCCGAATAAACAAGTAAAAATGCAAAAACCTGGCCAATATATGCTGATTTTGGTATTAGAATCTGGCATAATTTCCTGTTCCTTAATATATAACGAAGGTTATATTAGGCGTTCTCATAGAACAGGATATTATGCCAGCTGAAATTACTCATCTTGAATTATCCATTACCTGCTATGTTAGTCAATCTCAAGTTATATTTTCACTTTTTTTACTGTGGTATATTTTAAAGCCAATTTTTTTCAAAAGATTCCAATTTGGCAATACTAAAACGTATAACGAACGTATAACCTATGTCGTAAGGTAGACATGACGTAACATGACGTAACATTGATGTGAATTTAACTACCCCTACCACCAAGATGACAACCTGCGGAACAAGTACCCAATTCTTTTCTGATCCCTCCTATCTCTAATCTTACAACAGGTTCTATTCTTTGTTCAAATAAAAGATGAGAGGAAGTTAAGAAAGTCCCCATTGGAGGCAATGTCATAGTTCTGTGGATATAAATTCATAGTACAAAAAACTCTTTGGAACTCACTCCCACCCGATGTCTGTCATGCGTCTTCTTTAACCTCATTTAAATCTAAACTTTTCCAACATCTTCTAAATTCCCAATCAGTTGCTTTATAACCAATAAATAATTGAGAGATATTTTCAACTTTATTGATTGATGAACTACTGTAAATATTTCTCACTCACAATGAAATCATTTTTTTTATTTTTATTTCTGTTACCAGATGCTATCATGTATTTACTGTTTTTTTTTCCATAAGCCTAGTTTTTTTTATTATAAATTTGTCTGTTTTTTTTTTGTTTATTTTAATTTTGCATCTCTTTAATAAATAACACTAAACATACCTGTTTAGTTATTTACTTTCAGGATATTTTGTAAATAAGTTTTTACTCAGTTGTAGGCCTTTGGCCAGATAAATATTTTCTTAATTATGTTCATCTCTGTTATTCTAAAGGGACATGGTCCCAGAATAAAATTATTTTTCTATTTCTATTTCTACAAACATAATTGCTCTCATTTATTTATTTAGTAATAGACATGTTTAACTTTTTTGGAGTGAAGTAATGTTTCTAATTATTATTTTTAAAGAGTAAGATTAGCTATCTCCGACATGCATGTAAGTGAAATGATTTTTGATCTCTTATAATCCCTGTATTATGATAATAACTTCCAGATGAAACAAGATTCATTTTGTGGATTTTTGCGTAAACCGGTATTATAATCAACTAAAAAAAGATTCCGAAAATAGGAATCGACACCGGTGGAGATATCTATAAAAGCGATATAAAGGAAATTCTTGGGGACTTTTGGTTGAAGTGTCCTTTCCAGGCTGCATATGATTATCTCGAATCTACTTTGCATATAAAAGGAATGACAAGAGAGTCTGGTTCGATTTAACAGCACAGCAATACAACACACCAATCCCATCGGAAATTTAAATATCGCACCCTTTTCCCCGGGTCGAGGGATTGTGTATGCTTTTATATTTTACGATTCAAAGCTCATAATTCAAATATTGTTCCGGTTTTAGTAATATTGCATATACTAAAACATGCCTACTGCATTGTGTATGATATAAAAATAATTAGTCTTATATACAATTAATTGTGTTAATATATTAGTAATATATTGTGTCTTATATACAAATACTTGTGTCTTTCAAAATCCACTAAAGTCCAAAGACATTAACAAAAATTGACAAAAAAAATGCAGATAATGTTTAGAAATACATCAGAAATATACTATATACTATTACACTAATATAAATAATATTGATTTTTTAAATTATATTAGTTTAATAATAGTCAATATTTCGGATATCTTACTCGCAGTTTACTTTTTTCATTTTTCAATAAATTTAGGATTATGAAATTCAAATTTGATCAATTCCTTTGATACAATTAAAAAAAAATATGTTAATTTAAATTTCAACACAATTACAGGAAATATTAACTTTCTTTCTTCTAATATAACAAATAAAATAAATACGATTAAAACGATAGAAATGTAATAATACATAAATATCTATTATTGATTGCATGTTTTTAAATATTTATATAGACATGTATACTTTATAAAAAAAATAAACTAGATTTTAAAAAAAAATTAATTAGTTGATATTTACAACTATAATAATATTACAACAAGTAAATCTGATAATATTTACAATATTTTCCAATTTTAGTATATGTACCGCCGAAACGAGTACAATATTATTTACAATATGAAATGAAAAACACTTGTGGAGAAACTACTCATCGGTAGCACTCCAATAAAGTTCTATAGTTGAGGGTCTCGAGGTTATCTTTTTTTCAGACGCCTCGGAGGGTTATCAGGAATGGTATGGGAAGTTGAGAGACTAGCGGATTCATGTGTATATGGAGCTTGTCATGATAGGATAGATATCTAGTTTGGACCAAATCAGTAACATATGGGATATTAAGATAAACTCATTATGGATGAGTTTAAACTAGATATAAGTACATTACAATGCATAGAATATATAATGATCAAAAGTAACAGACGGTTACTTAACCTTCTTATTAACATTTTTACTAGCAATAACCAAGGAGGTGTCATAGATTTATAATAATTTTAGTACCCGTAACCAATAAATATCATTATTAATACACTTTAAACAAATGATTAATCAATAAATTAGAAGAACAAATAATGGTAGCTTAGCTCGATTTAAAAAAAAAGGACATGTGTTCAAAAATTACGCTGATTTTGATGTGCTGACAGGTCCACTTCTGTAAGAACTATGTTTTGGTTTTATTGCTGAAGAAAATGCCTCATAGAATTTTTTTTACTATTATAATTATTTTCATTTTTTAATATTTTTGTATTTTTTTGTTTTATTATTTCATATGTTGGTATCGAAATAAAATATATATGTGTATATTTTGTTCTGTTGAAATTATAACGTGCAATACAATTTTAACAGCTCTGAAATATTGTAAATTAATATTATTATTATTGATTAATAATAATTAATTATTGACAATACTAGCATAAAAGCCCTGCTCATAACTGCCGACACAATCAGTCCCTTGATAGACGAACTGAAGATCCTCCACCGAATCGAGAATGCGGGCAGCGATTGCCCCCATAGGATTTAGATGCGGGTTCTAACCAAAGCAGATATTATTTTACTCCGTTTATCGCCCAGAATGTCGTAACAGCACTTCTATAATCCTTAAGTTTAGAATTATAGTTTTTAATTATGGAAAAACCAATCCATGGGATGTACAGTCTCATATGTTCAATGTACTGAGTTTTGGTATAAATGACACCGATTTTATAATACCATCCCTTTTTCCAACTGATCCATTATATGGATGCGAACCGTGACTGTTACTGTTGAACAACGAACGACGTCTGCAGGAATTCGGAAGTAAGGTATTATGGACAATATTCGTATTGAACAAACATATTTCTACAAGAGAATCTAGAAGATTAACAACGCAGAATCGCAAAATATTTACCCGACCAATAAAATTAAAATGGTAGCATCGCAATAGACGAGATAGAATTGTAAATGTGTTGGTTACCAACTATATGTTTCCATTAATGATAACACGATATAGCGTGCTTAATGTGAGTTTTGCGAGTATATTGTTTATCTCATTCTTAAAAAAAATAATAGACAAATGGTAACTAATTCCTCATTACGTTACTTTCTACTATTTCAATAAATAAAAAGGATAAAGCAACAATGCATGATCTTATTATTGTTTCTTTCAAATAAATGCCTCTAAGGTTCCAATTAGTGCTAGTTATAATTTCTAAATAGGGTCCTTCTGAGCTATAGTTCTCTAGTTCGAAGCTGACTAAATACAGTTCGCTTAGAACATTCTTAGTAAAACAAAAAAACAAAACAGAATACGTAGTGTTTTAGTATTTAATTATTTAGTATTTCTTATTTTGAACATTTTAAATTATTTAATAATACAATAAACAATAAAAAAATGAGACCTTTTCCATAATGGTTTGGGGAGACCACATTTTCTAATTCGTTGTGTGGGCTCACCGCAGCCGACCGCAGGCCTCTACAGTACGGATTAAGCAATTTAATTCACCTTTCATTACAAGTAACAAACTTGTTTCGGGAAATCAATTGTCACCGGATTTATAAACAAATCAGAATCGCAAGCTTATGGATGAAGCACAAATAAGCAAAAACAATTTTGAAAAAATCCAAGATCATTAGTCTGTAAAAACTACCCCAAAACCTCAATCTGTGTAAAGCTTTACTCGTTAATAATGTTAACAATTTATCGAGGTAGCAATGAGATTTATGATACATAATGAAGAACCATACTTCCCAGCCATAAAATAAAGAAATATAAGGTTATTACAAAATCAAGAATCAAAACTATCGATTGAATCTTTTATGTAATCGATAAATTAAATTCAAATCAGATTTTCATTACCACGCCATTATTGAAAAAATATCATCTTCGAAAATACGTTATTAGAATTTAAACTTCGATAATATATCGAAATAAATATTTATACAGTATCCAAGCCAAAAATTTATGTTTGGGTATTAGTAGAAAAAATGGAATTGGTTTTTAAACTATTTTTTAGAAGAAACATAAAAGAATAAAAATATTGACCGAAAATAAAAACATTGGACTTAAGACGGATCTTTTTTATTATTTAGTAGTTCCCTCAGTCTATAAAAGAATAAATGAAATATGAATATTGCCGTGGTATTGAGAACGTGGTATTGAGAATTGATTTATTGATTTATGAATAATCAAGAATAAAAAAAAAATAAAAATAAACCTTTAAAGGCTTCATATTTGAAGAACATATAACATGACGTCTTGGCGATGACACGCATGTTCTAGGACCAATGGAGTTATTTTATTTAATCGTGGGGTTGTAATAGAAAATAATTAATGAAAGACAATTGAGATGTTTGAAATACAAAAAGTTCATAATTTAGTTTAATAAAACCCATCGTCGGAAAATGAAATAGACATCATTTAGTAATTTTTTTAAAAAAGTCACGTGTATATGATATGTGTTAAAATACAATTTAGATATTTTTTCATTTAGAGTTTTACTAATGTGTGTTTTTTTCCAACCGAATTTTAAGATAATTTTATTTATTAAATCATATTTAATCTGTGCAGATAGGTCTCAAGTTTAAATAGTTCGCATTACTTGAACCTACTCAACCCCCACTCAAACTGAGTTATTTAGATAATAATTGCCTATCTCCGCCAGGAATGCAATCAGTGCATTATTACTATGCACAAGCCACGGGGGAATTTTTCGATTGAGTTATTTTACATTCGGCTTTCAACAGCTTCTTCAAGCGAAGCGCCGCCCTGCACAGATGTCTCAAAATCATTGAAATTCCGACTTGCAGAACAACGCCGAACGGGGCGATATTAAAACGAAACTAAGGGAAAGAGGAGAGAAAGGAATGTTACGAAACATTTCGCTAATATTAAAGGGGTAAGATAAAACGATTTACATTCAAATTTATAAGGGGTTTATCAGGCCAACTGAAAATCTGATTTTAATTAATTTTATTAGTCTTTTAAATTCCTGATAAAGCAAGGTTAGCTAAACGCAGAAATTTATGTTATATATTCTATGGGAAATCAAAAAAATCGCCCATACTTAATTCCAACTTAAGTTAGCTCATTATCTCTGAGCCATTTACTTCTCTTAACAGAACATAATACAAGATTTTCAATAGTGCCAACAAGTACATAAAGACTGTATTCGTTTGGAGCAAGCAAGTGGAGAAAGACCTCACAGAAATCCACATTAATCAAGCTACCATACCAAAGAGGAAAACCTACCGTTAGATGTTCAGAACTAAACCTTTTGTAACATCTCTTAGAGTGGCTACCAACAAACAACGTAGAAGTTACCGAGAAATGAAGAAATACTGTACCAATAAGGAAACACAAGAACGTCAAACGCATTAAAGAATGACAGCTGGAACATACTAAAGCTTGCCAAAGTGGTGTAAAAAAACGGAACATAGGTAAAGACGCGGAAACTATAAAAACTAAATGTCGAAACAAATATTTTTTATGTATTTATATTTTTATTTACATTTATCTATTTCCTCTTCCAGCAGGTTATCACTAGTTAGATATATTTCAAATAATTTACTAATCACCCATTATCAGTTGTAATAAATGTGACTATTACGAAGGATTTTGATAACTAACTAAAGGCGAAGTAAATTTTTTATATACAATCTACATATTATTATTATCATTACTAAATATAGATTATGATATTTACCAAGTAACAAATACTAAACAAAAATATGTAAATTAAATCTGGAACAAAATTGATAGTTCACACATCCTTCTGCTTTCGATGATGTATAAAAAGATAATTTGACCCGAAGAATAATGAATAAGAGAACTTCACTTAACCGACATATTACCATTTGCATTAAATTTATTTCTATTGTTATTTTATTATTAAAAAGATAATTTGTGAATCGTCAGTTTTGCGATTGAATAACTGCATGGTTTGTAGGTCAGTAGAAGAATATAGCTGACCCCTGACCTCTGACAGCAATTCAACTGTTTGAACAATCCAAACAGATTCAATATAACGAAATCAATGGTGAAGCCTCTAAAAAGGACTTTGGGGAGAAACAGTTTTTCGTTTTGAGCCATGTTTTTTCCATTGTTAACAAAAACGTTCCTTTAAGGGGAAAGAGGGAGAGTGAGAGTGGAAGTGAGAGAGAGAGAGAGAGAGAGAGAGAGAGAGAGAGAGAGAGTTAATATAATATAATCTGTAATAAGTCTGAAGAAAATGAGAATTAGAATTTTGAAAACTACTCGTAAGCTCATCCCTCTCTCTCTCTCTCTCTCTCTCTCTCTCTCTCTCTCTCTCTCTCTCTCTCTCTCTCTCTCTCTCTCTCTCTCTCTCTCTCTCTCTCACTCTATTTATTCACCTCTCGCTCTCCCACTCTCAATCCTTCTATCTCTTTTCCCCTCTCTGCTTTTATAAACTAAAAAAAAGGTATGAAATACTTATCGGAATGCAATTGGAAAACTAAATAAAAAAGCCTCAAGTCTCTAAATTACCGAGACGCGCACTAAAACATACTAACACGTGGTGTGTGTATTGTAATTGTGTGCGTACACATGATTTAATAAAATATTTTATATATATATATATATATACGTGTGTGTGTGTGTGTGTGTGTGTGTGTATAGCTAAGCTTGTAGCTTAAGAAGATACAAGAATATATAGGAAAAGATATGCATTATATTACACATTTTAATGCAATTAAAAAAAGCAATAATGATTATTTATTATCATTATTTTACAATAAATATAAATTTATTAGTACAACTATTTATTTGAAAGTGCCTACAATTTTATTATATTCGAACTTTTTATCATGTTTGTTATATTTTTTGAAAGGTTAATGATGTAATTAAATTTAAAGGAAACGTTACCTATGGCTTTAAAAAATATATATGAATATTATCCTTAAATTTAAAATAACCTCTTAAATATTAACCCATTTTAATATTGAACGTTGTTCAATAATGAAGCCTCTGTGACGGCATTTTCGAGGATTAGTGCGAAAACGACAATAATTTTTTACTAGCAGTAAAAAATACAGCAAGCTTTTTTTATGTATTTACATCCCTCCTTACATCTCTTCTTCGACTTTTTTTAAAAGAAAATAATTTCACACATATTTAAAAACAGTTGAGCTAATAAGAATTTCGTCGGAAGATGACACAAAATAAGCAAAGTTATTTTAATGTGCCAACGTTTTAATTATTTAATTCCTTATTCAACATACCCTCGTTATTACATTATAATCATTATTATTAAGGTGTTATGTTGACTGATTAGTAAATTGGAAGGAACACAACCAACCTGTGGATATTGAGATAATAAGGGTTACACTTAAGACAAAGTTAGGACATTAAAATACTTGGAGTACATCCAAGGACTAGGTCAGAAACAGAGACAAGACCCTGGCCCAGCTGAAGGAATTGGCGAGAGACCGAGATGTGTGGACAAGGTGGATGGAGCCTCCTCCATGTTGAGGGGCACAATAGGAGGAAGAGAAAGCAGAAGAAGGACATTAAAATAATAGTTGAGAAATTATAAAAAAATCAGAAAAAATTCATACTCCTTTTTCAGATTCAAGGTTTCTAACTCAGTGTTTTTATTTATATGCAAGTGCGTTTTATTTATATCATTGATGCATTAACCAGTTTGAAATTTTTAAAAACAAGTTATCTTAGTTGATATTGTTTGTATTTTTGTTTGCTTTGTTTTTCTACTTGACATTGTAATTAGCATACATATGTAATTATCAGTTGTTTCTCTCTCTATAATTATCGTTATCTTATTTTTATTTCTTGTACTGTCTTTATTTATTCTTTAAATGTTATCATTGGAGGTAATTCGCAATTTTTTCATCAGTAATTTCTCATTTGTTAATTTAATTGCATTAATTAAATAAATTTAATCACATTATACTCTAAGAAATAATAATACCCTATATAGAAACCCGTATTGTTATTCTGAAGGGACTTGTCCCAGAATAAATAAAGAATTTATTATTATTATTAAATTATCTTAAATAATTACTCATGGCATCCCAAATAGAGTAATAAGATAAATAACCTCTTGAAGCATTTATAAAATAGCTATCATTTATTTCAAGGAGTCAGAATAATTGAATTAATATACTATTTTACTTGAATTTTTATACTATTTTACTTTATAAAATAAAATTATAAATTGAAATATGATATTTATTTTCTCAAATTCGACGAACGATTAACCTGGAGTCCTCATACAAGACTGAAAAGACAAGAAACCGCTCGACGTTTCAGGTACTTCAACACTTACTAGACAAACGCTATAAGCTCCTAATTAACTACAAAAGACTCATCTACATGACCATCATACGACCTATTTGGACTTACGGAGTAGAGCTTTGAGGCTCAACTAAACCATCGAATTCCTCTCGTATCCAATCCTTACAATCCAAAATCCATCGTAAAATCCTCAATGCTCCTTATTTTGTTAAGAATTAAATCATCCATAACCACCTAAATGTCCGATTTGTTCCTGATTTGGCCCTAACCTTATCCTTTCATAACAAACTTCATTCCCACTCAAACCCTCTAGTTTCAAGCCTAGCTTCCTCTTCAATTCCCGATAATCCTTCGAGGCGTCTGAAAAGGAGATGGTCACGTGACCTTCTTAGTTGAACTTTGATTTGAGCAATACCAGTGGGTAGTTTCTCTACTAGTTATTATGTATCACTTATCCTATTTACTTGTTGTATTAATGTAATACAGTTGTAAATATAAATAAATAATTTTTAAAAAAAGTTTCTGAAATAAAATAACTGTCGTTCACTCTATATTTATTAAGACAATTTAAATATTTTGGGGGAAAATTATTGATCCCACTTGAAACATTGTACTGACATAAAAAATATAAGCAACGAAAAACGGTTAGCCTGTTATAGTTAGATAATTAACGATGATGGAACTAGATATGGCCACTGGAGCGAACTCTGTTTATGAATCCCGAACCAAACGGTTCCCACCCAAACAAACTCCCTAAAATCACCCTTAGCCCTCAGCCCAGCCTACCCCTCGCTTGTTTACAAATCGGCTTAGCGCTTATTAACCTTTCGGCCAATCCTTCGTTACCAAGCGCAAACAATATTACAGGGCCGTCTCAATCTCCACGATGCAACAACTTCCGATATTTTAACTAAGTGTTTAAATGTGTGCTCCTCTTGAATACCACATTGTGCAATCACCTAATTTCTCTAGTGAATTCCACCATTGCTCTTAACGAATATTCCAAACATTATATTCAGAATCTGTTATTCTTACAGAGTTACAAAATAAAAATTTTGTAAAATTATTTCATTCATGACTTTACCAAAATTAGGGACAAATAGTTCCTATTTATCTCCCTATCTGCCGATATACACGTACATTACCCTCAAAAAATATTTTTTTTTTTTTAATTTAATTTATTGATATTTACAACTGTAATAATATTACAATAAGTAAATCTGCTATATATACAATACGACTTTGTCCAGATGGAGTCCTAGGTAACGTACCTGTTCGACAGAGTTCAGAGGAATATTCAAAAAAAAAAATATTAGTATGATATTAAATTATCCACTTATCGTTAAGCACAAAATCATGCCATCCTCAATCATCATAGTTAATTGGATAATGAGGAATATAATAAATATGCTTATAGACATTATGGGATACGAATTTTTATTCCTTACTTATATCATATTTAATATGTCTGTATATTGTATTTATAGTCCTGAAGAAGCCTTACAACGTGGGTCGAAACGTTTGCTTTTACATAAATAGTTCTCCTTATTTAAGATTTTTTTCTGACCTACATTATTCAAGATTAATTAGATACTTCCAATGAATCGAATTTAATAATGTATAAATAAATAAAAACAATTTCCTTCCGAAAAATAAATGTTTTATTGTTAAGTTCATAATCCAACAGACCAGCCAGGTCGAAAACTACCCATCGTTGTTTTATCCAGGAGTGTTGGGACTCTCCTAGGTAGGATGGGTTTATCAGATGGAATGGAATTAAAAATGAGCCAATAAGTCTGTATTGGATCGGATGAATGCGCAGGATGTGAAAGGCAATCTCTCAATCTGTGTCGGGAGGACAATGCAGTCACCTGGGTTGGCATTTTAAATCCGTCATTGGACAATAGATAGCGCCACCGTCGGAGGCTTTTATCGAAATGGTTAGCAACTCACTTGAAATATAACTTCCCCTTCCTTTGTTTCCCCAAAATGGCCCCCCCCCCGCTACGGCTTCTTGTAAGATAAACAGAGCGTCATAGCGTCCAAGAGTGGAGGGTAAAATTGTTGTTATGCAACTCAGATGGATTACGTAAATTGTGTTTACATAATATCACAACAGACGGAATAAGTCGAAATAATAATAAGGCTAACCCGAAGTCTCGATGCCTATACCTCAAATCCCTGAATACAAAGTTCGAGACAGTATTACAAGTCAAAATAAGCAAGATTTTTTTTTAAACTGACGTTTAGGTCATAGAAACGGGGATGCCCACCGTGTAAATAAGTTTAAAATTGGATCAAGGTATCGTTTCCTATATCATAGCCACAATAATGATAATATTAAGTATCACCCACGATGGGAAAATAGGTATCTCAGTTGTAGAGTGCTGAGTTACCGTGTCAATGACCCCAGTTTAAAATCCGGCTGTGGAAGATAATTTATGTAATCTGTTAGCAACATGGAATGGTCGCTGTTGTATCTGGACACCCTCCTGAGTCTCATCCAGACTCTATAAACTGTTCTCTTAATTGAGGAAAGATCTTACGATTGATCACTTCCCCGCACAAACGTTGTCCTAGAAACAGTAAAGCCTCTACTTATTGAACCCAATACCCCTTATGGATGGTATTGGTATTGTTTTCTCATCGGAAATGGAGATTTACTATGAATTCTTTTCGCGATTTAGTCTACATGTTTTTGAATAAAACATATGATATGTATAATGTGAGTAGCATGATCTCGACCAAAGTACAGTCTTAAACAGTACAGTACAGTCCTAGAATATAGCTATATCTGTATATAGAACCAAACTTTAGTCATTATTTGTACTAGTTTTTAATTCGAGGGACGGAATAGGTGCATTTTGCAATTTCACAAATATATTTGTACCACATATATGGGGTTTACTGCCCCGTTGACGTCAAAACTTTCGTTTTCCTGAATACCCCCCCCACGAACGGTAGGGAGGGGTGCGAAAGGGGTAGGAAGAAAGGAAGAGAAGTAGACTTTGCCAATGGAGGGCTGGAAGTTGGCTGGAAGGATAAGCGAAGATTATCTCCTGTTTTTCTTCCTCCTCTCGTTATCGATCGTTAAGCAACTTGTCCCGAACTTTTATTGCTGGATTGCTTCTTCCCAAAGTGCAAAGATAAATTTTGATCACTAAGTTGCTCAAATTCAATCTCTGATTAAAGAAAGAATACCCAACTTTAGTTGTTAATCTCTTTTTATTAGTAATTTAAGAAAATATGACTGTGAGTAACTTTGGATTGTGAAATTCAAGATGCATTGCTTTAGTGAACAAGAATATTTATGAATGAACCGCTAATGACATTCACAAGATTTTTTCTTAGGTTTTTAGTACGTGGGGAAATTCTCCAAACCAATCCATAAACTTTAACTTTGATGTATGTACTTATATTATCACATCCAAAAAACCAAAAAACTACGGAATATCGCCGCATAAAGCAAGAAATATTCCTTCTTTTTTTTTTTTCCTTTTGGCCAACTAGGGACCGCTTGCCAATTTCAATTCCTTCACATTTCTCCATTTGAAATTGTAAAATATAGAGTGTAAGAATAAGATTCATAGATAAGAATGGATTGTGAGATCGATTATTACAAATCGATTATTTGTTCGTGGTTTACTCCACTAGGTTCTTCCGTTCTCTCTACCGTTAGGAATAAGGAATACATTTTCCTATATTTTTACGCTTCCCTGACACTTAAAAACGCAGAATAAAAAGAAAATTCAAATTATGGTAGAAAGTAACTCTATTGATGGATCGTATTTTACGAAAAATACTATTGTAAAGAAAATTATTAATTAGCAATTATTTAAAAAAGTTACAAGGGATAGTAGTATTATTGTATAACATTGTACAACATGTTATCAATTCATTGTATTCTAAATGGCATGAACAATACACGGTCTGGTAGAAAGAAAAAGTCTGTAATATATATCTCTGTGAATTCAAAAAAATAAATAATAAAACTCAAACAATATAATAACAAACAAAAACTATTTTAAATCCCTTTGATAATTTATGAATATTACCATTTACTCTATTTGAGATTATTTTTTATTATTGCAATCTTCAAGACTACACCCACCTCCCCCCCCCCCCCCGAAGTTATTATAGATTAAATCGAAAACGGTTAAAAATAACTATAAAGAACGAAATCAAATCGGAAAACGGGAACGAAATAATTTAATATTCTATTAAGTGAGTTCGTTCCGAAAAGCGGGAAACATAAAAATATTACAGGAAAATTCGCGCACTAGGAACTGTGGTGGGCTCTTGATTTTTTTCCTCCACAACATTAAGCCAAAAACGCCATTAAAAAAAACATTAAACAGCCACAAAATCGCAATAGTATTCGAAGAAGTAATTTAAGTAAAAGCGGAGTTTCACTCACTACTACTAAAAATAAAAATTTAGTAGAGAATGATATTCACGCTGTAAAAACCCAAATCCCTCTAAAGGAAAAGTATGAAAATAAAAATAGCTCATCTTTAAATGCGGAGAATATAAATTTTATTAGTGAATAATAAATTTTATTAGAGACATTATTTGGACTATTAGACATAAAGAGAACGAATAAAAGAGACACAAAAATAATTCGAAAACCACTCTATAAAAGTGCCGAATATATATATATATATATATATATATATATATATATATATATATATATATATATATATATATATACATACATTCGAATATATATTCTTCATTATAAAATACTTTCTCAAAGAGGAGAAAACACTTTGAAAATCGATTTCAGCATCATATTAATCAAACAAAACTGTTTAGAAACAGTTTACTAAAGTTAAATTTCTCTTACATGTGTTGATGAGGGCAGTACTTCTGAAATTATTTACCTTATCATGAGTCGCATAAACAGGATACTTACCTAAAATAAAGAAAAAAGGGACAATTAGAACAATATATAGATGCAAATAGCACAATGTATATTGAATATAGACGTTTCCATTGGGCTTATGGACAATACCTTTAACAGTTTCAGTCGCCCGTTATATATACTAACAAAAAGGGTTCATGGAACATAATAATAACACAGGCCAACAAAAAAAATGTTTTTGAAAACTTTTTTAACTTATCACTAAAATAGAGCCAAAGACTCAAAAAGAAACACTATTATTTATTATAATGCAATTGGGAAAAACCACAATGCAAAGCCTTAAGTTTCAAAAATACACCCACTTACCAGTCGACGTTTCGCCTATTAAGGCATTATCAAGACACCAAAAACAAAAAGGGGGTTATGTGAATCACATCTCGAAGAAAAAGGTGCAATACATCCCAACGATCAACAGCCCACACAGGCTCCAAACATGAGACAGCACCCCACCACCAAGACGTTCAACATACAACTGCAGTTGTCACATGAGATTAACAATGAATTTTCACCAACAGGTAATTAATAGAAATAATGTGATGGAGAATACTTATATGATTATGAATATAAGTGGCCGATAATATTTAACTATAAATTATTTGATTGAAAATGTCATGATTTTCCTTTACATTAAAGTTACTTACATTTATTTTGGTAATTAACCAATCTTAGTTGAAAAACAATATGATGCAGAATGCTGAATGAATTATTAATATGAGTGAATAAAAGTGTTGGTTTACAATATGTCGTAAGTTAAGAAGTCCATAGATTTAATATATTATAAAATGATAATTCATTAGCAGTGCAATGATTTATAATTAATTTGATTTGTGATTGAGATAATTAATAGAAATTGTGGGATGTGGAATCCTCAAAATTAAAATGTGAGTGATGAAATATAAAGCCATTTGAGCTATGAAATATAATTATCAATTGTACTGAGATGTTTTGCTTTTAATTTGATAATTATGCAATAAAATTAATAGAAATGATTGAATTTGGAATACTCAAATTGAATGAATGAATACAGATAATGAAATAGAAATGTCACTTTCATTGAATTGGTGAGATATTTTCTATTAGTTACCTACATACGTATATTATAAATGAAATTGAAATCACATTTAATATAATTTTGATAATAAGTGAACATGATAATAAAACTCCTAACCTGCTACGATCCGGCCCCGGAGGACCAAATGTTCAGGCGAGATAGTTTTTATCATTAAAAAATCTGAATCTGTCCTGAGAAGTTATTTTAATTTTAAAAAATGAGTTTGCCGCGAGCGGGTTAGGGAATTTTTGAAATAAGAACATTGGTTTTAAAGAAACGTGAAATTTTATATTTCCTGAATATTGCAAATATAACACTGAAAATAATTATGGTTACCAATGGGAGAGTCAGCGCTAGTGAAATGTGTCCTCTTCTCGCCCCTTGTGTCCACTCTTATGGTACATAAGGAAGAAAGCAGCGATTGCACTGAGCAATACGGAGCAAGTACTTCCCCCTGACCACACTTCACTAGCTCTCGTAACTGACTGACATGATCGGCACTAGGTACGTGACATAAGCGATAGCGTACGCGTGCACAGGCCGACCATTTACGAGCAGAGTGGGTTAACTGCTTGTATCATTACAAAATAGATAAATAAATATAAAATAATCAATAAAAATTGCAACATGGAAAATCAAAATGTATATTAAATATTAAAATGAAATTAATTATAAAAATTAAAGGTACGTCCATATATATATATATATATATATATATATATATATGTATAAGAAACAAAATAGTGAAAATCAATTCTAACTCAAGGCGTCGACAATGGTTATATCTATGTATATGAAGTTGGTTAGCATACCAATGTCCAAGAAATGTTACAGTCTTTACTACGTACTGAACCTAAAACGAAATAATCGGCACTAAAAGAGCTGAGATAAACAGTTTGATACAAAGGCAAATATACAATGTATGAACACTGATTAGCATCACCGGAAAATAATTGCGTTGTTAAACTGTTTATAATCCATCAGGATTACGATCCTAGTAGTTGAAATTCCTGTTGGTTAGGGTTTGTATCAGTGTCTCCGTTAGTAGGGGCATAATTTCTTGACTGCCCCGAGCCACTGGTACTATTTAATACGCTATTAAGAAACCGGGATGCTGATGATCCAATCCGTTAAATGACCACCATTCCATAAATCCTGGAGGAAATGAACCATCCGCTTTTAGGGGTAAGACCCGACCGGGGGTTGAATACCCAGATTGAGTGTCGCGCCGCGCTCATCTCAATTTATTTAGAGGGGGAGGGGGGGACTCGCTCCGAAGACCCGATCTAAATTTATCTACCAGCTGAAGACCCCGACCTAATCCTATATCGCTGTTGACTGTCCCTCAACGATTTTATCCGTTCTATTAGAACTGCAGTGGCCAATCCTCTCGCCCGGAAGATAGAAGGGGAAGATACCCACTTTCGGGACCCCCTGGGACGTACAAATAGAACCCGATCTATTATAGGTTTAGAAGAAAGGAATCTTTGATGGTAGTTGATTCTATCCTGTTACACTAGCTGGCGATTTCAATTACGATACATAAGGATAGGCTCTCTTCGTCTTACATAGTAACATGTTATTGTGAGTGGGGTAGTTGAGGGTGTAGAGCTCTGAGTAGCTAGTAGCAGTAGTCCCCGAGTTCGTTTTAAACTGTCAACGGTCATAGAGGGATGTGCAGACCCTGCTGAGTCCCTATAAATTACGTGGACATGATGGTTGAGCGTGATCAAGGCCAAACCATACATCTACCAACCGTTGGCTTAGGGACAGTACGAATCGAACCCAAATACTGATACCCAACACCCTTCATGCTAGCAGTAATATAATTGTATTACTATTTTTGTAAATTATTTTCATATAGAGCAGTTTTATCTCGGCGTGTACTAACACCGCCTACAAATCTAAATTCCAGCTGTGCCAGTTAAATTATTTGATCAATTATCAGCATTGTATCAACCAAATGTTCCGCAGACTTTGCCAATCACATCATATCATATCATATGATCGGACATATCACCTCCCTGTATAAATGATGGCTTAGAAACAGTACATTTACTACCGGGATACTAACCCCAAATCCTTTATGGTTGTAGTGATCTATGTTTTATTCAAATATATTTAGTGTTCTTTGCTAGATGGAGAGTGGTACCTATCTCGGTATGTAGGGACACTTTCTACTAACCTAAAGGTTGCAAATATCCTTGACTGGCTATGGTAGATTAATTATTTAATCTGTTATCAGTCACGGTTCGACACTTTGAGATCTGCGGATCTTTTGGAGTTCATCCAGTTTCATTAAACTATCCAGTCTCCCGATAGAAAAAAAATGTGCAGAAACAGTACAGTCCCAACCATCTACAGAGCCTAATACATAACCCGTAGAGGTAGAGGGAAAGTGTTATAGCAACACAACATAACAGACTTTCAGAGAATATATATCCTTCCAACATAACATACTTTTATAATTTAATTAAAAATAAGGTCGTGTTCCGTAAGCACATCGTAGCCTTTCTGGATAACGCAGCGCCTTTCTTTTCCAAAATCGATGGAGCCTCCTCGCCCAGAAAGGCTACACTTGAGCCTAACATGTATAACCTTTTTAGTTAATTCACTTCCCCTCTAAGCCATTCCCCAGCTCTGAGGATGTTGCGCGCTCAAAGAGCAACAGCAGAGAACAGTTAACAAACTACCGGGAGGCATAAGCTCTTGTGTAGCAGCTGACTAGGCTAAGTCGATTCACTAAATTAAATTAATCAAATAATTAAGCAAAGTACATAACGCAGAATGTTAATAATAAATTCTTTAAAAAACTTAACATATTTATATAAATAAAAGATGTTACTATTATGTCTTTCACGGTTCCAGACAAAAATCCTATGTAAAGCCAATATTGAAAAGCACAAATATTATATCATTTTATATAATTCATTTATTTTTTCAACGAATTAACAATAACTTTTTTTTAATAATAGGGAGCATAAAAAAATGACCGTTATTACTTTACCTAGCATTTATATTACTAGGAAATTTTTATATTTTACAATATTTAATGTAGTATAATTTCTAATAAATATTAATGCTTTTTACAACAAAAAATATTAGAATTGAAAAAACTGATAAAATTGATAAAACAGTCATTTTTTTTTACACACTAATACATTTTTTATACGTCGGGCAATCATGACTAAATTGTGGATAAAAATCAATATTCGAGTTCTATGGAGTTTATTAAAGTTTATTGATAATAAAAATCATTAAATTTAGTTAAAGTTCACATTAATTATAATTATTATTGAATAATTAATATTATTAAACTAACAATACTTGTATTTCAATTTTTAATATGGATCATCTTTTTCATTACAATAACTATCAATTTCTTACTGAAATAGTCATTATTTGTTTGCATTGGATGAAAATCTAAAAAAAAACATTAAGAAAAAAATTAAGATAAGCCTCTTTCTTTCAAATTTAAATTTCCCTCTAATTCACAGTTAAATTTAAATAATGTTGGATTGATAATTTTTTCAAGCAATTATTTTACATCAATATATCTGATATATTAAAAAATAAGTTTTTATTCCAGTTCTGGAGAATCATTCGTGTACGATAGTTTAACTTAGACTCGTTAAACTGACTGAATCCCAAGAATCGAAAGAAAGAAAAAAAAATGAACACACACATATATATATATATATATATATATATATATATATATGTGTGTGTGTGTGTGTGTGTTGTGTGTGTGTGTGTGTGTGTGTGTGTGTGTGTGTGTGTGTGTGTGTGAGTGTGTGCGTGTGTATGTATACACATGTGTGAAAGAATTGACATGGTATGCTTTGCTTGATCCCTGGAATCCATTCACAATACATAAATAAAGAATAATAAATATATACCATGCGCTCATGTATCTAATTTTCGTGAATAAATAATTTTTAAGAAACTTATCCTCTAAAACACTGTATTCGTACGTATAATTGTATTGTTTTCATAATTGTAGTCATAGCGGATACCAAAATAACCAGCCTAAAAAAGCCTAAGTGAAATGACTTAGACCCAACAGGTGTCTTACGATTGTCGGTTTTCACTTCATTAAAAAAAAATTCGAATCGTAACCGCATTCTTATAACTGTATGGAACTTCTTTACAGATACTTTAAATGCTGGTAAAGTGCATCGTTGGGAGTTACGAAGTACTTAAGAACCCGTTACCAATAACAGTTACCAATAACAGATAAAAACTTTTGAACTACCTTACTAAGCCCTTAGGAAGGGACTATTTTCTTTCTTTGTTACTATTACCTGGTACTAGCAAAACAAGTTCACAAGGCATAAAAGTAGCTTTTCATTCTTGTTACTTCAAGTTTTTATTCGAATGAAGGTTAAAACAGTTTTATCAACCATATATTTTCCAATGAATTAAAAAAATAATGTATAAAATATAAATATATAAAATGTAAATGTATAAAAATTAATATATTTCATACATTAAGGGAAATCACATTAATTAAAAATATTTTGATTTATGAAATTTAAATAAAAGGCTAAGCCAATATCACTAATCGCTGTTTACACACTTCCGTCCACAGATTACTGCTTCACCCAAATCCAACGCGGTACTCCCACGTCTACGTCTCGGACATTTAACAATCGCTTATTACTTTGTTAGGAATTTTTTGTTACTAAGCCCAAAACCTTTAAAAGCTCTTTGCGATGGTTTCGCTTTATTAATTTATTCGCTAATGTATTGCCTTATATCTAGGAATTATCGAGGATAAATTTTAGTTCCTTAAATTAATTTTACCTTAGCAAGATTCCAAGCCATCTACATCAAAATAAGTATCAGTAAAATATTTGAGTTGTAGGTGATTTTTTCACCTATTTTTTTTACCTAACTGTATTATTTTATATTTTTATTTTGAAGATAAAATATTTGTCCAGGCCGGGATTCAAATCCGGGTCACCAACGTCACTAGTTTGGTGATCTAACCAACTGAGCTAACCTGGCTCGTTTAACGGCCAGACAAATCCATTCTTTTCACCGATCCTATATCTCCGTGTTCTCGCAATTTCCTATGTATACAAGGGGAACAATGTTCATTGAACATTACTTTAATTAGGATCTTGATAACTTACTCCATTATATTATTTATAATTTATTTTATTTTATTTTTTATGAATTGTTATAATTTTTAAATATTTTAAATATGAAAGTAAATATGAAAAGATTTGTCCAGGCCGAGATTTGAACCCGGGTTGTCCACGTCACTACGGCACCCCACACGTGGTGCTCTAACCATATTATTTTATGATTATGTGAAAAAGTATAATCACATATATTAAAAATAAATGAATAAAATATCACACATACTCTTGTTGTATAAAACTGGAAAACATGTTAAAGCGAAAAAACAAAACAAATAACTATCTTATATATTTTATAAATCCAGATAATAAACAAAAACCCTGAATTAATATATAGTACTTTAAGAAAAATAAGCTAAATTGTGAATACATTATTATTAATTGTGTGTATTAATGTATTCACAAGTAACCTAGATTGTGAATACATTATTATTAATTCATAAAATAGTATGAGTAACTTTTAAAATTAATGTCACAGATGATTGGGTTTACGTAAGAATAACATTTTTTTTAAATATTTAACCATGAACTTTATTTATAGGTGCTATAACATGTTTATTTAAATTTTAAAATAAATGTTATGTAAAGAAAAAGCATAATTGTGAACTTAGGAGCATAAATATTTTTTAAGAGTTGAGAAGTTTTAGTACCCTACCGAGAGAGAAAAAGGAAAATCCGATAATGCTGATGCGGAAAAAGATAAGAATACAGACAGAGAAAGTTTGAAAACAATCAATGGAAGGATTTTGTAGTCTCTAAGTTACTCCGTAGTCTTCAAACGCTTCGGGTATATATCTTCTCTTTCTGATTGGGTCCTCAAGAAGCGAAAATGTTATTAACAAAAATTAACGCATTCGTTTATTGGCATTAACTATATTAATTTACGCTAGGCTTGTGTAAAGAATAATAGTAAAAAAGTTTCAAATAGTAAACTTCCAGCGAGCCACAATTCTCTAGGGATTGCTCGATAGAGAAAGTTAAAACAGGAATAAAATCACAAAACAAACGAGACGCGAGGGACTTTTAACACATGTTCAATAAACACCGAGGGTGGGATTGTCAGTTGTTCGAGGAGGCAGAAAAAAGCAAAAAACTCGATAAACAACAATTTCGTAACGCTTCAGGGATTATTGAGTTGAGTAGAAAGGCAGTTCTAGAAAAATGGAATTTCGTCCCTGCGGATTCGGTAAGGATGAATTGATGGACGGATGAAAATAAATAAAACAAAAGACATATTATATTATTTTACTGCTAAGAATTACTACAACCTCACTAAAGGGAAATGTTTGAAACATATACGCATACATCCTATTTACAAAAATAAATAAATTTTGTTTATAACTCTATAAAATAAATAAATATTTATATGCATAAGAGGCTAAAATGTTCATTATAGGTTACCGTCGGGATGCGAGCTCGCGATAAATGTCTCGTGGTAAAAATAAAAATCACCATTTAATAAAATGATAAGATCGTTAATAATAACATATTTCTTATTTATTGATAGTGTAGAATTATGTATCTGTCATGGAACCCAAACGAAATTTTAGATTAAGCAATTGATTTGAAAAAAATATTTTTTACCGAATACTTGTATTTTATATAAGACAAAAATTATTATTATTATTATTATTATCATTTCATGATTTTATTTAAGACGAAAATGTTTTATTATCATTTCATGATTTTATTTAAGGCAAAATGATTTATTACTATTACATGTTTTTATTTGCGGTGTAAATTAATTTGTTATTGTGTGTAGCGTTATAAAAAATGTTTTATTTTAATTTTCGTCTAACGATGGTTATATTTTTCTATTTATTAATCAACGATGGGTCGTCTGTTATTCGTATTTATGTATCATTATTGTTGTTATTTTCTCAAATGGAAACGAATTCTACCAGTAAAAGGATTAATGTATATTACATAAAATTGGTCTTCATTTCTATTAATACATACCTAATTATTAAATGCATACAGCAAAATGTTTCTATTATCTTTATTTCCTAGAATATGTTGAAATACTGGTAATATAATAGTATATGAATACATTAGACATACGGGGAGATTTCGAATTTCTTAGAAATGGCGACAAACAAAGCAGGATAAACGTTTATGGATCGGACAGTAATGGGCCCGAAGCGTCTTTGGCATCCTGCGGGGGAAAGGAAATTGGCATAAAATCCTATGGAAAATCGTGTAAGACCGGAAATGTTTTCCGATGATTTACCAAAGAATTTTCCACTTGTATGTCCTTGGATTTCACACGATTTTGAACTATGTTGTAATTAATAAAAGCTATTACTTACTCCTCATAATAATGGAATAAATCATCGTATTTTTTAAAAATATTTTTCTTTCAAACTTGAAACGTACGCTTTATACGCTTTATATAAATAATTTATATAATGCACTGTACTAACAGAATCTTACGTTCCTCCTCCATAAAAATACGAATATCTCTTAAACTGAAAGAGAGGAATGAATAAAAGATTGCTGGAAAAGATACGTGTATAGAATATGTATCATAAATGCGGTGGTCTTGCAGTGGCTAAAAAGGCATTTTGTTTAGAATTTCTATCAAGGCGGTTAGAATGGAAAAGGAGAAGATAAACGAGTACATGTGGTTAAGTTCATTTATTCCAAAATTTAAATTTATTTTAAGGAAAAGATCGTATATATATATATATATATATATATATATATATATATATATATATATATATATATTATTTTTAAATTTATTTATTGATATTTACAACTGTATTACAATTATACAGCAAGTAAATAGAATGCGTGTTACATAATGACATGAGAATGACAAGTAGAGAAACTAGCCACAGGTAGTACTCAAATATATATATATATATATATATATATATATATATATATATATATATATTAAAAATAATAATTTTATATAAATACTGTATTTAAAAAAAAATATTTTTTAGGACAGTAAAAACAAAATTAATCGCCATAACCGACGAATCACTAAAATTGTATATACATGAATAAGTTTAATTACTAATTTACTATGTACATATTGTATTTATGTTTTTAACTAAATTAAATTAACCGGAGTAAAATATTTATATTTACGTTTAAAGTATACGTTTAAATAAGTAATAAGGATTAACATTTTTCTGATATAAGTTATAATCATAATGCACTATAAAAAAACTAAAAATTCACGACATAGATTTTTATTATAGTAATAGTTGATTTTTGAAGTAAAAACAAAGAAGCCAAAATATTGTATAGTTATCATAAAATATTAATTTTATTATGGAATATAACAGATATATAGAATACTGTGTACTTTGATACACATATATATATTAAGATAAATTTAAAGAATCGAAATCAAGATGATAAGTTCATTCTGTCCTCTCACGCGCGCCCTTGACTTCCAATTTTTTTTAATCAGAGATAGAATATAATCTTCCAGGCGGAGCAATTCTGGGATAGTACAAATAAAGTCTTTAATTCAGGGCACCTAGCACATGTAGTTCACAGTGTTCGACTGATCCTGCGAGACATCTATGTTGGTGGACCAGCTTTTTCGTACTGAGAGTGTCTCATTTATCTTAATATATATATTCTAATACATCTTATTATTAAAATTCTGGAAAAAATTGTCGTATATAATTATGACGGTTCCAGGAGGTATGCTGTAAGCTGTAATATCTATAAAAAAAAATAAGCTAAATGTAACTCAATGAACAACAGTCTGCCCTGGATACTCAAAACCAGACATCTTTTCTATAATGGCCAGGACGTAGAAAGGGAAGTAACGTAATCACAGAGCAGTTAATTCCAGTCATTAGAGACTTAATGGTCCCACTCTCCTCTGAAAGTCTTAGCGGATCTCCGACTGAGAATCTGACCAAGCAGAATGGCAAAAGAGATCCACCTCCCTTGATATTTTATTACTGACCCCAAGTGGAGTCGCCTGCCTTTATTTAACTGCAGGACAGGTATCACCCGGCCCGACCGTAAATTTGGAAAGTAAAGTTCACCATAGCCGGCCTTCAGTTCTGTATTATTCAACTTTTTAAGAATGAATTTTAATATAAAGTGTCAACATGATTATAGAATTGTGACATGTAACAAAGAACGATTAAGAAATATTCGGAAAAAATATTCACACTTATTTCCTTTATTTCCCTCTTTTTTTTAAATAACTAACCAGATGATATTAATACATACGTAGTTGATTAATACACACACACACAAGTTTATATTAAAAAAAAAAACATTATTCATTCATCGAATGAGAGAATTTTAACTCAAAACTGATCCTACTATTTCTATACTAGGTGATGGAATATACGGGATTTGAAGGTTGGAAGATTATTTGAACGACGAATAGAAGAAGGTATAGAGTTCCAAAGGGAGGAGGATCGGATAAGGAAAGCTATGTCAAAAGCTGCTGTTCGGTGGAATGCTGTATATAGATCAGAGAGAACGAGTCTTACGGGAAAGGGCTGTGGTTTTGACTATTCCATAAGGAGATCGACAATTTATGATGGTCGGCGATATTTGATAACTTGATAAAGAAAGGATGCTAGGAAGGATGCTAGGAAGTACTTACAGCGATAGGAAGGGTAAAGCCACTTCAACTCTTCGCAATATCGGGTGACTGGGATATCTCTCGGGATTCCAAAGATGAATCGAACGAAGCAATTGAGCAACCGCTTTAATTTTGCTTCGAGATCTCCAGAGATCCCCATACACTGTACAGCAATAGTCCAAATCTGGGAAAATTAAGGAAGTAACCAGAAGTCTATGGGTTTCAAAAGGGAACAGCTGACAAAGGTAATTCAGACGTTTTAAGGTGAAGAAGGTACGACGGGAAATTTCAGAGATTTGGTTTTTCCAGGAGAGGAGAGGTATTAATTCAAAGTTAAAAAATTAGGACGACGTGCACCACAAAGAAAGTAAGGCAGGTTTTGCTTTGGTCAAATTATTACTTAAGTCTCAAACCGCTAGAAATCTACATCATTCCATGTTCCTGTGGGATGGAGCACTTTATGCAAAGGGAAAGACTAATATGAACAAGACTTACATGACATATTATAAGCGTAAATAAGATGGACAGCTAGTCATCAGCAATGGAAAAACAATTTTTGAACACTGATTATACTATAGAGTTTGACAAAATTATAATGGTTACAAAATAAAATAAAACGATGGAAAGAACGATATTTGAAGCAATTAAAATAGCGAAATTCCCAACAATTTCAACAGAGAAGATAGATACAAGATATAGAAAATTATGGCTTCCAAATATACCAGTGTTATCGAAGAAACCTAAAAACCTGAAACAGTAGATGTACAAGTTAGAACAAGCCAGTCGAGAAGTCAGCAAAGCCTATCCATCGGCCCCGAACAAATATAAATACCGAAGGATTGAAGGACATGTTCAGTTTCAGATTGACACCTGAGGAAACCAGCAAAATGTTACAATGTTACAAATACGAAATTTTACAATCGAAACCTGAAGAAATAATAAATGAATTCAAATGGATGGATGGATTCGCTATAGCTGATGTCGAAACCGGGGCCATTAGATTAATTGGCAATGCCCTTAGAAAGTGAGTTACCCCGCTCCATTAAGTTATTAAGGTCCTTATTACAAAGCTAATAAGGAGAGCGAAAAATGCATAAGAACTTGATTAAAGTAATGAATAATTTGATGATGGCTTCAATTAAGTAAAAACTTAGGATATAATATTCATAGAAAAAATATAATGAGTTTCAAGTAAGGTTGTAAGTGAGGTTTGTTATTTGTGGAATCAGATATTCATAAATATGAAGAGAAATATTAATATCAATCATTCTCTAATAAAGTAAAACTTAATTAATCTATTGCTTTAATATGACCAATTCTGAAATAACGAACGGGCTGTCTTTGGAAAGCAATCAGTTGATAATTTAGGATAGAGCGAGGGAGAATGAATCAACTGGTCACATCTGCTGTTGAAGGAGTCAACCGATTCAGTCCCGGCCTTATTTAACAGATATTTGAAATAGTGGTCTCAAATTCTCCAATCTAAGCTATAACTATATCCCTATAATTCATAAAATAATTTCCAATGGATACGTGGAAAATATCAATTCGATTGAATGGATATGCTGGAATTATACTAAAATAAATCTTGGAAATATTTAAATTTTTTATTTCAATTATATTTTGAATCTGTATTAATAAAAATAAGTAAAAACTCAAAAACAGTCATGAAATCGAAATTAGAATATAAAAGCATTAAGTCTCTCAAGTAATGGAAAATGATAATAGAAAAATAAGTAATATTCGAACTCTTGGAGTCATGGAGTATCTTTCTGATTGGTCTAGCTGTTTGGACTGCTGATGTGAGATGTGATGATTTAATCTTCATTGATATTTGAAGTGAGTCCTGATGCTGTCTGAATTATAGAAACGTTAACTATTGTTAGTTTTAAGTAATTTTGATGTTAAGGCTTTATTTTTGGGAGTTTAAATTTCTGTTATTATAACTTTTCATAATAATATTCCAAGAAGCTAAGAAGGTACAGTGAGAGTTTCCTCAGAATTATCAATTAGCTACTTACAACTTTTACTCGCACATTTATCTCTCTCTCTCTCTCTCTCTCTCTCTCTCTATATATATATATATATATATATATATATATATACATATATATATATATATATATATATATATATATATATATATATATATATACACTCCTAATAATAATAATAATAATACAGCCTTTATTTATTCTGGGAATAAAAAAAAAAGAATAACAATACAGGAATAATGTATATCCTAAAATGTCTTAGAGTAAAATAGATTACATTTGCTTAGTTAATTACAATTAAATTAATATATTAGGATATTAATTTAATTGTAATTAATTAAGTAAATGAGGAATAAATAAAAAATAATTGAAAAAAGATTAGGAATTACCTCCTAAAACAATATTTAAAGAAAACTATTTCCTATAAAGGAAGAAGAAAATGAAAGAAAATAGAAATAAGATAACAATAATCGTAGAGAGAGAAACAATTACAATTATATATATATACAATTTAAAAAAAAAATCACAACAAAACAAGAAATGAAATAATGAAAGAAAAAATATAAACACTACTATGACAACAATGAAAAAATTAATTAAAAAAATACAAAGATATGTGAGTGGATGTGTGAGCAGCCAAATTAGCAGAGAAAGAAAATGTATGTACATCACTCACACGCGTATGCTCACATACAATTATACAGATACACACATTTATATCAAGTACATCATTCATCCATCATTTAGAAAACCTTAATCTCAAAACTGAATATCCTATTTCCGATTTTTCGGGGCATTCTAAGGAAATTAAGTGATTGAATATGCGGGATTTAAAGTTTGAAATATTATTGGAATGACGAATGGAAGAAGGTATAGAGTTCCAAAGAGAGGAGGATCGGATAAGGAAAGCTCTGTCAAAAGATGATGTTCGGTGGGATGCTCTAGCTACATATAAAGAGCAAATAATAATAATTTTAAATGTCTTATAGAAGACCATGGCTCTATGTCTATACTGTTTATACCACTAATCTCTGTTTATTACCTCACTTCCAAGTATTACCATTAGAACACCCATATCACGTTTACAAGTTGTGTTGACCCTAATTTTGAATAATTTATTTATACATAAACAAATATACGTATCTTTCAACATTATCCTAAACCAGTCCATACTGTTTCGAAATGACTGTGCCTCCATATTTGTTGCTCACTATATTTAGTAATAAGGAAGAAAATAATGTTATTCAAAAATATAGAGCAGACAATAAAAATTTGACTATATTATGGAAATAGTTATCACATAAACTCGGTTTTCTTAATATAAGGGGAAAGTTACAAAGTGCTTTAAAAATGAACATAATGAGGCTGTTAAGAAATGATTCATTAAATTCGGTTGCTCCAGTGATAGCTAAATGTCCAAGACACACTCTTGTTGTGGTGTGGTGTAGGTGTTGTTTTTAACATTTCAGTCATCAATAGATCTATAGGAGGAAGATGCCGGTATGATTTAAGCATTTTAAAAATAAATACTACTAAATCAATTTATTTTTATTATATTCTGATATAATATATTACAGAATACAGTACGTTTTATTATAATTATAATTTAAAACATAAATAGATGGTAATTTTTTAAAATATTTAACACAGAAGTGTTTATGTTTGAGTTACATCGCCTATGGGACACAATATTTGACTTTCAATTTGGAAATTGGGCACTCTAGTTTTTGGATTGCCAATGATGAGGTGGGAGCTAAGCTTGGTAGTTAATTGAATGAAAACATTTGGGGTAATTCGGCACACCCTCCCGAGTAGAGATCGCAGCGGCACGTATTCACTAAAATAACTCCTATACGTTAATGATACCCTGAATTATAATTGGTATTTAATCAGGATAAATCACCAAAAACTAAAAAAAAATATTAGAGATGAGTTGGATATCGAAGTTACAATCTATTTTTGGTTTAAATGTATCATGTATAGTTCGGTAAATTCGGCTGCACTGATTACAAATCACCGATTGTATAAGAAGGTGATTTGACTCAGATCGCGCACAACTACTTGGTTTAAAAATATTTATTGGGATCTGAAAGGATCTGTAAACGGGTAAGCCGAGACCTGCAGATCGGTTGCTCAGCAATCTACTGGTGCCATGGTAATGTCGAATTCCGATCTCTCTGAGATACTAGTGACATTAGCGGTAAACCAAAGAAAATCGACCATTTTGAAAGGTCCTGAAGGATATCTATAAAATTATTTTATGGGTTCTTCTTATCTTTGAACGAGCGTTTTCTTTCGGCCGGGAACATACTCTGTTCTAATATCCGTCATGCGTCTTCTCTATCCTCAACTAAATCCATACTTTTCCCAATCTGATGCTCACTTATCAATTATAATTATTGGCTTACATAGATTAGAAGTAAATATTGGTTTTATTGTTTAGTGGACTTTCTAGTAACTTTATCACTATTTTATATAGTTTACTCGCAATTTTTCTGTTTAGGTTTTGTCTTGGTACTGTTGTAAAACAAAAACATGCCGTCTAAAGCATTGAATATTTAATTTTTATATTTGGCTTTGTCGTATACTATACCTTTTGTGATTTTAAAACATTCTAGATTTTTATAAACCTGTGTGAATCCTTCATGTTTATTTTATATTTTATTGAAATATATGAATATATTTTTAGCCCTTCTATTGTCTCAATTATCAACTTATTTTTAGAACAGTGTAAAATAGCCCGGAGGTTCAAGTCAATAAATTAGACTTATTTTATTTGTGCCTACTTTTCGGCTATTATTTCGGCTATATCTTCAGGGCAGAGAAATGAAGAGCCCAATTAACTAAAATCAAGATTCGATTTATTGTTATTATATAACGGTTTGGCAAGATACATTACCAGCGTTTTTAACACATCTCTTATTCTAAAGCGTTCTCTCCCAAGAAATAAATTATTTTTCTTTACATTCTATCATTGGGCAGCAAATATAAAATTTCGAGGAGAGAAGGATTATGGTGTTCATTTTTTAAAACAATAAAACGACGGCTTATGCTTTAGAACCCAAAATAAATTAGGTTTTAGAAGCTGGCAAATCCTGTCAGTGAGGTGTTGAGTAAGACACATTTCGGTGCACAAAGATGTTCTTGGGGAGGGTTTCAGCATCTGACAGGCGTCGAATGGAGGCGGCGTATAAGAAAGATTTGAGACAAGATCAAAGGAACAATTCCCGAAAGAGCAATATGGTTCCAACGAGGGTGGAGGGGGAGGCATCCCCCCACCTGCCTCCATCAAATAGCCCCAGGCATCTTTTACGCTCTCCCGTCTTTTATGACATAATTATCAGAGCAGGCGGTTTTAATCAATAAGAAAACATAATAATAAGTATAGTCTCCGGTAATTTTATGTTTAATATAAACCTATAATCAGGAAAGAGGAACCATGTTCACGGTTTATGAACTTTTTCGCATAAGAGAAGACACATTGTATTAGTCCTTTAACGGCAATAATATGCCTTTTGTTCCGAAATTTAGAAATTGGGACGTTAACGTTGAAGGATATTAAGAAACTTATAAATGACATACACACAGTATACACATATATACAACAATATATACACACACATACATACATAAAAACACATACATAAACATATAGACAGTATTTTACATACATCTTCTATATAGAAATTATTCATCTCTATATTTTATTTAACAGTTTGTGGGTTTTAAGAAAATTAAGTACGGACTGGATAACGTTGAAGGATGAAAAACATCTTGAGGTTTTGAAAATAAGGCATTTACTGGAATATTTGGTCCGAAAAGGTTGAGATTACTAAAGCACTTAATATAAGAATTATTTTATATAAAAAAATAGGACTGTAAATTGATCTAATATAGAATGCACCTTCTTTTAATGTTTCTCCAATATTTTAATTACTTAACTGTAAAAATGTTTAAATAGATTAGGTCTAAATGCGGTTTATTTGTCATGACTGCGTGTATATGTGAATAGTAAGTCATATAAAAAATAATATTAAAAAGAAACCCTCATAATAATAAAAAAAGTCTTCGCTAGAATTTTATGAAAACTATTGATTCTTAAGAACTATAGTGTGGTGAATTGAATAACTATTGTATACCTGTTGCATCTCACGTTTCACGCATGCATTACTTTAGCATATGATACATTAATTGCGCACAATCTAAATGATTAAAGAACCCATGATTAGTGACTAAGAAAGTTAATAAAAGTAGTAATGAATTTCAACTTTTTAAATAGAATTAACCATTTTTGCCAAATAATTGACGTATGACATGGAACATATAGTAAAATAATGTGACATGTTTTTTCTCGAAATACGTGCTGAATAGTTGCAATGATTTAATCAGGAAAGGCTAAGGCTGGCAAAAATTATATTTACATTTAAAAAAATACATTAATAAATGATAAATGAGAAACATATTAATTTTATTACTCCAATTAAAAATTATTGTAAGCGTAATTAAAATTAAGTAGTTACAGGAATACATTCAATAGTGTATTAAAATAATGAGTGATAAAATCACAAAAGTTCATTATTTGTGAGTATAAAAAATAATCTCTCGACAACATTTTTGTTTTGAGATGGTTAGAAGATATTATATCTTCTAACCCCATTATTAATGGCACATAAATGTGAGAAAAAATTAAACAAAACACTGATTACAGTGAAATACCTTTAATATACTGTGCAAAATATTGTTTTACTTTTTTAATTAATGAAGATTGTCAATATCGATTCAAAGCATTCGTTGCACTCTTCTCTCTCTCTCTCTCTCTCTCTATATATATATATATATATATATATATATATATATATATATATATATATATATATATCTTCAAACTCCATTATGTTAAGTGACTTATACTCGTATAACTGCTTTTTAAATATCAAATACAGTTATTAAATTGTATAAAATATTGTTTATATCAATTAATCAAGATTGTTCAATATTGGCCCAAAGCAACCCTAGCACACCATTTAATTTGTGACCATCGGAGAAGGAATCATTTTTCCACAATTGACAAACCTCGCTTTAGCCCAAGGGCTACTAGCCATCGCACTTCGATGAAGAGGAAAATAGGTTTTTATCCCATTTTCGCCAAAGGGGATTCAATACTCCAAACCTGTGTTGTTATTTTTTTTCGAATTAATATACCTGATAGAAAATAATTTAAATCTCTGTTTTTTAAATTTATACGGGAAATATCATTGAAAATTAAATGTTAATTTAATTATAACTTCCTCGTAACCTAATCGTGCACTTGACATGGAAAAACGTTGTTGACTGGCACCTAAACGGATTAATAATTATGTTTTAATTAATAGTCAATACACTGTCAATAAAACACAATTCATACAACTCTGGTTAAAGTTATACATATGATTAATTATTTATAAGTCAATTGATGATGTATATCCAATCACAGACATGTAGCGAAACATTCCTCCTAATTAACATTTCTCTAGTACAGATAATAATATTAAGGGTAAGTGAACAGAAGGATCCATGTCGATACAACCAATATCTGCTTACAAAGTTCTGCTCGAGGGCAACTATCCAAACCCAAATCGTTAGATTTTACTCTAAACATAATCCTCCCACCTACTCCTCGTCTACCCGTTGGGTGTTTATCTGCCGGATCATTACATAATGCGCAGTATTAAAATTTTAGGAATTTGTTTGTTACAATGCCACAATAAACCTGAACGATAAATACACCTCAATTGTATTGATTTGGTGCATACTCTACGGTTTCGCATTGAGCGATCTCCTCAATCAAGTCGTCTCATCTTTTTAGGACCGAATATTCTAAGCAATAGGTTATAGGTTATCTACAGAACTTATTTTCATGGGACCAGACGATACAGTAACTGATAAAAAATGTATGATACTTTTAGTTATATAACCTGCTTTTTCAATGTGTTGGCGAAGGATTGCCATAAAAATAGGATAAATCTGTTAACAACCAATAAAGTCAATAAAGGCCCAATGAGATCAAGAGATCCTCTTTTGTCTCATTCAGTCTATATAAATTAATAAAACAATTAATTGGGGAAAGATCCTGGCGGTGTGACAGTAAGGAGCCAAAGTACTTCCAAACACAACTAAAATAAAAAAAACTAAAGGAAAATATTGGCCGAAGAGTACGAACTTGAAGGTGAAATAATATGGCGTGTTATTTACGAAATCCTTAACGACATTAATTAGTGACAACACTGAAGAGAAAAACACGAAATTCGGTTATGAAGAGAATTTGCAAGGAAAGGACGGAGGAAGGACGCACCGTAGAAAAGGGTCCGGGAAAGGCATTCGCGAGCAGCCCAGCGAAAAGGGTAATCCTTCATAAAATGGAAATGAATTAAAAATACGCCTGCCCATGTTTGCCACCCTTTGCTAAGATAATTTTCTCAAAGACTAACTCCCAACCGTAATTTTATTTTTCCTTCCACGAATCTCGCTGTAAATCCGTTTTATCTCTAGCACTCTCGAGGCAAAAGCTCTTGAAAAGTTGAAACGGCCAGAGACGAAAGACCAACTCTAACAATCGATTCTCTCTTTTTTTCTATTGAAATATAATTTTTTTTTCTTTTTAAGAAGTTACAAAAGGATCGCAATTAACTTTCTAATTTTGTTAAACACAAAAATACTGTAGCGAGTCATTGTTGCTAAATACCATTCGGAATGAACAAATTTATTTGGTTCCCTTAACTTATTTTTATACAGTCAGTTACATTCCTGAACTTTGATTTAATGGAGATTTTGTTTGTCTATTGTTCACAAAGCAGAGAATTAACTTGTCGATTACATCACAACTCATTAAGTTTTAATTGTTATTGTAGAAACAATAATTAAAAATAAACTACACCACTACAACTCATATTGGGTTGAGTACATGCTACAGCTACACTGTTTCTTTTGATTGGTCCGAGATCACGCTCAACCGTCAGGTTTTTCCCAATTTTAAGCTAACCACTTTATAGAGAGGTTGAACACCAGAATTTGCGAATGAATGAATTTCACAAGATACATCAGATTGAATAGTTATCTGCCGGATTTGAACCCGAAACCTACGGCACAGTAAATCAACGCTTTGCCCCTGTCCTGCCTTGTCCTATTGTTCAATTTCATGGATATACTATATATTTATTTATTCGTAAAAACTTCCTTTAAAAATTTGTGTGTGAAAATACTCAAAATGAGACATAATAATTATTTGGATGCAATTGGAAAAATCTTAAAAACAGAGTCTCTAAAATACTGAAAGAAAACTAATCAGACTAGACTTTCCAGTATTTTAGAGACTTAAGGCTGGCTTTTTGTTTCAATTGCATTCTAATATATTATAAATAGTATTACTTTCCAATATTCTTGACAGTAAACTTACTCTTACATTTACCAAATTTTAGTGATAACATTGGAAAACAAGGATGCTAGAAGAGTAGCTAGCTCAAGGAATACTGTTAGAGTCAAGTGGAAGCCACTATCTAACAGCTTGTTTGAACAGTCTCTAGGATGGGCTGTCTTCTTCACATCCCTTCAGCATACTTAACTTTTTCCTTTCTGCGTTAAACGAAGCGAATAGAAGTCAATAGAACCGAGGCTTGACAAGATTTAACATGTATGTGCTAATTCCGATGTATACCCAGCTCTGAAATATTCATCAACGAGTTTAGGGTCAAGCTTCGTTTAGGCTGAAGATACTTTAAAAACAGCAAAGTACCGATTGTCAGTGGATGGAACTTCACAAGAGTTTGGTGTCTACGCCTTTTATTATTATTGTTGTTGACAAAATATTAACAAATGTATTAGCATGTTGGTGTTATGCATTAAAATGTTCACCCATGAGGAAATGGCATTCTAAAAACTACCATTTTATTATGATTTAACAGTACACAGATATAAAAAAAATTTAAAACTCGTTTGAGTTTTCGTGACGATTTGTAAAGAAGCTATAAATAAAGTTACACGATAGTCTTCTTGTTTGGAATTTTTCAATTTATGCCATAACAATTATCCGTACCTCTTTTAATGATTTTTCTCATATTCTATTTAGTCATAAATAAGTTTAGTTATCCCTAACATAGATTTTAATAAGACACAAAACACAAAAAAAAAATCCAGTTTGAGACGTTAATTTTTCTGACTGGGTTCCCGAGACTACTTACCATAAAACTGTTGTTAACTTACTACAAATGGGTTTGTTTTCTAAAAATTCAAAACCGTAATCAGCATTTTTTTCTTTCATGAATTAATTCGAAAAAAATCTATTGGAAAAAAAATGTTTTACATGAATTCCTACTCGGAGAAGTATAATGGAGAGAGATGGAGGGGTTTTAGCTATTGGGAAAATATAAAACGTAATTTATATTTATTTACTAAAAATTAATTCGTTATTTATTGATTCTCATTTAACTACACCCTTCCTAGATAATGATCTCTTTTTATTCACACTAAATTTTCAGTAAAAACGTCGTACCCGCGTTTGAATGACCCTTTATAACGCAGATTCACTAGCATAGAATGAGAATATTAAATGTGTTGGGTGAATTCTTGCAATATTTTTTTTTTTAATTTTGGCATAAACCGTATAAAAGTAGATTTGTCCTCTTTTGAATTATTATTTTTTTTTTACCAGATCGGCCTGGTGGGCCTTTACATTGTTGTTATAATATTGATTGTTTATTGTTGATAGCAATTGAGACTCTTTTGAACTAGGAACAGAAAGCCTTGAAGGGTTTCGGGATAAGTGATTGGTAAGCTATGCATTATTATGCCAACAATTTCGCAGAAAGGTTATTTGATCACAGTCAATATTTCCCAGAAATTAGGGAAGGTAGATATTTTATAGTTGCCTGGTGAACACAAGGAAGGTCTGAAAATCCCAAATGGTCTATCCAAGGTTGATAACATTGATAACATTATAACATTATAACATAGTAATCATATTCGTAATACTGATGTTCTAACGGTTCCCGCAATTAATTTAAACACTGCAACAATAGATTCGTAGCACAGTTCCCTACATCGCACTTACCCAGAAAGTCACGCCAGGCACCCACGTATACTACATTTAATTCTTCCCTTCTTCCTTCAAGTACTTTTAGCTTGTGTTTCCTTGACCCGTATCTTTTATGACCTTCTTCCACTTCATTATCCCAGGTCTTTCTTGGTCTGCCTCGTTGTCCCGTTCCACCTATTTCCCGCGAATACACGTCTCTCTGGACTCTTCCTTCAGGAATTTATTTTAAATGACTTTACCACATTGCTGTATATAAGTATAAAAAATACTAGTTGCTAAAATGTGTTTTACAAATTTTTCGTGCGTCTAGATCAAATCAATAGTCAATGATATCACTTATATTCTACAACGTGAAAATCGTTTGATGCCCAATCGAACATCAATTTATTTGATGGAAATATACCCGCTGATAATTAAAGTTGTAATAACTTCGAATCATGGAAATCTATCTCAACATACTCACGTCATCAATTAAATAGACATTAAGTCCCGTAAAATTTTTTATGGTCTGTTCAAATTATAAAGTACACAATTTAATACAAATAAACTGTGACGTTGACATTCCTGGTTTATTAATGTTCGTACTAAGCCGTCGAATTCGTCTCCTATCGAAGCCTCACCACCCAAAATACTTCGTAAAAACGTCAATTCTCCTTTATTTGTTACGAACAAAGTCATCCGTAATGACTTCAATTTCCCATATTACATGGCCAAAATACGATATCCATCCATGATGACAAACTATATTTCAACTCAAACCCACTACTTTCAACTTACCCCGAAACCTCTTCAATTCCTGATAATCCGGCCGTCTGAATATAAGATGGCCTCCCAACCTGTTAAGTTTAATTTGTTATTCGAGTACTACCAGGAGGTAGTTCCCCTTCTTTTCTTTATCTCATATCTTTCATTCTATTTACTTGATCTATTATTATACAGTTGTAAATTTTAATAAATCAATTTAAAAAAAATTAAGTATTTTATTTGAAAGAAGAGATATGACTGATCGAGAAGCGAGCCAGGATGGCCGAGATGGTTAAGGCGCCACTACGGAGAGGTGGGAGACCCTGGTTCGAGTCCCGGTTCTGATCATATCTTTTCTTTTCAAATAAAATATTTAAAAAATTATATCATATAACAATAAAATAAATTATAAAAGCATTAAGGTTCAAACAAAATTATAGTCTATATTTAAAAAAATAAATAAACAAGGAAAGGTCAGGAGAAATCCCCTGGCAAACAATTCTACAATTGTTATAGAAGGTCTTTATTTAAAGGATATTCGACTGCTAGGAGTCCTACGTATGTGATATAGGTATTGACTTAGGGAGCTGGGGGGAGTGTTTGAGATAGGCAAATAGACTAGAAGGCAATAGTCCAAGATGACCTTCTTTATTTTATAGATCGGGCTCGACTATTTGATTTAAGTCTTAACATAGAGTTCCAGTTTAAGGGCTCACTCAGCCTCAACTTATCAGCTGAAAAGACAATCCTAAAATGATTACTTTTCATCTCAACAGATCAGTTTATTATATCTTTCCATTCAGAGAAATATCACATTGTAAGTGAATAAGGAAACCATTATATAATAAAATGATAATGAATCCATATTATCATATATTAGACCGTCGTATATTTATCATAATGATTCTCAGATCATCCTTCAGTTTTTTGACATAAAAGCTTCTGAACTGAAATAAAATTTGCTTTGTACGGAGTGAACAAGATTCACAATGTTCGCCCATTTGCTATTGTTTTAAATAATACTTGGACGAGTCCAAACAAGGACGTAGGGGATTACCCACAACAGGCAATTCCTTCTTAAATTCTAAATATTCAAAAAACAAAAATAGCATGTAGGCTTAATGGAGGTACCAAGGCACTACCGTAGATTTATTGTTGTAGGGAAACTATTAACTAATATTTATTCATTCCTGCTCCTGAGGACAAGGTTTTAGAGGGGATGAAGAAATCGGAAGAGAACTGTATGGGGGTTTGGAATAACGTCAGTAAAATAATAAATATTAATACTCAAACAATAACAAGGGCGTAATATTGATACAAAAGTAATATGATAGTCTAATACCACCAATAATGTTTTTTTTTCGAGTACTACTTGATTCGTATACCGTCAAAAAAAAACATAGTACAGTAGATATCTGCCATTATGTTGTTGTGAGCAAAAAAGACTATTCCTTTTACGTTAATTGTTAATTATCATGATTATAACCAACAGAATTGTGACGCAAAAGTTGAATCTTCCCGGGGATTACCTGAGTAATCCGCTAATACCTTCAGAGGAAAATGGTACGAGCAATAATCCCTCAGTGAAGAGTGATCATCCCTTTGAAGTGGCAGGGGCAAAAACGGATGGAAAATGGAAATCTGACAAAAGAGGGAAGGGCGTCCTAATAGACCTTTAGCAAATGACAGGAGGTTGATTCCGCCAGGACCCAACTCAGCAGCTTCTGTCTCGTCCGGGATCGAACCACTTTTACGAAGAGGATCGTTTTATTTAAAACTCATTTATCTAATTGAGGAAACGTCGTCATTACGAACCTAGAGTAACGCGTTTGATCATAGTAATCTCATTTTACTAGCTCATTACTACTCTATATTAATATATCTGTTACCTTCCTTGGGCTGAACCTGCCTATGTAAAGTGGGTATCCAAAATAGAAGAAAAAATCTGGCGATTGAGTATGATCTAGGATAAATCACATCCCTGCACAACCGTTGTACCGTTGTCCTGAAACTGTCATCGTGGGATTTTTTTTTTGCTTTTCTCTAATAATGGAAACAAAATTTCGAATACTCACGTTAACTTCGAAATGCATACACCACAAACAATTGATCACGTGTAAAATTATGCTTTTATTTGGGGTGGCGAATTATGGAGGCTGGATTGAATAACTAACATCTGTAACCTACTTCACTATAACCCACGAACGGTCTGGAGTTTAGTACGCGGTAGAAACTGTACTGTCTCTAGGGCACCGGTTGTGCAGGGAAGTGATTAGTCCTAGACCACGCTCATTCCTCGTTTGATTACCCACTTTATACAGGATTCATCCCCTGCTGTTAACAGATTAAATAAAATCTGCTAGGAGTATAATGGCTTGATGCTTAGACAAAGAATTATTTCCATAACCTAATAATTATTTATAAATTAATATCGTCAAACAAAATTTTGGGGCTTTACGTTTCAGAATTGGTTTAGTACAAGAAATTTGGAGTTTAATACGTAGAATTTCTTCAATACAAGTATTATTATTAATTCTAATTCATTGCTTTGCCAGTTGTATCCATCACGATGTACTTCTTACCCAAAATGTAAAACAATAACATTATGGTTTCGTTAAAGAACATTGGTTACGAATAATCAATGCAATGGTCGACAAAATTCATTAACTTAAACAAATGGTTGATAATTTCGTTCGTTCTTGGAACAAAATCGATTTGATTATCCGTAATTTTTTTTTAATGTGAGTTACTCGACCGAGATTGGTCCGACAAGTGCATGTATGCCACGAGCAAATACTCGGCAACTAGAGGAGCAAATCCTGTCTATGTTGGTAAGAATACACCGATGGGGAATCGCCACTACGAGCACCTAGGCAAACACTGGCCTCTACTTTTACCAATACACAAACATTTACAACTACTCACGAGGCAAACTACATTTGACAAACGATTTGCCACTCGTGTGGAGTTCTAGTATCTAGGATAGATTTTCAAAGCAAACCATATGCCTCTCATTAATGAATTTCGTTGTGCTAAAATACTTAATTAATAAAATTTATCTGTAATTATAATAATAATGAATTTGTAGTTGACAGTTACAAAGTTTAATTAAGAGTAGGTTTTAGATTTCAATTATTTGTTACATTTTCAAGAACATAGTTATTAGTATATTTTAAAAATTCACTTACTCTCTTTGTTTGTTATCTATTTTTTTTAGTTATGTTAACCAGATTGTATATAATTTTTATCAACTAAAAATAAAATGTTTTTTTATCATTAACTTTTCTTTTTTTGTTTCTGTTTTTATCTTTACTTAATATTATAACCTCATCAACACTAATTTCATAAAATTTTATGAATTAACATTAAATTACATGGACGAGGTTACGAAAACCTTACAAGGTAGGAGTATAGATTTTTCTAGTATATTACTGAACTAAGAGTGTCCGGCGGTTAATCCGAAAATTCTTGGAATGTAACACGTATCAGAAAAGTCAAGCACCATAAAATTCCTAATTAATTGTACCTGGCATACAATTAATTAATGGAGAGAGAGAGAGAGATTATATAAAACAAACATGCGATAATATCATAAATTTATATTTATCTGTAAACAATTTATATGAATATGAATAAGAAAATTTAATATTTAAAATGATAATATGTGTTACTTTTTTCATAAAAATGTCGGTTATTATATTGATTTTAAAATGTATTTGCTTGTGGTTTATATCTAATATAAATTGTTTAGATTCGGAAGCATATCGAATGTTTTTTAATAATAACAAATTATTATTATTTCTAAATAACTTTTTTAATAAAATTGCCATTCCTGTTATACACTTAATAAAACCTCTATCGCATCACCTCTATTTGGAGTTAAAAGTGGTGGCTAAAATGAATTTTGAATTTTAAATCAATTATTATTGCTTTAATTTTAATAATTTTAAACTTCAAACCGATGATATACACTACATATAACTATGAATTGCTAAAATAATGTGAAATCCATGTCTATGTCAAGAGGACCAAGTTACTGTAGTAGAGGGATGAGGCAGTCAGAAGAGAGCTGTACAAGGGTTTGTTATAATACGAGATGCGTTATCCCTTCAATATACTGAATATCCTATAGTGTTAATAGGGCCTATTGTGGAAATCTTCTTTGTTCCTTAAGTCACGATAAGGGTTCTTTTGTACTTCGAAAATGCTTCAAGATAAACATTCTCAGTCTATCGGAGATCGTATCAGCCTTTGAGTTATAGGAAATATTAATTTTATGATATTTATTAGTGCTAGCTCATTGTATAGAGCGCTGAGTTGTTGTGAAGAAGATCCTGAGTTAAAATCCGGCAGATAAATTATTGAATTCCTTAACGACCATGGGTAGGCGATCTTCAGATACACTTGGGGCTCACCCAGCCTCTGTAAAAACCGTGACAGTACAGTCCTTACTAAGTACTGAGCCTAAGATTCTTACTAAATTGAAGTGCAACAGATATAATTTTTAGTTGTAGTATAAAAAGTAAAAAATTAGGGGGGACTTTGTTGAGTAAATCGACATTTTATAGGCAGTCACCGCATTTTTTTTTTTCATTTAATGTTTTTGTTTAACGATTTTCGTGTAAGATACCGACAATCACGAAGATTTGACTATTAATATTCCTTATATAGAATATCATTGGTGCAAAACAAAATAAAATGGGCCAGGAAGACCAATTTTTAGGATTTACGGCTATTTTAAAATTTTAAATAAGATTTTTTTGTAAAATTCTTTGAGTAGGAATATCTTGGAAATGCTTAACTTTAGGACAATAGGTCTCATAGTACTATCGACTGGAATTGCCCCATACTATCACCCGCTCCGTTAACGGCTCCGCCATTAATTACAAGTTACCATGTTAGAACTTTAAAATAGGACGTTCAGACATGAAAAATATAAGCTATTAAGAAAAAAGAAAATGCCTTACCATTTAATTATTTTATATTGAGCTATAACCAGTATTTAATAGTTCCTATTATATGCCATTCAAGTTGATTACTAGTTTTATCATCGATTGAAATATATGTAGTAATCAAACGATACTAGATTAATAATAATAAGAAAATCGATAACAATAATTGTCACGAAACTGACCAATTTTTTTAAAAGTTTATTTATTGGGATTTACAATTGTATAATAATACTACATGAAGTAAATAGAATGGGTGACGCATAATGGCATGAGACAAAGGCAAGTAGAAAAACTAACCACGGGTAGCACTCAAATAAAAATTTAAAAAGAATAACTGTAAAGAGTCTTATTTTCAGTACATGGTAGAGGCTGAATTGCTTATAAGAGAACGGTTGTGCAGCTATAGTGGCTGAGTGAGCCCTAAGAGGGTCTCCAGATCCCATAGGGTCCATCCGTGGCTGTTAGTATATAAAATAATTCAACTGCTCCGGCCAGATTCAAACGTAGCTAAGCCGCTGCCCTATGAAGATAAAGTCAAAATTAAAATGATAATATTACTAGAAAAAGGAGAAGTAAACGTTTAAAATGAAAAGAAATGGAGGAGTTTATTTTGCATTTGGCAGGATTGGCCATACAATTATTCAGGTGTTTGTTTTGTGACTCGTCCGAGACGGAAAACAGACCGACCCTTAACGACCTGAAGTGCTAATACAAATGTCGAGAAAGATCATTTCACAGATGGAATGAGATTTTCCTCGCTAATAACCAACCCTGCTGAGAGGATATCCGGAAAAACCTGCTTTCCCTGCTTTTCTCATTTCGATAAACATGTCTCTCTTATATGCCGTTTACGCTCTAAATCGATTCTTAACCCAACGTCCGATAACCTTAGCGTTCGGTGACAAGTTAAATATAAATATTATATAGACAAATTTTCGTCAGTTATGGAATAGTGCCCATGATTATATTTATTTCATTAATAATAACATGAAAATTCGCATTTTTTTGGAATATCTAACAAGAAAAGAAGTTTTTCATAAAAAATGTTTATTTTTATGGTAACCATTTCGGAACCTTGTCAATATATTGACATCATAAAATATAAGTATAAAATATAAATTGATACTTATATCCTATAATCGTACCAGGATTTTGGTGAAGATTCGACATTTCATCGTCCTCATAAAAGAAAAAAAATAAGAATTTAGCAAAACTGTAGATAAATTATTTCACTGATAAGGAGATGGATAAGAGACCAACAATGACTCAAAAAGACTACAAAATATAGTTTTATATTTATTGGTTTAACTTGATGTACTCCAATCCCAGCAAGTCCCATCAAATTACCTTTACCCTTCGTCGAAAACCCATGACTTCCTGTCCTACTGTATTCTTTAATAGTACTCCACTTATCCCTGTTGAACAGATTCGCTACCTGGGACTCAACTTAGACAAGCGTCTTACTTGGAACCCTCACACAAGACTGAAAAGACAAGAAACAGCTAGACGCTTCCGACTACTTCAACAAATACTAGATAAACGCTCAAAGCTTCAGATCAATTACAAAAGACTTATTTATGTGACTGTTATAAGGCCTATATGGACTTATGGAATTGAACTATGGGGCTCCACCAAACCATCGAATTCCTCTCGTATCCAATCCTTGCAATCCAAAATCCTTCGCAAAATCCTAAACGCTCCTTATTTAGTCACAAATAAAACCATCCATAATGACCTTAACGTTCCATATGTTACCGATTTAGCCCATTCCAGATACCTATCATTCCACAATAAACTTCAAACCCATCCAAACCCACTAGTTTCCATCCTTGCATCCAATTCCATCCCGGACAATCCTCCTAGGCGTCTGAAGAGAAGATGGCCTCGGGACCTTCTATTATAGAACTTTATTAGAGTGCTGCCAGTGGGTAGTATCTCTACATGTCCTATCATGTATTATTTACTCTTATAGCAATTGTACTAGATGTATGTATTACAGTTGTACAACTCAATAAAATAAAAAAAAATAAAAATAAAAAACTTGATGTACTCAAAAAAATACAGCCGAGAAGAGTACAACCTATATTTACGGGTATATATGTGGTTATTAATACTGTGTAAATAAATATAAAAATATATTTTGGGAGCGTTTCAAGACTTTATTGTTCTCATTTCACCCTATCATTAAATAATGCTTAAATTTAACTACCAAATTGAGAATTTAGTAAAACTCTAAATTCTTTTACCAATGGGAGCACAAGAAATTTTCGTAAAATTGTCGGAATATACATATTAGTTGGCTGAATGTCATGAAAAAAATGTATAAAAATCACCGAATAAATATCCCATTTACAATGTGGCGTATGTGGACACTAAATTGTACAAAATTTTTACTTTAAATGAATGTTTATTCTTGAAGCTAGAATTTCACATTAGAGAGAAAATATCCGGATACAGATAATAATTGAAATAATATATTGGTTCTCGTGTTCCAGTCACGTCCACTTTATCAGCCTGATATTTCATTAAACACTATCTAGTACGCTTCTTTCTCAGTATCTGGAAGAATATGATGTAGTTGCTTTAAAAAAAAAATAATTATTTCAGTCGCATTACTGACATAATCATCGAAAAATGTTCGCAATTTCCAGAGATTCGTCTTTCCAATGGCATAAAATATACACAGTATCAGAAAGATGGTTCATGTTTCAGTACCCTTCTAGGCCATCGGTCGCCCGCCATGCTCACAACATGACCAAACCAACTCAGTTTTTCGTTTCAATTGAGTACAGGAATTTAAGAGGTTTGTTCATTGCTTCCAATTTTGTTATTCGGAACGTGTTGTAGCCTCCAAAAATCCATCTCCATTGATAGCAGTTTTCTTGCCTAATCAATTAAAACGTACTAGGTTTCCGAGGCATACAGGGCGGTACTTATAATTGTAGAGTCTCTTTTTGTTGTCATCATGACGTAATAAGTCCACAGATCAGAATTTAACGTCCTAATTACTTTTCTGCCTCCTATTACCTCTTCGTCGATATCTTTTTTGCTGCTGCTCCCCTTCCAAAGCCACCTGCCTAAATATTTCAATTGTTCAGTTGGGGTCAAATAACAATAACAAAATTACTCAATAAAAAAATGAATGCAATATAGTATTTACATAGACTATAACTTCTTTGGGAAAAATAAACAGCAAGTAGGCAACAAAATCGACTATTCAATAATAATTTATTTAAGCAGATGATTGACCTGCTTAGAGAGCATCTTTACTGGTCATTTTTCACTTTAACGAACCCAGGTGGTTTATTTCTGAAGCATTTTTATGTTCCGTAAGGATATGTATATGGATATATATATATATCGTGTATACCACGAAAAATTGCGAGAACACAGGGATATAGGATCAGTGAAGAGAATGGATTTGTCTGGCTGGAATGCGTGCCTTGGTAGCTCAGTGGTTAGAGCACCGCGCTAGAGACGCGGGCGACCAGGGTTTGAATCGCGGCCAAGACATAATCTTTTCTCTTCAAAATTAAAAAAAAAAATAATAAAAATATTTAATAAAATTAAGAAGAACCATAAATAATAATATATATATATATATATATATATATATATATATATATATATATATATATATATATATAAACCTAGCTACGAATTTAAGAACTATTTCTTGTTTATTCTCTTGTCGTGCTCGATAAGTAAAATTATAAATATTATTAAAACTAATATTTCCTATTTTCTTTTCATACTTTAGATTTCATATTTATAAACATTATTTTTAATTTTTCAAATTGATCAATCCTTTCTTTCTACATATGCTTGTATTATTACATTTTACTTATGTAACCTCTAGATGTCTGGTATCATTCCATTTATATCTATAATTAAAATAGTTTTTTCTAAATCCTTCATATTCCACCCTTTTTTTTATATTTTAATCTTCTCATTTTGTATCTTTCCGTTTACCTCCTCGTTTTTCTTTCCCTTTATATTACGTTTACATTTTATCCTTTCTGCACATTTATTTTCTGTATTTTATATTCGTATTCTTTAATTATTATATCTGTCACTATTTTAATTTCTGTTCATCATCTATAATTTTATTATTATCTGTCACTATTATAATTTTATTATTATCTGTCACTATTTTAATTTTATTGTATTCTGTAACTACTTTTATATTCGTTATCTTTAATCATCATATCTATTCACTATTTCATCATATCTAGTCACTATTTTAATTTACACATTACTTGTACCACATTACTACATTACTTGTCACCATATTCTTGTTACTGCAACGGTTTTTATATGTTTTTCTGTTTGTTTCTCTCTCTTAGCCCTGAAGATGTCCTACATTGTAGGCCGAAACGTCGGCACATAATAAATAAGTTACACTTATTAAGGTGTTTTTATTGACTGCACCCCCAACTATTTCTTCCTTATATTAGAAGTTACAGTCAACCAATTCTTCTCTAACATTATTAAAACTTGGTCATACACAGTGACACTTTTTCTGACTTTAGCCGTACCACAAAGTACAGCACTGTTTTTGGATTCTAATGGAAACAATGTAATGATTTTATCTAAAAAGTAAAACAAGCAACATCTGATTCCAATATTTTGATTTTTATTGAAATACAGAATATTCAGGGATGTATATAGATTAAGACAGTTTTTTTTTATAAACCCTATTGTTTTGCATAAATCAAACATAGAAAATAAAAAGTTGTTATAAATTTTTGTAATGCGAAATACTATATCTCAAAAAATAAAGTGAGAACTAATATTTCAACTGACACTAATCTGGATTTAAATTTCTAGAATAATATGAGGGTATCTCTTCGAAAGCGTTAAGTACCAAATTCAGAACAATTAAATCAGCAGTTGTACGCAATTAGTACAATAGGGGTTGGTCTGCCGTTTGGCATTTACAATATATATGCCAAACAACCAATATATACATTTGTATATATATATACATATACATACATACAAAAGTGTGACAGTTCCGCGCCTTATTTTAATAAAGAAAGTACCCTTTAGAGCCGAATCACTTCCCTGCACAATCGTTAGCACAAACTATCATCTACTGAATCCAAAATCCCTTCATGGGTTTTAATGATAGAGTTTATGTCTTCTTTTGGTTGAATTAAGTGTATGTTAGTGTATAAGATTAAAAAATAAAAAAAATAATATTTACTTACTAATTAATTTTAAAATGATTTGATATGGATTAATAATAATAATCAAACCTCCTCTGGGCACTTGGAAGGCCTGCTCTACTGGTTCATTAGTTAATGAAAAACAGAAAAAGTGGCGAGTGTTGTTACGTATTCATTTGAGATGGGACCTTCTTCTTTGTATAACGGCGCACTTTACCTTATGGCCAAGTTCTTTCTACGTAAATAAGCTAAGAGTGGCACTTATGTGTATTTTCCTCAAGCATTCTATTCATTGTCAGAGGACCTTTATTTTTCAAAATTGTAATTTAACGAGACTTAAGGTAAAATGTTTCATCTAGAAAATTCTATCAAGTAATTTTGATACATAATAAATACATATTTTTTCTTTCACTTATCTGTCCGTGAATTATAGAGGAAGGGGAAAATTTCGCTCAAAAGAAAAATTTAAAAATAAGCTTCCTACAATTTTATTTAAAGTCATCATATTCCCAAATTTAATTTCAGCCCCCCTTCCCATATATTGTATTTTACAGACCCCTGGCTATCCCAGTTGTTGTTTTTCCATGTTTTAAAGACCCCTTGCTCCCTCAATCTAATGAGATTTTTTGTAATGAAACTTAGAGGGAATGTAGAAGCTAATTTGGAAAATTAATAAAGAAATTAGATTATCTGAAGTGGAAGCTTGGAAAATGCACAATCCATTGTGAAAAGAAATAATGCACTTTTTCTTGTCAGTCTGTGTTTGTTATTAGAAGAGAGAAGTTAAGAACTCTAACATTTTTTTTTTATATTAAACTTTTAATGTAGGTGTATATATATTCTTTTTGTTCTCTTTCAATTCTTTATATTATTATGATATATATTTATTTTTATTTTTCTCTAAAGTCGGTTTATACTTAGTTGTTTGTTTGAATTCCATGGGAGATCCGATAGATTTCAATAGCCCCAAAGCTAAAAGAAAACGGCCTCGTGGCCGTCTTAAACTGTTAACAGAAAAAATTACACCGATCCAAATTAGCCTATCCTTTTTAAGCATTCAGAGAACAGATGACAAATATTTTAAAATGGTTTCAACATTTCTAGTTATTAAATTTCTTTCAGGTTTAGTTGGTGAATTAAAAATGTAAACAAGTTTTAGAGATCTTTACTTACATAAACAATTAATGGTAAGCAGTTCGAAAAAATTAATAAAATGCGAAACTTTTTGTGGTAAATTCCCCATTCGAGTAACACCCTTAACTACAGCTAGGGAGTTATTCGTTGCTATAATCTCCAATTTCTTGAGATCGATGAAATTAAAAAACAATTATCTCCTATAATTAAAGATATAAAGCGTAAACAAATTTTAAAAAATGGTAATGAGCTCTTACGTAGTTACTTTAACTTTCTGAGATTTTCCCATCCTACGAACCAATGTAAACAACAGGCCAAATGTATTAATGGAGGACAGGCAAAACATGGAGAAAATATTAAATGCAATCTGCCTGCTGAATGCGTGAATTTCGATGGCCCTAACAACGCACTAGATCGTAAATGCCGAATCTTTAAAATTCAAAAGGGAATAAAAGCCATTCAAGTTACAAAAAAACCATTCAATGAAGCGAAAAAAGTTTACAAAGAACGAAACCCCGTGCCATAAATAATATAATGTAATAGCTAATGGATACCCAATGTTCAGAAGTTGGCCCAGAAGGAGAGTTTACTACAGTAAATAATAAAAAACAGGTCAGCCGCAGAGCTAGAAAAAGATAATAATGATACATGTGGAACTTCTGAATAACATTATGTATAATAAAATAAATATTGACAACTACAACCTACTAATTCACCTTTAAGTGTTCACATAAATAACAATTACAATTTATATAAGAGCATACACAGCCATAATAAATCTAGTATCAGCAATAATATTAATTATAGAATACTGTCCGTTTTTATCTCTGCTCTGTTTGTGATGTTCAACATCAATAAACTACATAATATCAGCTCTGTAAACAATCAACCGTTCCTATTATTATTACTCTTTCTCATAGAGAGTATATATGCATCTGTATTAATGAAAATAGCCGGATACGATACAATGTACTCCGTACTTATGCATATCTACCAACATTCTATGAATAAAATTTCACATATTTCATATGGATACAGGCTCATATATGTAACTACATTTCTTTACAATTTCATACGTCCGAAAATGAGAGTATATATATTTATATCTCCAGTATATCAGTGTACATGTATATGTGTGAATATACATGTATAAATGCGTGCGTGTGTAGATATTTATGTGTGTATGTGTATGGATATGTTTGGGTTTGTTTGTATATATACCTACTAGCGCATATGTAAGGGTATGTGCATGTATATATGTGTGCGTGTGTATGTGCGTGTGGATGTGCATATGTATTTTCTTGTTTTTAATCTATACTTATTTTATTTGTGTATTCTTAATTTATGTTTATTTTAAATCTATTTGTTATATTTTATTTATTGTTTATTTATTTTTATATGCGAGTCTTTGTATATATCTCTTTATATGTACGTGTGTGAATACATGTTTGTGTACGTCTTATTCTTGGTTCATTCACTCATTTACTATCAATATATTTTATTAACACCCCTTTCTTATATTTTATTTGAAATTTAAAATGGATTGGACCTTCAAACATTTTTTTTCATTTCTTTAACAACTTAAAATGACTTTTATCAGTGAAATTGTAACGGTTTGAAAATAAATTTTAATGATTTAAAAAATACTCATAAAAGATGAAAGTCCATTTTGTATATGCATACAAGAAACCCACCTTAGCCAAGAGACAATATTTCGTTAAAAGACTTTACCATTTATCGTACTGACAGTCCGAATGGTGATCATGCATGTAGAAGAGTCCTCATTGCCGTAAATAATTCCGTATATTCCAAAAAAATAGAAATTGAATCAAACCTGCAAGTTATAGCCGTAACTATTCACTTTGGCGTTACTTTCTCAATCTCAAAAAACTTACCCGAACGACTTATATAAACAGAAGATATTTTATATATCTACAATATGCTACCCCAGCCCGTTCTTTTTGTCGGAGACTTTAATGGCCACAGCCCAATGTGGGGTTCTACCTGACCTATACGGTAGCGACCACATTCCTCTCCGGATGAAATTCGAAAATAGTAATCAGAACAGAAACAGTAAACTTCGGTAGATAATTAAAAAAACAGATTGGACACTGTTCTCATCACTCGTTAAACCACCTGAAAATCATCCGTTCTACAAGCAGCAAAACATGCTATTCCTAAAACTAAAAATAACACTAATAGACCCTATGTTCCTTGGTTTAACGAACAATGCAAATCTGCTATACGAAACCATAGAAGAACATACAGGAAATTTCAGAAAAACACTACCCCAACAAACCTAACTGACTATAAAAACAAAGAGCCTTATGATGAAGAACTATAAACAATAGTAAATCCAAATTCTGAAAACAATTCGTCGGAACCATAAACTCATCCACCCCCTCTAGCCTCACATGGAATAAAATAAGAAAAATTCATAAAAACTTCTCAGTCACACGATACAACTTACTTTGTGATGGTAAACTTACGGACAACCCTGAAATAATTGCTGATATGTTCGCTGAATATTATTCAGAAACCTTCAATTTACCTCCCACTCATCCAAATGTTTTTTTTTTTTTTTTAATTTAATTTATTGATATTTACAACTATAATAATATTACAATAAGTAAATCTGCTATATGTACAATACGACTTGAAAAGCACTTGTGGAGAAACTACCCATCGGTAGCACTCCAAAAAGTTCTATAGTAGATGGTCCCGAGGCCATCTTCTTTTCAGACGCCTCGGACGAGTTATCAGGAATAGTATGGGAAGCAAGTTGAGAGACTAGCGGATTCAAGTGTGCATGGAGCTTGTCATGGAAGGATAGGTATCTAGTTTGGGCCAAATCAGTAACATATGGGATATTAAGATCATGATGGATGAGTTTGTTTGTGACATAATAAGGAGCATTGAGGATTTTACGAAGAATTTTGGATTCCAAGGATTGGATACGAGATGAATTGGATGGTTTAGTAGAGCCCCAAAGCTCAACTCCGTATGTCCAAATAGGCCTGATAACTGTCATGTAAATGAGTCTTTTGTAATTAATTGGGAGCTTAGAGCGTTTGTTCAGTAAATGTTGAAGTAGGCGAAAACGACGAGCAGTTACTTGTCTTTTCAGTCTTGTATGAGGATTCCAAGTGAGACGTTTGTCCAGATGGAGTCCTAGGTAACGTACCTGTTCGACAGGGTTCAGAGGAATATTATTAAAGGATACAGTAGAGCAGGAATTTGTAGGTTTACGACGAAGGGTGAAGGTAATTTGATGGGATTTGTTAGGATTAATTTTAATTCTCCAATTTTGACACCATTCTTGAAGGTTTGAGATATGGTATTGAAGAGTTTGGGATGCAACAAATGGATCATTATTTACTGATAACACACATGTGTCATCAGCGTACGTAGTGAGAACAGTGCTTGGATGGGTTGGGATGTCAGCTGTATATATCCATCCAAATGTAATAAAAGAAACGAATCCCGAAAATGAAATCACATGCCATCATTCTGAAGTGTCCAATAAAATATATAATCGATCATTCTCTATGTGGGAACTTAGATCTACCCTAAAAAAACTCAAAGGATCATCACCCAGTCCAGATGATATCCATATTATGCAATGATCCAACATCTCCCACAAAACTGTCTAAGCTGGATAATGAATTTCTATAACCATTTATGGGAAAGAGGCGAATTTCCCAATGTCTGGCGAAAATCAGAAATAGTGCCAATTCTGAAAACTGGGAAAGACAAGTGCCAACTATGCTATCGCCCGATATTCCTCATTAGCTGCCTAAGTAAGATTACGGAACGCATGGTTAATAAACGCCTTGTATGAATCTTCGAAAAAATTCTACGCGGACGAAGTTGCGGGCAAAAGCTAGTACGTTAATAAATTCGGTAGCGTTATTTTTTTAATTTATTGTTTTTAATTTTGAACCACCGAAACGTCTATATCTTTTCATACTCCAGTGAACTCCAATCGATATATATTGTTTGTAATGAAAAAGGGCATTAAAACCATGTAATGTATGATGAAAACGGGCTTTTATGGTAAATCGTTTTCCGAATAATTAAGTATTATTTTTTTAAAATGTTATTAGACTGTTTAAAATCTAGAATAAAACAGTAATTTTTATTAAAACCATAAGTGATCGTAGGCATATTTTAAAATAAAACCGGTCGGTCTCATTGTTACTAAATTATTTTAAACAATCTTCCCAGTCATGGACTTGTTATATTCTATGATAAATTTGAATTTATAAAATAAATAGTGGCGATGACGTCATGAAGTCTACGTTTTGGCTTCAATTATTTCAATATAGTGCATATTTGTTTCTAATTTAACTAAGTTTTGTCAAGTGAAAAAATAATTCTACTAAAAATTATCAAATTAGTAGTGCCAAGCTTAACTATTCAATCTTAATAGTTTTATATAAATGAATTTTTGCTATTCTTGTTTTTTTGTTTCATTTTGGTTTAACTATACTTACTTAAATAAATTTTAGCTATTCTTGGTTTATGAATATTCTATTTTTATATAAATAAATTTAACCTAATCAAAGAGAGATTAAAAATGAGCTATATTATAAATATTCGCTCATAGGATTTCTATACCTCAGAGGAAAAATAACCACATTGTTAACAATATTTATTCATTGTTTAATTTAAAATTACATTACGGTATTGTCGTTCGACTGATATGGAAGATAATTTACTTCCAACAAGATGTTACTTCAAGTAGAATAAGCAATAAAAATTTCCAGCATTTTTAAACTTCGTGAACAAAAAAATTGACAGAATGGGAATCATTACTATTCATGAAAGAAATACTCATTCTGAATTTTTTCTCTTCTCTCCCGTGGGAGGCAGCCCCCGTTCAGGTCAGGCACAAGTTCCGCTGATGGGACTTTTTAATGTCACGATTGTTTTACACTCTTCGAAAAAGAGTGAATGGAGGACAAATCGGAGATGGAGGTATCCCAAAAAACAAGGATTCAAAGCTTCAAATAAAAAAACACGGAAAATATCGGGGGTTTAGGGTGCATTTTTAGCAAATAATATACATTGTTTTAATAATTACACACTCGTGTAATGGGTAATAAATATAAACCAATCCAACTATCAGACAAACATAAATAAATATTACACATCATAAAATTCGTGTGAGGAAAAAAGTATGACTACCTAACTAATGTCGTTCTGCGTAAAAATGGTGTAAGGCTTAAGGAAAATCCTGTAATGGCGTAGAGACTTACCGAGGTAGAGATGATCTGCTACGGAGGACTTATTTCGTACAACTTAATAACGTTTAATATTAAAAAGGCTCAGATATAATTCAGTATCTGACATCAAATAAATTTCATAATAACACGAAATAAAATCAGTAATTGCTCACGAGTTGAAAAATGAACTCCTTACCCGCAAAATGAAACAATTCTTAATTAATAACTAGACATCCATTAATTAATAAAGGATAATTCTGAATCCTAGAATACATTGCTTTACATACAACCAAACAATAAAAAACTTTTATAAAGAAAATCCATGTGAAAATTAGGTAGTTGTTTGTAGGTTGACCTAGAAAAACTGTATTTCAGGGCCAAGGGTTGAGCTCACATTTCGCCAGATTTTTTAATCCAAATAGGGGTACTAAGTATATATATATATATATATATATATATATTTCTGGTTGAGTCCCGGGGTCAGGAGATAATATAAAATTAATCCACCAAGAGCGTTTCTAACCAATCTCCCGATAAGCCTTGTAAAGGATATCATACATACATATGATATTTAGTAGAATATATAATTGGCATCAGTAAATTATAGGAATAGAGTGAAGCTATAATTATAATATTGTGTATACAATTAATTACTATTACAGATTTTATCAAACGCCTGTAATGAAATAAATCTCCAGAAGCAATAAAGGAGAAAGTGGCTAGGAGAATACACTAGGATTGAGTTAGAGGAGAGGAGGGCCTGTTCCTCCTCAAAGGTGTGCGGGGCCGCTGTAATTTCGGCCAGTTGTCAATCAGTGGCCAAGTTCCAAATTGCCTGAGGCCTTTGGAGCAGTTTTCCCATCGGCGTTTTCCCTCAGTGACCATCTTCCATGAAAAGGACAAAGGTGGCGTACGGAAACTTCTCGGAGGAAACTAGAGTTTTCCAGAGCGATTTTCGTCATTTCTAGGACAGATATATGGAAGAAGACAGCGGAAAAAGCTGGTAAAGAAACAATAATAAATTTCCAAAATAATAAGGTTTGCTTTCTAACACTATCCCAGTGAGTATTACAGTTGTTATTTTGTTTTTTTAAAAACATTTTTAACGTGTTGCACCCTCATAAGCTATATTTGACCCTTGATTATTAAACTTACTAGACTCGATACACGCATGTTTAGAAGTATAGAATCGGTCGAGTCATATATATGTATATCGTAGATAGAGTGCTGAGCTAACATGCCAAAGGTCCCGGGTTCTAATCCTGCTGTGACAAATTTTATTAAATCTATAAACAGCCGTGGATGGATCCAATGGGTTCTAGGACCCTCATGGGGCTCACCTAGAATCTATTAATTGGGCACCCAAAATATGTGGAAAAACCTGACGGTCGAGCGTGATCTAGGACAGATCACTACCCTGCACAACCGTTGTTCAAGAAACAGTACAGTAAACAGCATCTACAACATACTGAATCCAAAACTCTTCTTGTTGTTCTTGTTGTAGTAGTACAGGAGCTTTAGAATATGTCATGACTTTAATGCGAAACATCAACAGTGGGGATCAAGAACTACTAATTCCCGAGGCCGCATGCTACTGTCTGCACTTAATTCCCACAACTCCAGTTTTATTTCTCCCGGCACTCCTACATATTGGCCCACTGATCCAAACAGAAATCCTGATCTCCTCGACTTTTTTATCCATGCTGGCTTAGGTCCCCTAAACTATTCCATAGAACGCCTTGATGAACTTTCCTCAGATCACAGTCCTTTGATCCTTACCCTTTCTGTATTCCCAATACCCAAACTTCCACCTCCATCATTTATTAGGGGACCAGTTGACTGGAACCTTTTTCACCAGCTTGTATCCGACACCATTGACCTCAGAGTTTCCCTAAAAACACCCCAAGAGTTAGATGATGCAGTCGATTCCTTTACCAATTTGATCCAGCAAGCAGTTTGGACTGCATCTTCACCTCGTCCTTCCTTCAAACCCCGCAAGAAAAATCCATTACCACAAGATCTTAGGGATCTTATCCTTACCAAACGCCGTTACCGATCCCTTTGGCAAAGGACTAGGCATCCTCACGATCGGAGACTATATAACTACCTCACCAAACTAGTTAAACAGAACCTGACAACCTATAGATCCGAAACCTACAATGCCTATCTTTCCACACTATCCGCTTCTGATAATTCTCTTTGGAATGCTACCAAAAAGATCCTTAAATACCACCCTATTTCCCATCCCCTCCGCCGTGAAGATGGTTCTTGGGCTGCATCAGATGAGGACAAAGCAGAAGAATTTGCCAAACACCTTTCAAATACATTTATTCCACATCCTGAAACCAATCCTACGCACGTTTCCAATATTAATGAATTCCTCTCTTCACCCATTCCACTATCCTTACCTCCTAACGCTGTAAACCCCTCTGAGGTCAAATTCCTCTTGCAAAAATTAAAAGTCCGCAAATCTCCTGGACATGACCTTCTAACCACCCAGATCCTACAACATCTTCCCCAAAAAGCGATTATTTTCCTTACCTATCTATACAACTGTATCCTTCGCACAACTCACTTCCCTTTGTTGTGGAAACACTCCATCATCACTCTATTCCCTAAACCTGGTAAACCACCAAATGACACGTCATCATACCGACCCATCAGCCTGCTTCCTATTCTTTCCAAAATTTTTGAAAAGATCCTCCTGAAACGAATCCTACCCATTATCGAATCCAATATTCCTTTACATCAGTTTGGATTCCGTCCCAGGCACTCGACGGTCCAGCAGGGTCTCCGAGTTGTCGATCACATATCCTCTGCTCTTGAAAGCAAACAGTACTGCACAGGCGCATTTCTGGACGTAGCACAAGCTTTCGACCGGGTATGGCACGCCGGTTTGCTGTTCAAGCTCAAAACTCAGTTACCTCAATCCTTATTCCTAGTCCTTCGATCCTACCTCTCTGATCGCTACTTCCAAGTGCGCTGTGGTAACGAATACTCCAATCTTTACCCAATTCAAGCTGGAGTCCCCCAGGGCAGCGTCCTGGGTCCTATCCTATACATATTGTACACCGCTGATATCCCAACTACTCCTGAAACCTTCCTTGCAACGTTCGCAGACGACACAGCCATCCTATCATCTCATCCAGATCCTGAAATGGCTTCCTCGAACCTCCAAAGGAACCTTTCACTCATTGAAATTTGGTGTAACCAGTGGCGGATCAAAGTCAACGAGGAAAAATGCAAACACGTGACTTTTACACTTCGCCGGAGAACATGTCCTTCTGTCCAATTCAACGAAACCATCCTGCCTATTTCCGACACAGTACGATACCTTGGCTTCTTCCTAGACAAAAGACTTACATGGAATCCTCATACCAGACTCAAAAGACAAGAACTTAACAGACGTTTCAGCCAACTATACAGATTACTATGTAGGGCCTCCCATCTTTCAATAGACAATAAACTACTAATATACAAGACGATCATCAAACCTATCTGGACCTATGGACTGGAACTGTGGGGGACCGCAAAAAAATCGAATATCAGACGCATTCAATCCTTTCAATCCAAAGTGCTGAGAACTATTGTCAACGCTCCTTATTATGTCTCCAACAAAACCCTCCATAATGATCTCAACATTCCTTTTGTCCTCGACCTCATCCCTACTAAATTCTCAAACTTTCACCAAAACCTTGTCTGTCATCCCAATCCCCTGGCTCAGTCATTATCCAGTTTCACACATCCATACAATCCACCCCGCCGCCTAAACCGGCAATGGCCCCGAGACTTGTTATAATAATGCTATTTAGAGTACTGGCACTGGCCAGATTCTCCACTCACGAACTATGTGTGTGTGTGAAGCGCCCTTAACCAGCTTCCATTGGTGTTTAATGCCAGTGACGCGGCTGGGAAAGGGAGCTGAGGCCTCCCGGACTCCTGCTTTGCCCTCATTCATGAGGAAGAAGCTCAGTTCGGGGACCCCAGGCAAATAGTAAATAGAGTATGAATGTGTACAGTATATTTCTTTTATGTTTTATTTATTATTATTATTATTATTATTATATTTTTTTTATTATATATATATATTTTTTTTTTTTACTTTATTTTTGTATATACTTTTTCGCTTGTATGTATTTATTTATGCATTTATTTCGTTTATATCATTGATTTTTTATGGAATGATTGTAGCTTCATAGCACCATTACTTATTGCCCACAAGTGGCAGATTGTAATGTCTGAATAAAAAAATTAAAAAAAAAGAATATGTCATAATTTGCGGTCCCTTCACATGGAACGAAGGATATTTATAATGCCCGTTAAAATAACCCATCGTGAATTACCCATTACTATGTTAATCAATCTCAAATAAGCTTTCCCTCAGTTTTATTGAGGTATATTTTCAAGACAGTTTTTTTTTCCTAACCATAAGATAAATAAAGTAATCAACGTCACTTTACGGGGCTTAGGTAGGAAACATTCCCTACCGCCAAGCTGGTGATCCACGGAACAGGTACCAAATATATTTTATAACAATGATAACTTAAGGATTTATATAAGGACGAATAAACTGTTATACAATTTTGTGTAAATTTGTTTGTTTGTCCGAATTTAAAACGGTAGAAAACCAAACCAGTGAAGAAAAAAAAACTAATTTAGAACTCAATAGACCAAGAAATACAACTATTTAAACACGAGAGGGGGGGGGGATTTGATCAGGCCAACAGAAGAAAACAGATTGGAAAGGATTCTAAAGAAATAGCGACTTTCCCCCACCACTGCCAATCCCGCCATTGCAATTCTCTATCAGTTACCTTAAATCCACGACCGGCATTCAATTAGGCCTTGCTTCGCCTTCATTTTGAATAATAGCAGCAACTAGTTGGGCCTAGGGAACCAATCGCCCGCTCCTCAATCCTATTTCCTGAGCTAATTAAACCTGGGGCGTAGGTGCGTGATTTCCTGTAAAGCACGTGGGTACATGTGTCACACACGAAACGAAAAACATTTAAACCCTCCATTCTATAAAATTTTGGAGAACAGTTCAGTAAATGCGAAGTAAGCTATTAAAATTTTACCACGAAAAATGACAAAAACTCGTAAAGAGGCATAAAATAATAACGCAATTGTAAAACCCCGAAAAAACAAAGCCTTCAGTATCTTAAATACCGAATAGAAAATAACTGACCAGTCAACGTTCCGCCAATTCACACTCGATAAAAATATATAACTAAAGTTGAATAACAATATGAATTATCTTAAAATACCATTATCCTAGGCAATTGAAGTTTATAAATATATCGCCAAAGCAAAAATTGGTACTACGGAAACTCATCTGGATGAAGACACATCCAGAAATAAGATTAATAAGTGGATATTTACTGGGAAGTGGATGAAGAGATGCTGAGAATGCAAGAAAACCCCTAAAAAACGCTAAACATAGTCGCTTATCGATCTCCGTTTCGGATTCACTAAAACAAAAATTAATTATCCCATATCTCATATCAGCAGTCCAAATTAATTCATCCATCACAGCAGCCTCCGTGCCGTATATAAAGTTAAAAACATTACTAACAAACTGTATGTATTTCAAGAATTTGTTGCATACTTAATTAAGAGTGACTTTATCCTAAAGGTTACAATAATTTAATTAAATTGTTGATTTGCACTAAATTGGAAAGGAAACAACCGTTTTTGTAATGAAATTATTAAACTCTTGTTATACAAATAATTGTTTGTTAATTACATTTAATAATTACTCTATGAAGTTCCAGTTTGAACAATAGCACATTAAAGGCAATTACACATAACAAATTATCGGACCATTTTATACATCATTCGACTACTTTTAGAAGAAATCATTGCACTACACGGTCCGAGTTAATAGTATAACTAAAACAAAAATTAAATATGCAAAAATATTTAGCTGGTTTAGAAATCCTAAACTTAAACGTTATGTATTTTGCATATGCTTTATTAAAATCACATAAAAATGTCCCTTACAGATACAGAATCTAGAGAATAAATATAAAATTACGACACTTTTATAAAATCTATAGATTTGGGTAAATTGATAACGTTTCGCTAAGTTGGATCAAGTCCAGGGAGCAACAAGCATATTAAGTATGCCATCTATCTTCCCCTGGGATACTGCCTCGGGCCCCTAAATGTTGGGGGAGATGCAGGATTATTGAGTCCCCGTGGTTAGTGTAAATAGGCACAGGGCTTCAGCATTTCCATTTTGTTTTATTTATTAAGGCAAATTTCCAGATATTTGATGTAATAATTTCTTTTTATTTTATAATGCCGTTATATTAAATTTATTTACATCTATCCACACTCTCATCTAGATATAAAAATACCCACCGGATCATTTTCAGTTAGGATAGTAACATTACATTCCTTTACGGGCTTCACTTTATTTAATGTATGTATTATTTATGTGCGTAACAGGAATATCATATTCATCCTAACAGATTTTCTTTAATGAACCCAAAGGCACGATGTCGATACAGCTGTTGTTCACAAAGATCAGTCCCCAGGTTACCGAAGGTAAATTAAAATTAATATTTCTAGATTATTTGACGACATCTTACTTAAATTAAAAGAAACCTAAAAAAAAATAATAAATAGGAATACAAGTAAAATGTATAAAACAAATAATAGAATAAATAGAGAACTGCTAAGAAAGAACTTATAACTAAGAAGAAATAGGCTTAGCTTCTGTCCAAGAAATATCAAACGTTAATTTAAATAAATTTCTCTTGGTTATTTATTATTATGAAATTATTTAACGTCACTTCGACTGCAAGGGCCATTAGCGTCGACTACTCTTCTTAAATTAAAAAAAAAAAACACAATTATTAAATAAAAAAATAATAGATGTATGCCATGATATATTTCAATAGAATAGGGGTTAGTATAAAATACAATTTGTATATACATATATGTATATATATATATAAAATTTTGCATTTATAATTACAGAGAAAAAATAATTAGGATATAGACTGATAATATTTCAGTCTTTAACGCAAGACAGGAGGTTGTTGAGAAATATGGAGCTTCTAGAAACGCTGAGTTGCGAGAGAGCTTTCATTTATTTCTGTATTTATCTGCAACCACATCGCATCCGTAATTGGCCCCCCTGGTTTACTCAGATACGAGTTTCCCCCTGCCTCTTAAAATTTGGATTATATCTTAGTTATCTTCCTCAGTTCGAGTTCGTATAATTTATCCATTATGGTTATCTTCTTGAAGTAATGAACTTGACATTCGTCGATAAAATATAAAAAAATTGTTAGGAGATTTTTTTTCATTAAGCTATTTCACTTCACTTTATTGTTACCTCATCGATTCTCTAAAATCCCCTAAAAAATTAGTAGTACTACAAACCCCTTTTGGCGTACTGGGTTTTTCTTCTGGTAGCGGCTGTACAATTTTTCGACCCCCAGTTTTTCCCTCATAATTAAGGGTGCCGATGGTAGCTCCAATAGGGTTTCCAAATTCCATAACAGCCGATTCAGAGCTGTTAAAAGAAAATTTATCAGTCATCTTGTTTATTTAAAAACACTTTATGCTGCTATGCCTAATTATACGATACTAATCTTTTTCCTATCCAGATATAATTAGGACAGGGATCTTAATGTGTACCTGACACAGGAAAGGCTTGGGATCGCCGTTTTACGCCCCCTATGAAGGACGGCAAAATTAAGAATTTTGAACTCACGATCTTGGGGATAGTAGGCTCTAATAATTACAGACACAATACAATTGACCCTCATTCGCCATCGTAATTCTTCTGTATTCAGATGAAAAAAAAATACTAACTATAATTCAAAATTAACAATAAATAAAGATTTTAATTTATTTATTCTGATCATTGGCAGAAGTTATATTAGAAATATACATTAGGCGGTAGTTGAGCAAAACAAAAATATTTGGTCAGAATATTTAAATCTAGTGTTAAACCTATTTTTATATATTACTATCGACCCACCCCAGCTTTGCTCGAGTAATAAGGCATATTATGCCTACATAATTTGTCTGTGTAATTTTTTTTTTTTTTATCACACACCACTAAGGACCACGTGAACATCATTGAGTTACGGTTCTTTGGGAGTCTTGATTTTGTTTCTTCCCATCTCAGCTAATGTACTTTATGATATAGAAATTATAAAAATAAAAACACAACCAAGTATTTCTTTATATACGAATTTATTATCTTTGACGTTAGATGATTGCACGGGATTAGGCAGCATCTTCGGTGAAACCCATCGATATTCCAACCCATTTACACAATACCTCGACAAATCATATACCTTAACCTTCCTGGTGAATCACTCTATCTATTGTTGAAAACCGCATGAAAATCCGTGCAGTAGTTATTGAGTTTACCGCATAAAAATTTCAGTTCCCGGATAAAAAAGGCTTAAGCCGGAGGTGGTTGGAACCGCTGCCTTGATAGTAAATATAACAATACTAAGTTCAAGGCGTATCTTGTTTATTTATTTCATATCGCTAAGACGATTAGTGTCTGTCACAGCTCCGATAAATTTAGAAATTTATGTAAATAAATTTTCTTATGATGCTGTACAAATAAATAAATAATATAATGAGGAATAACATGGAATAAAAATTGTCCAGGAAAACTCTCGGATTGGCTCAGTGATAACAGTAATAAAAAAAACATGTACCATTATAAATCCATCAAAGGTTCAGTAAATGACATGGTCTAGGCAGTTCATAAACCAATGGTGATGCGTGGATGTCCTTACGTGGAGATCACACCCAATCATCAGGTTGTATTCGATTAAGGAGTGAAACCTGATATCGAAACGGCTTGTTGAGCCCTGGAAGAAACTAGGAACCCGATTAACGAATGTTTCTGACCGGTTTTGCAAGTAAGTAATTGACTGAAACAAACATATATTCTCCACTGAAGGAGCATTTGGAGTCATTGGTTTTTACCAAAATAATTAATGGAGTAAACGCCTAGATGTATTGTGATGCAAAATATGCTCCCCCTAATCCAAGAATTTGGCTGAGAGTACTCGGTTAAGGATCACAGCGAGTTCCTTCAAAGCAAAGGTTTAATCGAGTCTCAAGTAACACTAAGCAACATCCGGAGAGAGCCGAGGCCCATGCTTAGCCCTTCTGGTCATTAAGGGCAGGGCTTTGCCTACAAGGTATATCCAATCAGAATCCTCATGGAGAGGCAGTTCCAAGGGGGTTGTTATCCCTTCATCCCTCTGAATCCTAGCCCTATTGCGATGACATATAATCAAAACTGGGAAATGGGTGAATCATAACTCAGAACATTGCTTGTATCAAACGTTTTGGCTCTATCTGAGATATTAGATCATAGTTAATTGCATTTAAAATTAGACCCACCTAATCACAAAATAACTAAATTCGATAATATATTATAGTTATGCGAAGGAAACTGTTAGATATACAAAGATATCCACGGAATATAGACAACGAAAAATATAATTTCATAAGTAGTCGGCATGCGCTACGGCCTATGCAGATCTTCATCCTCGCGTTGTGTTTCCCATCATCCCAATCGTGTTGAGGAATAACTCAAAAACTGGTATGGATCCAAGGATCATGAAGGTTTGGGATCAGCAGACGTTTGCGGACCTACATCCCTTTAAATGACCCTTGGCAGAACTATGGAAAGGTTACTCGTACTCCTTCTGGTTGCATTGCCTCCAGTAGCCTGAAGGATCCCCAGACCAAGAATCGATCTTACAAACTTAAGTCATTATTCTTACCCAGATTTCCTGTTTTGCTCCTTAAAAGTTGGGGGAAGTTCAGGTAAGCATGTGACTTGATTGTTTTTTAAGACCGCGGAAAATTCCAACGAAAAGCCTTAAGTCTCCAAACTAAAACAGAAATAAAAATAATAATATAATATTGGACAGATAATTTTTATTTCTGTTTTAGTTTGGAGACTTAAGGCTTTTCGTTGGAATTTTCCGCGGTCTTAACATTTATGTAAGGTCTCTTTTTACTTTTCAAGCTTAATTGTTTTTATTTATTGTATTTTATATCTTTTACTAAATAAAATATCCTACATTTTATTGCAATTAAAATAATAATTCAGTCTAATTTCTTCATAAATAGTTTTATTTTTTTCTATAAACAAAGAAATAAATCTATAAATAAAGTTGGTTAATAAAGAATTCGATAATTTGGGATATCCTTTAATTTGGGACTTATATTATCACTTTTCTGTTCGTAATATAATATTCTTATGATCTCATTTTTTTTCAGTGGTTATTTTTCATGCTCCTTAGTTTTCTCTCTAATAAAATATTTAAGATGAAGATTAAATTTTTAGTTAGTTACATCTTAGATGATATTATTTTATTTTAAGTGCTGAGTGTACCTCGTGTTGTAAAGAAAATTTCGCCTAGTGGCGCGCTGTGTTAACAAGAAGATGTTCCTTTTGTTAAAGGGAGGAGCTTTGTCAACTCAACTAAAGGTGGGAGGTGTTCAAAGTTTAGAAATTCAGTAGGACCTCGTTTTCCTAGCTATGCCTTTTGGCTAAGTTAAATAAATAAACTCAACAGTAAAACTGACGTAGGATTAAATTTTCACTTGAGTTCTATTCTTCCCGCTAAACTTAAAACAGTCTGAATACTTAATGCAATAGACGTGAAATAAAAAAACGATGAATAAAACGCCAGAGGAATAAGTAGGAATGGCTCAAGATAATTCGAATAATAATTTATTCAAACGCCGTGTCTGTTCAAAAACCATAAAATATTTCTTTCAATAGAAACAATACTAAAATATTAAATGCAATAGATGTGAAATTAATAGTAGTGAAGGGAACTCGGAAGGAATAAGAATCACGACTAAATTAAAATAATAATTTATTTTAAAACTTCCGGACTTTAAACTAAGTTTTGAAACACATTTTAAAACAAAGTATCATAAAAAAAAATAACAATTAAAAAAATTAATACATCAAAAAAAGTAATGGAAATATGAGAATAAACATTATAATGAGTAATTATTCATTAATTTATATTAACCGGTATCTGATTAAACTGTAAAATTCTAATTATCATCGTATAATTGAAGTGATAAGAATTATAAAATACGCATAGGCTTTTATGATGTCCAAAAAGTTTGCCTCAACCGTTGCCATCCAGTAAACAATAAGTTGGATCAATTAGAACATCCAACACAAGTTTAGAAGGGCGTAATGTTCTATGCACGAGGGGAATTGGTAATGGACTAAAGTGGTAGCCAGTATGAATGAATCACATACACAAACTTCCTCCTATTTACCCATTCATTGATTTTCAATGAGGATAGTAGTTATTTTTTCAATGTGTGACGCTATTCATTTTTCAATGAGCGGAGAAGTATTTATATTCAATGAGCAAATTTTTTTAAATTAGCAAACCAGTTATTTTTAAATGAGCGAAACAGTTTTTGTTTTTCATTTTTCATTATTATTAATCATTAATACTGTAAATTTGATTGTTAAAAAAAAAGGTTTGAATTTAAATGAACGAAATTTAGTTAGTTACATTATACTTCGAGAAAAATACCTAGATTATAGATCTGCTAACTAAAAAAAAAAAAAAAAAAGCGATACAGAAAAATTTAAACAGAAGAATAAGTTTAATTAAGATTTGAACATAATTCAACCTTATTTAGAAAGAGAAGAGACAAATTAAAAATACACTAAAACATATTTAAGCATTATAAACTCATATAAATGTTTGTTTTTTTTAATTAAAAAAGCACATATGTTCAAGATATTAATTAAACACACACACGCACAAACACACACACACACACACACAAACATACACACATATATATGTAACACACACACATATATATATATATATATATATATATATATATATATATATATATATATATATATATATATATATATATATAAGTTAAGAGCTTCACCACGCCAAGCATTGGCCTTTTTCAGCTTCATTTTTTCCAACTCTTTTGTTTCTTGTACGCTATTCGCTTCCTTGCGGCTGAAGTCCGCCCGCGCCATTGCTAGAGTTGTCGATGGCAATGGCGGGAACTCGGGGTGGAGCCTCCAGCGTTAGTGTTGCCGGCCTGAGGATATCTCTCCGTCACGGTTCATTCATAATGGCACTTATTTATTTTTCAAATGAGAAAAAATAAAAATAAAATATATAACGAAATCAAATTATTCTTTCGTGTTCTTGAAAATGAGAGAAGAGAGACAAAGAAAAAAAATATTCCCACTGTGAACTGCCTATAAGCTCTCGAATTTCGGCACCACTTATAAAAACATACAGAAAAGAGTAAATTCGAAAGGAAATAACACACATGAAGGCTGTTTTAACACTGGCTTTATTTCTATGTTAATCCTCTATATATAATATTTACATTGTTTACAATATATTTTTGGAATTATTGGCTATACTATCGTACGTCCCATCTTAAATCCCCCCTGCCAGTTTACGAACACCCCCGTACACTCAACATAAAATACAAAGAAAGAGAAATCAAGAAGGAAAAACAACAAAAAAAACTTCTTTTACACTTTACTCTACTCTTCGTACGTCCCATCTTAACTTATGTGTGTGTATATATATATATATATATATATATATATATATATATATATATATATTTGTGATCTGATAAGTAGTGAAGATTCCCAACGAGCGCCCTAGTCTGACGATCCCGGTTATACTATGCCCGCAAGACCAGCAGGTCAGCCGTGCTTGAAGGAACATTGCGCCGTGTTTCTGACTTCATATTCCTCAACGCCACCCTGAGTGAAATATTATTACATCAAAGAGTGAAAATAATTTTTTTTCTTAAAGCGATGTAGTAATTTTTAATTCGCGAAGCATTTATTATTTAAATGTGTTTAAAAAATTATTTTTCGCTAGGTGATATATAATATATATTTTTTGGTTTTCATTGAACAAATTAGTTCATTTTTCAATGATCGAAGTAGTTATTTTCATAATGAGCGATGATCATGGTTCCCAACTCTTTTTTATAGAATGGACGGTGTACACAAGAAGTGGAGGATTCTTATTTTCTTCAAGTAAGTAGTTTTTTAAGCCCCCATACGAACACGATTTTAATAGAGCACTTTGTTCTCTGCACAATGTTTGCTACAAAAATGTATTCTGTATAAATTCAGTCCAGCCGTACCGGACATCAGATCTAGTCGAAATAATAGATTCCCCAGCAAACAAATAGTTTGCACCAATAAAACAACCAACATAATTAATACTGAAAACAACTGCCCCTTATGCTTAAATAATTCGCTTGAAGATTTAAACCACATACTTTTTGACTGTCCATATTAGGCAGAACCTAGAAACAAATATATAAGTTCATACGGTCAGGATATTTGTACAGTATTGAATCCTAAACAAAATGATATTGTTAATCTCTGCTAATTCCTATCTAAAGTTCTATGTATTACAATAGCTCCGACCCAGTGACTTTTATATGATTGCTTATCCACACAACAATTCCTTTGAATTATTAAGGTTTTTCTTTTCTTACATACTAGGTTTGTTACTACAATTTTCCATATTTTGATGTAGTATTAACTCATGGCTATATTTCTTATTTGATCTTCATTGTCATGTTCAGTATTATAATTATCTAATTTTTTTTATGTACTATTGTTTTTGTAACTGTCTAACCGAACTCTCTGTATTTTAATAATGTAAAAATCAGAAATAAATAAATTAAAAAAAATAGTTTTGTAAGTTTAGCCATAAATGATCTAGAACTACATCTACTAGGTTCTCCAAACATTCAATAATAATATTATAGAAATCGGAAGAGTCGCAACGTTAAACTGACTATAATATAGTACTTTAGCTACGAATAGCGATTTACCAAAATAAATGTAAATTTTCTTTAAATATTTCATAAACCATCAAGAGTTGTGGAATAAAAACAAAACAGAGAGAAAATTATTGAGTAAAAGAAATTCTCTGACCTTTCATTAGGCCATTATATGAAACATCAGAGGTGAAGCTAGAGGTCTTTTGAGAGCATCATGAATGGAATGAAATAGGGAATGGAAGTATTTATTTCTATTCAAAACCTCTCTGTCAGTTTTACACGGGGGCAGTTAAGTGGATGGCAGGGTTCGATTCACGGTTAAATCGAATTACTTTACAATTATCAGACCGTTTAAATAAAAAAAAATTAAAAAAGAGGTACGACTTTACAGTGGTTGCTTGAAAAATTAATAAACACCTTTACAAACGAATGATAACTTGTACAGAACATGTATATTATAATTCATTATATTCTAAATAAAATGTAGATTAAGGTAGAAAAAATGTTAGAACATAAAGTCTTCATAAAAATATAAGAAAAAAAAAGTCAAAACTAGAATTAATAATTTAATATTTATTGAACAGGTTTGCCCGGATAAAAAAAAAACACATGGAAATTAAGGAGATTACTTAAAGCGGAAATGAATAGGAGTAACAGGCGGATGGCATAAAGAATCATTCTTTTTTTTTTAATTTACAATAATACAACAAGTAAATAGGATACGTGATACATGAGATGAGAATGACAAGTAGAGAAACTACCCACTGGTAGTACTCAAATCACAAGTTCAACTAAGAAGGTCACGTGGCCATCTTCTTTTCACACGCCTCGGAGGATTATCGGGAATTGAAGAGGAAGCTTGGTTGAAAACTAGAGGGTTTGAGTGGGAATGAAGTTTATAGTGAAAGGATAGATACCGGGTTCGGGCAAAATCAGCAACAAATGGGACATTAAGTTCATTATGGATTACTTTATTCTTAACAGAATAAGGAGCATTGAGGATCTTACGAAGGATTTTGGATTGGAGGGATTGGATACGAGAGAAATTCGATGGCTTAGTGGAGCCCCAAAGTTCTACTCCATAAGACCATATAGGTAGTATGATGGTCATGTAGATGAGTGTTTTGTTGTTAATTGGGAGCTTAGAGCGTTCGTCTAGTAAGTGTTGAAGTAACCTGAAACGTCGAGCGGTTTTTTGTCTTTTCAGTCCTGTATGAGGATTCCAGGTTAATCGTATGACGAGATGCAACCCTAAGTATCGGATCTGTTCTACAGGCACCAGTGGGATATTATTAAGGGATACTGAAGGGATTATAAAGGGGAGGAAGTCATTAAGAATGATTCTAAGGATTTGAGTGGAGGTAATCTGAGAACGGAAGTTTGTAAAAAGGCAATTAGGGTATCGACATTGTGCCTCTGAGTTCACAAAGTCTTATTATAGAAAGGAAAAAAAATCTAAAAAATAATCATAAATAAAAATAAATACGGTATTAAATCCAGAGGAAACAAGCCCGTAATAAATATGTGTAATTTTTCATGTTCTTATTAATTAATATGGGTTTCACTTAATTATTAAAAACTCATGACATTTTTCCTTGCTTTATTATTCACATATTTTCCTGAAAGTGTGGCCACGTGTTGTAAAATGAATTGCGCTTTGATCCTTTTAATTTTTCGAATCTAAAAACTAAATTAGTTAGTACAATAAGACTTTCCTTATTTTTTTATTTCAGAAGGAGAAATTTATAGATATGTTACTGAATTTATAATATAGCTAGTAGATATGCTGCGGTAGATTTATCATGAAAACGATCGGTAGAAAGAATAAATATTAAGTGTAAATCTGATATACCTTAAATATATAAACTTAAAATATCACCATAAATTTATCAATTAACTGAGGAATTTTTGTCAAAATGAAATTCGAGACATCAATAAACGTCATACAACCTAAGATTACTCCAAGATAAAATGTGTTAGATTATTTAGGTTCTTAATTTCTCAGTTATGCAGTTTACATATATAAAAATAATAACTGTATATGTTATTTCATCCTATTAAATGATCAAGACGTTTGAAGTATTAATGACTGCTTTTAATCTTACCTTCGAGAACTAAAACGATGAAAAGATGAAAAAAACTTACCTGAAAAAAATAAGGAAACAGTAGATTATTAAACAGCATATGAAAAGGGGGAAATGTATTTCCAAGCCACAAACATAAACTAATAGTGAGTCCATTTAGTAAATATTTGAAAAAAAAACATTTACAAAAAATCGAGGCAATTAAATCAGTATAGGCCGACATCACCAAAATTTAATATAATTTCGTACCTCCCTCAACAGAACTTATGCTCTCATCTACTTCTCTAAACAACCCTAGAGCGTCTCAAGATTAGTTTAGCTCGAAAAAATACTTAATCAATTCCATTTGCTGATCATAATTTTCATTTATTACTTTTCCTTCGCTTAATTTTATTCCTAATTATGAATATATTATTTTACTAAAATAGAGCCAACAACTCAAAAAGAAACACTATTATTTATTATAATGCAATTGGGAAAAACCACAATGCAAAGCCTTATGTTTCAAAAAATACACCTACTTACCAGTCGACGTTTCGCCTATTCAGGCATTATCAAGACACCAAAATCAAAAAGGGGTTATGTGAATCGCATCTCGAAGAAAAAGATTACTTTCGTTCAGTTGTATGTTGAACGTCTTGGTGGCGGGGTGCTGTCTCATGTTTGGAGCCTGTTTGGGCTGTTGATCGTTGGGACGTTTTTCTACGAGATGCAAGTCACATAACCCCTTTTTGATTTTGGTGTCTTGATAATGCCTGAATAGGCGAAACGTCGACTGGTAAGTAGGTGTATTTTTTGAAACATAAGGCTTTGCATTGTGGTTTTTCCCAATTGCATTATAATAAAATATATTATTTTGTTTTGGATGGCTCTTCATTTGAACGTTTCAGTGTGTACGTATCGTAACAGCGATTTGCTGAAATATTCTTGCAGATGCAAGGTAGAGTAGGCATCGTGAATGGTTCTAGATAGCATCAAGTGCTTAGTTAGGCAACCTGCAAGTAACGATTTAAATCCAACTTGAACAATGCGGTCAATATGTCTTGCTCAAAAACGAGCGTCTGTTCGTGGCTGAGACCCATTTTTGGGATGGATACAAGGAAGGAGCAACTTTTTTCAACAAAATTCAACCATCAATAAATTTGATTACAAAAATGTCGAAATATCTGTGGGGTTTTTTCGTATTATACTTTACCCATGATATCTCAGATCACCTCAAGATACTTGAAAACAACTTAGAAGATAATAAATCTACACCAGAAGAAAGTTGAATGGAATGTTTTCCGTTTTCTCTATGCATATCACATGTTATACAAGATTCGCTGTAACTTTCCTGATGTTTATTCCACATATTAACGAACTAATGACGTAACTCACTTGTGACTTTATTTAATTATTTTAATAATTATCTTTATTATTTAGTTATTCTTAAGGAGCATAAAAGAGCGGGATAGTCCAGTGTTAGAGAACTGATTTGCCGTGTCAAAAATCTCCGTTTATATCCGGCTGTGACAGATAATTATTTGATTCAACTACAACCGAAGATGGATCCTGTGTGATTTGGCGTCTTTCTTGGGGCCCATCCAGCCTCTATAAAGTTGATACCCTTAATAGGCGGAAAACCTGGCGGTTGAGCGTAATCTAGGACTTGTAACCTCCTTAAACCACCGTATGGGGATTGTCTATTGTGTATATGTATGATATATTTAAACAAATAAAATTACCAAAATATTTTGACTCGAGTGCTATATTAATCGATTTAAACAAAATTAATATCATCTTCGAGAAAAAAAATCTGCTTCCAGTCAATTATTTTATTGTTTTATAAAACAAAACGTTTCGACACTATGGTGTCATTTTCAATTATTTCTTTTTCTGCATTCCTTAACTTTAAATAAAATAACAATAATTACATTAATATAAAATTTTTTTACATAAATGTCCAAAAAGATAACATACTATAAGTACAAATACCTAGAAAGTCAATACTTTTAAAAATAATTTTTAAGGAGATCTCTAGTCCTCCATAGTCAAAAATTATATTGCATTACAAAACCAAACCTTGATCTTTGAACCATCTGATCCTTTTTCTTATTTCTATTAGTCATTAGACTTTAGTATAAATATAACCAATTATGTTCTAAAAACGTACATCAACAAAGTAAAATTTAATTTTTTTTTTTTTTTATAAATTTAATTTATTTATTTATTTTACTGTTTAATTTTAAAAAAATATTTTATCAAAACAATTAATTAATTTTGAAATATATGGAAATTTTTTTTTTTTTAATTTTATTAAAGATCTACTAGTTAGTAGGTTATATGGTCAGGTTACTATAATTATTATCTGATTTGTTTTCAATGTATAAGTATTCTTATGATCTATTATTTTTTAATTTCAAAATTATGGATGAATATAATTTACTAATTTCTCCTGCCTCTTTTCTATCGTTTACAGCATTTTCTAATTTATCATTTATAAATAAAGTCTCTAAATAATGAAAGAATGAACAAAATTAATATGTATAACATTATATTTAAAGTTTAAGTAACTATATTTGCAAATTATCATCAAGTTTTCATTTCTGCGCATGGATAACTGAAACTACGTCACGCAATAGATACTGTTTATAGAGTGCGATATGCTCTTCAACTCTTCTACTACTTCCTTTTGCTTGATGTAACGACCGCACGTGTTCTTTGAACAAGTGTAAATATTGACAATTATCAACTAACAACAATTAGCTGGGCTACGCGGGATATGGATAGAGCTACAAGGCAGGTAAATAAAGAAGAGAAGTCGTTACACTGGTTGATCGAGAGTCCTCGTAGCGGAGGATCGGTCACGTCTCATGGATCTGCTAGCAAACACACGGACTAGCTCCGCCTCCACAAACTACATTGCCATCCAACCGAGCAGTAGATCTCTTACAGATTACATTCCAACTGTCTCTTCTCTAACCCCTCTTATTTTGTATTCCACTCTAGCATCTTCTTCCTAACGAGTAAGGATAGAATTACGAAATTTCAATATACGAAGCTCAAAAAAAAGAAAATAATAATAACAAAATATCACATATCAAAAATAAAAGACAGATATCTTTTCAATAATCTGACCCAATAAAATACATTTAAATTTATCCCTTTTATTAAACTAAATATTTTGAGTTAGCATAAGATAGCTAGAATTACTAAATGTCAATAAAAAATAAAATTAAAATTAGAGTATTTGAGTACTACCAGTGGGTAGTTTCTCTACTTGTCATTCTCATGTCATTATGTATCACTTAGCCTATTTAATTGTTGTATAATTGTAATACAGTTGTAAATATCAATAAATAAATTTAAAAAAAAAGAAATTAGAGTTACCTTCAGAAAAATGGGGTAACACGTCATATAGAAGTAAACCATCGATTAATCGTAAGTTAATAAGTATGTTTCAATTGAAAATTTTAACATAAAACTTTTTTTATTTTTTTTTTATTTTATTGATATTTACAACTATAATAACATTACATCAAGTAAATTGGCTGTATGAACAAAGGACATGAACAAAAAAATCACTTGTGGAGAAACTATCCATTGATAGCACTCCAATGAAGTTTTATAGTAGAAGGTCTCGAGGCCATCTTCTTTTCAGACGCCTCGGACGGTTATCAGGAATAGTATGGGAAGCAAGTCGAGAGACTAGCGGATTCAAGTGTGTATGGAGCTTTTCATGGAAGGATAGGTATCTAGTTTGGGCCAAATCAGCAACATATGGGATATTAAGATCATGATGGATGAGTTTGTTTGTGACATAATAAGGAGCATTGAGGATTTTACGAAGGATTTTGGATTGTAAGGATTGGATGCGAGATGAATTGGATGGTTTAGTAGAGCCCCAAAGCTCAACTCCGTATGTCCAAATAGGTCTGATAACTGTCATGTAAATGAGTCTTTTGTAATTAATTGGTAGCTTTGAACGTTTGCCCAGTAAATGTTGAAGTAGGCGAAATCGTCGAGCAGTTTCTTGTCTTTTCAGTCTTGTATGAGGAAACATAAAACTAAATAAATAATTATGTAACACTCCCTAATATATATAATTGTTTAATAATTTACGCGCCTTATTTAATTAGATAAAAAGTAAATTGAGCAAATCAAATTATTTTTATATTATAAATGCTCAGCTAAGTTTATAAGATATATTTATGAAAATTCTAGCGAAGAAGAAATTAGAAAAATAAGAGATATAAAAAGTAAATAGAAGCACTCTCACTCTCTGCACCCCATCTCCTCTCTCCTGATCTATTTCAAGAGATTCTATTTTTTCCTCGATCGGAATACCCCAGTTTTGCATGAGGAACGATAGAAACTCCCAACAATCATCGATTTTTATCACACATCCGATCCTTCAATCAACCAGTTTTAACTATTTTATTTTGCTTAATCTTCTTTCAAATTAATTAATTTTAAATTATACATAGAGTCGTTTGTTCATTTTAACGTCACTTTATGCTGCTATGGCTAATCGGACGATGCTACATTGGGAGCTCTAAATTTTGCTTATCCAGGTTTTATTAGGATAGGGATTTTTATCGTGTGCCTGACATCGTACAGGTTCGGGACCCCCGTTTAACAGAAGGGACTGAAGGACGGTATAACCAAGGATTTTTTACTCCCTTTAAAAAATCCTAGGGCCACCTGCCGGGCTACGAACCCGCGATCTTGGGTTTAGTAGTTTGTTATGCTAACCACTAGACCACAGGTCCCACCTAAATTATGTATATAGAGTAAAATAAAACAAATGAAAGAAAATAGATTAACTGCATAGATAAAATTTCACCTTTTTCTTTGTCCATGTATATAGGAAATTAAAAGCTCACTTGAGAGATCACATTTGGGGAGAGGTTTAGTCAAGCTTATACAAAATTTATAAATCATTACTATAGTAGCTTTGATAATTGCTTATCAATTTAATATTTAAAAAATAATCTTCAAATTGCCAAAAATAAAAGATCATAATTGGGGAAAGGATGGCTAAAAAACAAATATATTTACGTTCATTGGCAAACATAGTTTATTAAATTTGAATCTATAATGTACGACACCGAATAAGTGGATTTCTTTATGGATATAATATAGATAAACGGACAGTGATCCAGTTGAGAATATTTTGTTGATATCTTTTTTTGACATTTTCTCTAAACACCCCTCCTAAAAAAAGTACATATATACATATAAATTATTTAAAAGAATTCATGTTAAACATATTGATTGCTTATTCTAATCATAATTATATGTAGTTAACAAATATTAAGTTAAAAATAGCTTTAACGATAAGATATCAGATGGTTGAACTGCAACGTACAAAAAGGAAATTCAGCCCAAAATGGTTTGAGAAAAGAAGAATAATATATGGAAAAAAGAACTTTCTTTTTAAAAACATGTAAATAATAATATAAAAATTAGGTAAACATTTTGATCGCATATTTTAATTAGAATTACCTCATATCAGGGTGTAAAAATATCGATACATGATACATCGAGCTTTTTTAATACATCGAAAGAATTGTCCATATATCAAAAAATATACTCCTTAATACCGGGAAAAGATATTTCTTTGATAAGAGGGCATAGGTTTGTAGACATAGATACATATCTCATCTGCATTCAATTTAAAAACCATTAATATTATAAAAGGTGAAGTGAGTTTGCATTGAACTCAATATAAAAGTCAGAAGTCAAGTTTTAAACATAAATAAATGAATAATGTAGATGTTTCAATGATAACAAAACTTTTAAAGGGAACAATAATAAGTGGACAATTTTAAACAACGCTGAATATTGGACAAAAACAGCCAAGAATAATACTAATAATTATAAATAAACCATCATTTAATCAAAGGGGAAAAAAGGGATATTGTACACAGAATATATTAGCCATACAAGTATTTTATTACGTTCAATAGTTAAAATGTAACAAAAATATGCAATAAATTTGTTATTTATGTATGTCTCTACAAGAGGATTGGTAGAGTATCCTGTAAAAAAGTATAAAAAGTGTAAAAAAGTATCCTGTTTAAATAGGAATGTATTCCGGCAGCTTAATCTGCAAATAAAGATTATTTACTCTGTCCTAGTTACATCAACACAAAATATCATATTTTTTTGTACATTGCTTATTGAACATATTAGATGATAATATTGACATGATAATAAGTCCCTGTGGAATAATAATACGAAATAAAATAAAAAACTGGATTATAAACTATAATCCGAGTACAATAAAATTAACAAATTAATGACAAAATTAAAATAATTTTTTATTTAACTCCTAATATAAAATTAAAAGAAAGAAGAAGAAGAAAGTTATTTATCACATAAAATAATTATAGAGAAGGAATACATTACATATTTACCGATGTAGATATTGTATGAAAAAAATAAATAAATAAACATCCAATGTCAGCCGATTTAAAAGTTATTTTAAACGATGCAACGAAATGAGTGAAAAGCGAAATTAAAAATTCATTAAACACATCTTTCATCCATCTATTTATAAGCTTTGGTCATAAACATATTATTCATTTTTAATGTTATAACATACATCTACTTTCAGCTCGGTGTGTCCAGGTAGCACTAAGTTACTGGGTTGTAGGTGCAATGCTCTTATTTATTTAAACTTAAATAAATTTTAAGTTTAAATTATTTAAACTGTAAAGAATTGAGAGATGGACCCTGTCGGATCTGCAGACTCCCTCCTAGGGATCACCCAGCCTCTACCAAGTGGGTATTCTTAGGCGGTGGTTGTGTGGGATCTCTGTCATTTCACCTTCCTACACAACCGTAGGTCTAGAAGCAGTACTCTATCTTATGTACTGGAATCGTTTTTTTCTGGATGATATTACAGTCATAAAAAATGGACAAATGACCATACAAGTCTATGCGATTATCAGTATACAAAAAACCACGTTGAAGCAAATAAAATATTAAGTGATTGTATTCCTAACAAAACAATAAAATGGGCCCTGTATGACAATAAAATCTGGATAAAATACTAGTATATAAGTATAGGTATGTATAATTATAAATATTAGTTACTTATTTATAGTTTGGAGTACTGGCACTGGCCAGATTCTCCACTAACGATCTGGACCAATCACCAGCTTCAATTGGAGTTTAATTGCAGTAACGCGACTGGGAAAGGGGGCAGGGGCCTCCTGAATTCCTGCTTTGCCCTCATTCCTGGGTAAGAAGCTTAGTTCGGGGACCCAGGCAAAATGTAAATAGGGATTAAATGTTTATATTATTTTATTTATAATTTTTTCTTTATTTAAACTTAATTTTATTATCTTAGGGTATGAATGTGTATATATTTTTTTTTATTATTAGTATTATTATGATTTTTTTTTAATTTTTTTTCACTTTATTTTATTATCATTTCCGCATTAATTTCTTTCTGTTACCGCATGTATATATTTATTTATTTTATTTTGTTTATATTATTGTTTTGTTATGGAATGACTGTAAGCTACACAGCACTATTACTTATTGCCCACAAGTGGCAGATTGTAATATTTCAATAAAGTGTTAATATAAAAAAAAAAAATTATTATCATTTTTGCATTAATTTCCTTTTATTACCGCATGTATATATTTTATCACATTCGCTTATTTTATTTTGTTTATATAATTTTTTTTTGTCATGGAATGGTTGTAGGTACATAGCATCATTAATTATTGCCCACAAGTGGCAGATTGTAATGCAATAAAGTGTTTAATAAAAAAAATATTTATAAATTAAATTTAGTAAACAAAAGGCTGAATATTGATTGGAAGAGGGATGAGGTAAGGTTGCGGAGCTAAGCAAGTGGACGGAAGAGCCTTCCACTCACCTGCCCAGGATTTAGCTTCCCCAAAACCGAGTCTCTATTAAGTGTGTGTCTCAGATTACACAGAATCGTGGGGGGTTAGTGGGGAGGGAGAAATAGGATAATGCTGAGAATACTAGCGCCCACTTACCACTCAACTATGGCATTATCTTACAAGTCATTCTAGTATCAGCGATATTTAATTTAGAAATATATGTTATAATTAGACTGGATGCATATTAATAATATAGTCAATATTACTTTGTTAACCTAATACTAACTAAGCTTGATAAAAATTGCAATATTATATTTGGGTAAATTAGCAGTATATTTTTTTTAAAATGGTGGACAAAAATGGATAAAGGCGCTCCATAATATAATCGTGTCAGTTTGGGAAGAAGAATCTACACCCTATGACTTGTACAAGCCTGTGATATGCCCAATACACAAGAAAGGTAACCAATTTAAATGCTCTAATTATCGAGGAATCTCACTACTTCCTAATATATATAAGATCCTTTCGAATATTCTTTTCCAACGACTCATTCCTTTGTAGAGCGAGAGGTTGGGGCCATATCAATGTGGATTCATACGAGGCGGAAGAACAACTGATCAAAATCTTAATCTTCGTATAATATTGGAAAAATGCAGAGAATACCGTATAAAGGCCCAATTCATAGTGATCATTGTATATGGATATTAATGATTTGAAAATACTCATAAAGCTGATACGATTGGTAAGGATGAAAATGACTGGTGTAGAATGTAGGGTACGAATGAGGGGATATTTGTTGGGAATATTCCGTTCAGAAAGAGGGGTCAGGCAAGGAGATGCTCTCACATGTCTGTTCTTTAATCTTGTTCTGGTAAAGGTGGCATGAGACTGGTATTTTGACTACTGGTAAAGTATTTGATCATCCAGTACAACTCCTTGCTTTTGCAGATGATATCATTATTATAGGTCCCTCTATTGATTCCTTGCAACTATCATTTCTGGTCCTCCTGCTCCTAAATTTTTAGGAGTGTTTATAAACGAGGACATGACCAAGTATATGTTCACTGAAGAGACAAGACAGGTGCCAAAAATGCAGGAGTGAACTGCTGGATAACAACGGCCAGCGACGGAAGTGCATGGCGATTGGTGTATGGGGAAGCCAGGATTTGCTTGTGGGTTTTAGCACCATCAATATTGTGTTTGGTTAGTTGGACCATTAAATGTCCCTTAAGAGAAAACAGGTTTATACTGTTGAGCATCGACTATCCGAAATGGCTTAATGGAATAGGCACAGGCATGAGTCAACATTGCCCATACCAAAATAAGTTTGAAGAGTATTTTTTTCAAAATTGGATTTCTGGAAATATTATTTATTTATAGCCATGAGGAAGAAATCAGGAAAGAAGCAAACTAATAATACAACTTCCTTTGTGTTTATTTGTTTAAAAACACAACACAATAAAAGATCCTTTTTTTAAATACAAACGTTAAGACTGCTTGACATTTCCTTCTTTTACATAAATTTTAATTATCAAAACTTTCGATTAACCGAACCACACTATATTAGTAAGGATAATCGACGCTTTACTATAATTCCATCCTCAATCTAAGAGTTCCAGAACTGATTTCAAATAAAATGCTCTGTTTGCTAAGTGATAATCCCGTTGCCACGTGCGGATGGATGTCAATGTCAGTAAAACAGCGTGGAAATTCCGTATCAGTCGTCCTTAAATAGATTAAGTTATTGCAATTGGGAAAAGATGGGAGAACATATTCTTACTTTTTATGGAATTCCATCTTACCCGTTTCGCATGCTGATATTGCAGAAATTTCCACGAGATTCGTATACTTTTCTCAAAGCGGGCTATACATTGCGGATTTTCCGAATAGTTATGCAAGTTGAGGAGGGGGTTTGATGGGGGTCGGGATCCCCCACAAATCCGATTCCGTTCCTTCATAACGATCTCCTGCTTCCAGATTCTGCGGCGCACTCCTTTCTTCTTATTATTATCGCCGGCACTTACATGCGGAGGAAATCCTCCGGAAAATCACGTCTCCTGGAAAACACTCTATTTTTGACTGTTACCGTTACTGTTTATAAAAACAGTGAAAAAAAAAATAAAGATGTTTGTTCCGTCGTTGGCATCTCAGGATGATTTTCGAGTTCATCTCACGAGATTTGCTTTGCATAAATATTTATGTATTCTTATATATTTTATCCTGATGCAAATATTTATTATCTTTGGGCATAAACAATTTTTTTTATTTTTCGGTTCTCACAACACTAGCAATGTTTTTCTTTCTGAATCTGGAAATTAAATTAGATAAAGAGAGATATGCCTGGAATAAACAGTTTTGTGATTATATCCATATAGAATCTAAGATGCCATTAATGTGTTTTTGAAAATAATAGCAGTTGTTACAGGAATCAAATAATTCTAATTATGTGAAAATGTTTTTATTTGTATATGAATTTTCCCAAATTATAGTTATTTGGTAGAATGCCTCTGGCAAATGGATGTTGTAGTACTTCTGCTTTTTTTTTTTTTTTTTTTAATTTACTTCAATCGGAACAAACATTATAGGTAATCAAGTAAGTAGTCTTATTTAATCAAATGGTTTAAATTGATCAGCTCTTTTCAAAAATAATTTTTTACTTTATTTTATATGTAAAAACTATTTTTAATTCTCTTAATCGGGCTATCACCAAATAATTCATTGACGATATTAAGGAATCGAGACTCATTAGGAAGAGAGCTTTTTAAGCAAAAGATTTCCAACACCAGGTTACAAAAGGATATTCAGATCACTCAACGACAACTAATCCTTATGTAGATCCTTTGTTATCTTTTAAACAAGTATTGCTATTATGATGATTCTGGCGCTATAACCCGCAAGCGAGTCCTGACCTCCTAAACTAAGCGCAATGGCCTTTTGTCGCTGGCCGTTGTTATCCAATTGTTCACTCCTGTTTTCTGGGCATCATTTGCCACGGAATCCTTCCATCTTAATCTTTGCCTACCGAACGCTCGACGTCCTGTCATCTTTGTGTATGCTTGGAGTGGCATTTATTTTCATTACAGCGACATCACCTGACCAACGTAAAGGGAATTTAATTTTACCACTGTAGTGATATCTATATCTTCGAGTAGGTCATAAATAGAATAAGTATATATTTAGAAATTATAAGTTTCTTAATAAATAATACAATCAACCAAAGTATTGGACAACACTTAATAGTGATTTGGGAATGGTGTAGCTCAGAACGAAGCGATGGTGATGCCACCAATCTCTGCCCACTGATTGCAACCCAAACCCAAATTTGTCAAATTACTTTTAACGCAATCATTCCATTCGGTCTAACTCTCGGACCTTTACCGCTTAGCCCTGTTACTCTACAATGCCATATCAATCTTCCCATAACATTATTTATATTATCATGGTATCATTAATAGGATACCATGGTCTGCTAGTCCGCTTTGTGGGATCTCCTATATTATTAAATGGTTCAATATATACATATATATATATATATATATATATATATATATATATATATATATATATATATATATATATATCAAACATCTCAATACTACTAATGTAAATTTACAAAATGAGAACTCGGAGAGAGGTGCGAATTGTCTTTTTTAGGACTAAGGTGACATTAGGAGGTGTGGGACCATTGATTTAGCTGGAGGGGGTAATTATGAAGCGACGCTAATTGGAAAGGCAAACGCACTCCAGCAACAAATTTGATCATCATCGACCACCAAGCTCCCCGTTTCCTCTTTATAGCTACATATCTCTATGAATTTAAATTGTATCAGGAGGTTCAAGCTACGAGCTCAATGTTACAACCCACATCCACCAATTTGTTTATTTATAATATACTATTAATTGTATAGCAAATATCGAAATTTATTTTATTAAATGCTCTCTCTCGTCCTTGCCACCAATACTATCACTCTATGTTAAAAGAGGCAAAAAATAAATGTGGGACTTTGTACCGTTTGAAAGTCTTATAGTACCACATACAACGAAGTTCTTCTCAAATAATTATAAGAATCAAATTATTCATAAAAATGAATACGAAATAAAATTAGATACTCATTCTAAGTCATAGTATAAAAATATTCCAGTGTACCAAAGGACTGTTAAACAATTTCTGATATTTTCATTAAATTTAATCGATTTATTAAAAAACATCGAGGGTTTCCTTTAAAGAAAAAAATCCTTAGTTATCCTGCTCTTCGGAAGAGACGGAAAATTGGGGTCCCAAACCGCTACAGTGACAGGTAATCGTTAAAAATCCATATCCTTACCATAACTGGTTAGGTAAAATTTAAGACTACCACTGGAGCACCTTCCGATTATCCTTAGAAACAAAAAATAACGTTAAATGAATAAACCCCAAACGATAACTTTATTAGATTTGGTAATACAAAGAATTTAATGATAAATAGAATAAATCATACCTGAAAACCCTTATACATATAAGTATCATATCACTCTGCAAAACTTAAACAAATTTCGGCTAAAGAAAGACGATGTGGAATATCCATATGCAGTTATTAAATACACACGAGTGAAATAAAATGAAACTTAATAACTTAGTTATTTTAGAAGTGTGTAAAAGTCAGAGGTGCAGCAATAGTTATTTACGCACCTAGGGACTAAAGATGATATTCCCTCAGCTGTAAGTTTGTACCCGAGCGAATGCGAGGGAATGATTATCTTTACTCACGAGGCCAAGCCGAGGGGCATACAAGATTTTATCTCCAGATGGGATGTAAAAAGACAAACTATACGCTATCATATTTATATAGTATCCTACTTTTTATTATAAATCTGACTTGATTTAGCTGGCTATAAATTTGAAATAACATTATTTGCTTCTTGTACAATATGTGGTGGATCCATAACTTACACAACCTGAACACAAATGAACTTCTGTGTATCAGTTTTGGTGTTTTGAAACAACAGCTGATTTTAATGGTCGGTGTACAGGTGTACCAACCTAAACCTCAACTTTTTCAGTACAAAACCTACATTATTTATACGAATTAGGTTGTCATATTTTTACTTTATTCCCTAGGATACGGCTACTTCGCGATGTAAAATAGATTGGTCTGAAGTAAACAGGACAAAGGGGATGAGAGGACATCCAATAAACTTCAGTAGAGGTATCCCTATTCAGCGTTTACGCCCCCCCCCCCACTCAATCGTAATTAAGAGATAGGAACTTGTAATTTAATTTCATTCCATTTTGTAAATGACTGCCTTAGAAATAGTCCATTCCGATAGAGACTGCTCCAAAGCCCCACTTCCGAAATCAATCTACTTCCTCAGTCATTATTGTAGCTTTGGTGTAACGGCCCGGTATATTCAGGAGCGGATCAAGACGATAAAATCTTACGGTGTTTCGAAAAAAATCGAATAATTTAAAAATAATATTTTTTGCTGTATTTCTTTGGAGGAGGGGAAACCCACCCAAGGGAAATCCCTCGACCAAAAATATTTCAAATACAGAATTTAAAAATCACGTAATTTTGAAAATAACTAGGTTATGAAAACTGGTCATGTTTGATATAATTATCCAAGGAATTTCGGCCATAAAGTTGAATGATATATCATTTTAAAATCATTTCTAACTACTCATAATGATAACTATCAGGAGTGCATTTGGATTCAGAATTTGCCCTGGGAAGACCACACCAACTTGTGGTGTGCGGTGGATAGAAACGGTTTTTATATAAAAAACAGACAATTTAATTTTTTACTCCTATCCACCTCCTGTGGCCGGTCCACTTTCTGATTCGTTCGGGAGCATTGAATGATATGTTTTAAAGGGAAATTTCCAAGAAAAGTAATTCCAGATTCTGAAAAACAAAACTGTCTGAAATTTAATATATTTTGATAAAAACTACTGTAAACATCAAAGGTAAGAAGTGTCACGGGCGAACGAGGAAATTGTTACAAAAAACATCATCCAACTATTATACCCTGCCATTCTTCTCCGATACACCCACACACTTGCATGCAGGACTATTTTTTTTTTCTTGCATGCGGTCATTTGCGTTGCACAAAATCAATGACAAGCTGGGATAATATATTCGGGTACTGGAGGAATGAATTGTACAGAGGTACAATGATTTTCGTTATCAAATCTGTATCCAAACCTTTTAGGTAGTTTTTCTGGGTAAAGATGGCTGCTTCCATTTTCCCATGTATAAGTTTAGGGTAAAGCTTAGAACATTTAAAAAAAAATGCAGCTATATAGAAGTTGAAGATAAATCCAAATTTATATATGTATATATATATATATATATATATATATATATATATATATACATATATATATATATATATATATATATATATATATATATATATATATATATATATATATAATATAATGCAATTGGGAAAAACCACAATGCAAAGCCTTATGTTTCAAAAAATACACCTACTTACCAGTCGACGTTTCGCCTATTCAGGCATTATCAAGACACCAAAATCAAAAACGGGTTATGTGAATCGCATCTCGAAGAAAAAGAAGCAATACATCCCAACGATCAACAGCCCAAACAGGCTCCAAACATGAGACAGCACCCCACCACCAAGACGTTCAACATACAACTCTTTTATATAATTTTATATATATAATTAAAAACAAAAGATTTGATCCGAAACATAAAATTAGGAAGACAGGAGTAAATGGACAGTAGAAAAGAAAAATTAGAACAGAGAGAGCTATTGAAGTGGGATATGGAGAAGGTAAAATAAAAAAATAAAAAAAGTGTTATATGCAATTATCAAGTTCTATCCCCTCCTAATGTGGAATAATATGTTAAATAAATACATTCCATCGGTGTATGGGAGTATATGCATCCACCTACATATACAATAATCGAAATGAAAAAATCGTTAAATAAGTCCGATGCCCTACCACAGGTGAAAATAGCCTTAAATCGTTAATTACTCAATTAAAGTAAACAGAAAAAAAATGTTCCAATGCAACCCATGAAGTATTGGGTTCAGTACGAGGTAGAGACGGTACTGTTTCTTGGACAATGGTCCTGTAGGGAGGTTATTTGTCCCAGATCACATGCAAGTGTTAAAGGAATAAGAAAAAAATATTGGTGAGTAAAGAAAGATTTCCAGCACTGATTCATTCACAAAAAAAGTCTTTCATAGCCACTAGACAGGTGAAAAGTGGTACCCTACAATTTGAGGGAACGCAAACTTCAAAATGGAAGGGAAAGTAAAAATGTTTGCTATCCCCTCGAGCAAATATAAGAGCTGAAGACGTTGGAGTAGCATTAGCCCTTGGGCCCGAAAAAGGGCCAACTGGGCATTCATTGAATACGTGATACGGGTCTAGGATCGTTCAGTCCTTGCGATCCTTTCCAGCAACACCTGCAAGTCTCCCTCCCATCATCACCTACCCACTTCCGCATCCGATCCATAAAAAAATCGTACTACTACAATCTATGAAGAGTCTAGAGTCCATGGCAGGGACTGTACGTTTCAAACCCTACGGATGTACAGGAAGTTGATTTGGTGATTTGGCCGAGGCCAAGCTCAACCGTCAGGTTTCTCCCCTTTTTAAAAGGTTGCGTGAGCCCCAGGAGGTTCTAAAGATCCTAGAGGTACGATCCATAGCTGTTTGCAGAATAATTTTTTTCTTTTAAATATTTATTTCTTATATGATTCGCTACAATCACAAAAATTACATGCTGTACCAAATAGACCAGTCTCAAATGAAAAACAATTGCACAAATTTAAATGTATCTGTATAGAATAGTAATTTACAATGATAGAAAAAAATAGACAAAATAACTTTCAACAGAAGCATACTAATTAATTTATCTTTAACAGTCGGATTTGCACTCGGGACTTTCAGCGCTTTACGCACTTTGCTACCCCACTCGCAAACCTAACATAAAATAAATTATATTTTAGGAGCTGATTGATCTATACGCACATATTAGGTATTCTACAATCAGTGGGGAAAATTATCTTGAACAGTTTTGACCCGTTGGCAAAACATAACCCTTAGACGTACTAACAGACAATGCGCGGTTGAAGTTGAAGACAGGCGACTGTACCCTCGCGGTGGGAGACATAGCCTCAGGCGGTACAAGTTGAAACGGGGCAAACTAATAAGGAACAACTCGTCGAATGGAATAAAGGAGAAGTTTGGGATGTTTAGTGGCAAAACTGACATGGAGTAGAGCGCCCCATATAAGATTAATTGAACCTTGAAACAGTTAAAAGCTATAATTTTAAGTATAATTTTTTGTTGAAAAACTCCATTGAAACCATTATCCATCGAGATCGATTACCATCTCGTTAATCTGTAACTGAACACTCTTGCTTAAAAGTCTCTAGCTAATCTAGCTATAATGCCTGAATTTCAAGCCTCGCAAGTTAAGTGAGTTTATCCGTGGCAGTTTTCGTGTACTTTACTTCAAAATAACATTTTATTGTCTAAGTACCCGTTCAAAAATGAAACAATGTCTTTTGAACAATGTTTACTGGGACGTCTATGGTTTATTTAATACTATTGTTGATTATAACATGAAATTTAGGAAAATATATTTTTTTTAAATTTATTTATTGATATCTACAACTGTATTACAATAATACAACAAGTAAATAGGCTATAATGACATGATAATGACAAGTAGAGAAACTACCCACTGGTAGTACTCAAATCAAAGTTCAAGTAAGGAGGTCACGTGGCCATCTTCTTTTCAGACGCCTCGGAGGATTATCGGGAATTGAAGAGGAAGCTAGGTTTGAAACTAGAGGGTTTGAGTGGTAATGCAGTTTGTTATGAAAGGATAGATACCGGGTTCGGGCCAAATCAGCAACAAAAGGGACATTAAGGTCGTTATGGATGAGTTTATTCTTAACAAAATAAGGAGCATTGAGGATTTTACGAAGGATTTTGGACTGTAAGGATTGGATACGAGAGGAATTTGATGGCTTAGTGGAGCCCCAAAGCTCTACTCCGTAAGTCCAAATAGGTCGTATGATGGTCATAGGAAAATATTAACCTTATAATAAAATTTTCCTGCCTCCTTCCTATTTTTTTAAATTTATTATTTATAATGATTTATTTATTAAACATAATGAGTGAATAAGTATTTTTCAAAAATATTAATATGAATAAGTATTTTTGTCTCATATTATCGTAGAGAGTGAGAATTTCGAATTATTTTCGACAAGTTATAAATATTAACTGACCCAGGTGGGAACGTCGAAACCACGACGTCCACTATTGTGCGTTCGACTCAACATGTTCCGCCATCACGCCCTCAATATTAAAATACAATAAAACCAATATGTGAATCATGGTGAACCGGAACCTTTCGACATTTACGACTATTTCATCATACATTTGACAAGCTCAGTAAATATATGATTTATTTATTTATTATAAAATACAGTAATTGCGTGATAGTTAATTAATAATCAAGTGCATGTAACATTGTCAGACAGAACTATCTTTGGATGTAGTGTTACAATATCAAGGAGTGCATTTCGAGTATTCTCATACTTTTTATCATAAAAAAAAAATGGTTAAACTAACATCGAATGATTCTTAATCAACTGTAACGGATGATGATTCAATCATAACATCACTTCCACGTCAAATCCGATACCTAAATAAATACACTATTGATTGGCTTGCTTTCGAGATAATCGATTGTTGGATTATTATCTATCGATTCCAGACAATCCACATGGATACTGAATAGAAGATGAATGGCCTCGGAGCCTTCTAATGGACAACTATTATTGAATCCATCCTAAATGGTAATTTATTTACAATTCACAATCAGATCCATTGCCTCACATCCTGTAATTACCCTAGTTAATTATAGTTGCAATTAGTGCCAGCTGTTATGATAATGTATTACAAGGCCTTCAACATAGCCAACGATAGTTCATTTAATTTTGGACTTTTTTTTCAAATTAGTGAACTTTGATATAAGAAGAAAACTTAAAGTTGAAGCAATATCTTAAACCATAAACCCTGTCATGAAACTTGTGCTATTTAAAAGCCACTTTTTGAGTGCCACCAATTTCACGGAAAGAGGACTTTGCTCAACTTGCGATAATTCTAGTCATTGGACAACAAGCGCTTGTTGCTAGTAAAAGTAAGTTTTTCATAAAGTGAGAAAGAGATATAGTTTCACTAATATTCAAAACAAAAAAGTACTCTCATTTTCTTACTTCTTCTGACCAAATGCGGTCCTAATTCGTCAGTTGATCTAGATTTATGTTAATTAATAAGAGTTGTACCATAATTGATTATAGGAATGGTTAACGTATGTAAATATTCACAGATTAATTTAAGGACAAATTATTTTATGTCGATGAAAACATAAACGTAATATATTTTCAACCAATTTATCTATTGAATTTGTTTTGTTTTTTAAACCGAAAGTAAAAAAAAAATATAAATTTATTTTATTAATATATTATTCTAATTAAACACGTTTAATTAATGTTGGACTAGAATGAAATATAATAATAATAAAATCTCTATTGGCTTTAATGTACAACATTGTAGCCATTGAGTCTGGCCCACTTAGTGTTAATTTTTAGTAATTAGTAATTAGCATATCGTCACTTAATTACAGTTATTTGTATTTACAGTTATATAATAGCTCCAATATGTGAATATTTTACTATAATTAATATTGAAAAGTAAAAAGAGACCTTACATGAATGTTAAGACCGTGGAAAAAATTCCGACAAAAAGCTCTTAAGTTTCCAAACTAAAATAGAAATTGAAATTATCTGTCCAATATTCGCCTATTCAGGCATCCTCAGGGTAGAAAGAGAATTTACAGCAAAGCAAAACATGAATAATGCACCCAAGAAACATCCCACCACCTCCAAGGATCAAATGCAACTCTCAATTTCAATTTCTTGTTTTAGTTTGGAAACTTAAGGGCTTTTCGTTGGAATTTTTTCCACAGTCTTTTACAATAATTAAATAATTAACTCTGGTTTAATAAATAAATAAACAAAATTTAAGTCAGAACAGAATAGTATCAATTATACCAACAGAATAACAATCTTCTAAACAAATAACGCAAATATGGCATATACCTAAGGAAATAGATAAATAAAACACAATTTATAACACATTATAAATGCCAATCAATGCCATAAGCGAACAAATGTGCTCGACACACCATCTTCCCGTTCTAAACCCTGCCTGTTCTTCGGGGATCAGTTTTTCTCTTTCGGCCCAGTCCTGTAATCTATAAGCCAAAATAGCTGTAAATAGTTTTGTGATATTGTTGATCAGGGATATACCTCGGTAATTATCTACATCTTTTTTGTGCAGTAGATTTAGTTTTTATTTAGACCATAAGATCGGAATTTCTTCCGTTTCCATTACATTATTAATGAGATTTAGCGGGTAATGTTCCCACTCCGGAGTTAAACTTTTAAAGACTTCATAGGTTATATCATCGAAACCGGGAGATTTATTATTTTTCCTAAGATTAATACAGTTTTGGAGTTCATCTAAAGAAAATGGCAGATATAAAACTGGGTGAGTTACTGAGAAATACTTCATTTCTAAAATATTTTTTTGTCCAAACAGTAAACCATAATTATTTACCCACTCATCAATACTAGTTTCATTAGGTGACATTTTAAAAGGCCTAAAAGAATTTACTGATTTCCAAAATTCGTTGCTGTTCTTAACATTCTGCAATTTCATAATGATGTTTTCACTCTATTATATTTTTATTGGTTAACAGTTTCCTAAAATTATCCATAGAATGAAAATAATCTACGACCGCATTGTGAGAGAAGTTGTGTTTAAGCATGAGGTTGTATAAAATATAATAATAATAAAAAGTTTAATGAACCCAACAACTTTAGAACTCCACATCAACTTCCGCGATGTTATCACTCCAATTATATTAATCGGGATGAATATTCCGTAAATCTCTAGTGGACTAGAGCCTAATATCGTATTGCAATACTTTTAGGACAACTTATGAAAATGTTCGGTTTTAATGTTAACGGCCATGTTTCACACCCGCAAAGGACAAGATAAATATAATACATTTTATTTCTAAAAATATTTATTTGTTATTCTCTCTCATTCCAAATGATGAATAAAATTCCTATCGACAAGTGAAGACTTTTTTGTTTGTTTTCGTTATAGCAATCAGTGCGTATACTTGTTTATCGAAGTTGAAGTGTATTAAGAATACAAGTGAATTATTACTTAAGCCTAAGTAAAGCTACTTAGAAGTGAATGGCCCCTAACACTAAGCATTAACTGTCCTCGGCGCTACTAAACCTGTTGATCTGTTCACTTCCGCATCGCTTCTCGCCTCCAGGGGCTCAACCATTATCGGCTAGTTTGTCCCCGCAATTTACCAGGCCATTGTAAATTGCATGTAATTGAAATTACATACAGGTCTGAACTTTACAAATTGATAATAAAAATAATATATAAAATAACCATTTTCATCAAAATCTGAAATAGTACTAAAAAATAAAAATAACTAATAAATAAACATAAATCGCTTCAAACAGAAGAATCAGGTTTCAAAAGTCGTTTAGAAATGAAATATTATTGACTTTGATGTGAGGCCTGATTTTTGGCAACAATAAATTAAAAATAAATAATAATCCAAATAAAATATAATTTCATCAATATCAGTTTCTCTACTTACCTTTATCCGTGCTATTATGTCTCATTGATTATATTCACTTCTTCTATTTTTGTGAAATAGTTTTAAATTTTAATAAATCGATTTTTTAACATATATTATCAAGGAAAAATTCAAATAATAAATAAACAGAAAATCACATTTAAAAGAAGGTTAAAGTTCAAATGCTAAAGAATTATTTATGAGTGAGAGGAAAATAGTTGACTGGATGATAAAATGGAGAACGGAGATAGTAGGGGGGGGGTGCAGTAAAAAAACACCAAATAAGTACTAGACTTATATTTTGTTAGTGCCGACGTTTCGACCTACAGATGTAGGTCATCTTCAGGGCTATGAGAGATAAACAAACAGAACAAAATATATATAAAAACGTTACAGTAACAAGAATATAGTGACATGTAATTTAGAAAATTAAAATAGTGACAGATATGAAAATTAAAGATAACGAATATTAAAAAAGTGACAGAATATAATAAAATTAAAATATTGACAGATTTAATAAAATTAAAGATCATGAACAGAAATTAAAATAGTGACAGATATAATAATTAAAGATAACGAATATAAAATAAAATTTAGAAAATAAATGTACAGAAAGGATAGAAAAGTAAACATAATATAAAGGGAAATAAAAATGAGGAGGTCAACCGAAAGATACACAATGAGAAGATACACATATAAAAAAGGGGTTGGAACATGAAGGATTTAGAAAAAAACTAGTAAATTAAAGATATAAAATGTATAATAATGGACTTCTAGATGTTACATAAGTAAAATGTATGAACCATAATAGTACAGGAATATGTAGAAAGAAATGAATAGGTATCTCGTAGAATGACAGTTAGAAATGTAAACAATTTGAAAATATAAGTATGGAACTATTTGTACAATAGCTATTGTGTATTATTGTATTACTATTGTACAGAAACTATTGTGTACAACTATTTGAAAAATAGTAGTAGTAGACCTACATTGTAGGTCGAAACGTCGGCACTAACAAAACATAAGTCTAGTACTTATTTGGTGTTTTTTTGACTGCCCCCCCCCCAACTATCTCCGTTCTCCATTCTAAAGAATTATTATTGGCTTTTATGTCACACACGATTTTCGGTAGTACAATAATAATAGTTATTAAATAATTTCATCAAAATCTGAAATAGTATTATGAAAAAATTATGAAGTATGAATTTGAGTAAATTTGTATTGAAATAAAAATATATTTCGGAATAAAATAAATAAGACAAGTAATAAATAATAACAAGCATAGAGAACATGAAGGCTCGATATTGATATCATAAATCTTATAATAACCTCCTTCCCCGTAATACCTCCGAATCCAAATCAGTTAAATCGTTCATAAAGCAATGCTTCGGTCAACCCCAGCCACAGACGTAGGAACTCGTTCGTTACTAAGCCCAAAAAACTTTTCAGAATCATCTCAATCATCACTATGCTGCAATAAATATGTACTCGTACCTTTACGTACATAATGCATGCTCCACAATTCCGCGTTGTATGAACTCTTACAATTCTCCTATTGTGCTCGTTCTTTTCGCAATACTTTCAAATACTTTAAGACATTGTCCATTCCGTATGTAAAAGGCAACATTTCACACCCATATAGAACTTTTGAAAGATCAATAGTTCTAGAAATTCTAAATTTTACGTTTCAGGGCAAAAGAAGCAAGCTAAGTAATCTCAATAAATGTAAATATAAAATAAACGTATTACTAGCTCAAAATTACGAAAATAATTATCAAATAAAAATAAAATATTATTATTCGCTTGACTAGAAACAAATTTAAAATTACATCGTAAAACATTTTCAAAGATAGTGGCAAATATTTCCAAAAGCAAATCGTTCATTTTTCTATTAAATGAATATGAATTGAAAAATCATTTATCAGAGACAGGTCAAAGTTTATTAGAATGAAAAAGTTTAATCTAAAAACGTTATTCAATAAATAATTTAAAAGTATAAATATAAAAAAAACGCAATAATACATTTGCCAACAGTAAATAATAAAAGTGAAATATAACTTCCGTAATTTAACATTCAAAACTTTTTACCCTCATATGTGTGTATAAATACCTATAACATTTATATTCGATTTTTAACTCGAGTGTTAACAATTTTTCCATTACCTAAAAATAAAAAATAGCAATTTCTTAACTTTATGTGAGATTGATGTGAATTAATAATTCACTACGAATTAGTAGCAAAGCCTCGGATTATTTCTTGATAAATTATTTGGTAAAAACATTTTAGTGGGGAAGGAATATTAAATTAAATTTGAAAAAATATAGCGTTTGCTTGAACTACTTTGGCAATCCTCCGTCTGTGAAATAAACTTTAATTATTATTTAATATTCTTAGAACCGTTCATATAAAATGATCATATTTAATGATGTAACAACATAAAGTAACATATACAACCATCACTTATTTTTTAATTAAAAATGAATCCTGACGAACGATGGTAGATTTTTGTTTTCTAAAATCTTAAGCTTTCACAAAATTCGCCGTCGATCCCCTCTAGTTGTTTATTATATTTATTCGTATCTCATATTTGTTAACACACATACACACACACACTCCTCAATCCTTTTATACGGAGCTCCAATCTGGAAAGAAGCTATATCCTCCGCATCGTACAGGAGACAGATGGTCTTGGTGTATCGAAGTGGTTTATTGAGAGTGACAAGCGCTTTTCGGACTGTTACTTACGAAGTTGTAAGTGTTATTACGCGCATTCCTGCGGTCGAGATGCTAGTGGATGAAAGAAACAGTTGGTACAATCGTAGTTCTTGAGCACCAAGAGACGAAGAGAGGAAAACAACCATCGTATGTTGGCAACAGCGTTGGAATTCGGCTAATACCGGAAGGTGGACCTGTATGGCGGTAGAAAAAAAAGCAGAGCATGTATTTTTTTAATGTACCCACTTCACTGACGTGAGAAGGGAATTGGAGCTGGCTTGTAGAAAGAAGGTGACTCCTGAAAATTTAAGTGAGCTGCAAGCTAAAGTCGGATGAACAGTGGGCAGCGGTGAAAAAATTGACAACAGGGGTCCTCATAAGACTAAGAGAGGAGGAAAGAACAAGGAGAGAAAATCAGTAAAGACTGGTGCCTTCTTGAAGAAGAAGAATTTAGACCAAGAAGCTACAAGATGGAAATGGCCATGAGGCGGAACTCAACCATTCCCCTCCACGAAGTAATGCCTAACGGCGGTCCCGTGGAGTGTGGAAAACGGGTGTAGCGAGGTGGTTTTAGTGGGTAAAAATCCCACACGGTACGGGCCTAAGCGCGTCTTTTGAAGATTTCCACCTGCCCGCGTAAAAAAAAAAAACACACGTACATACAAGTTGTGTGTATGTGTGAAGTTGTCCTAGCAAGATTGAGAATAGGCCACACCCGATTAACCCACGAATACCTTATAGATAAAGAAGCTCCACCTAAATGCACATCCTGCAGAGTACATCCATATCCATCGCTCACATTCTAGGGGATTGCCCGCGTTACTCAGCTTACTTTGAAAACTGCAAAATAGAAAGAAGACTTCACTGGTTGTTGGAAAATAATGTTTTGAACGTAAATTAAGTAATTGAATTTCTAAAAAAATTTAATCTGCATAGCAAAATTTAACATTACAAAATAAGCCAAAACAACCATAACCTAAAGGAGACGAATGACCTCAGTAGTTGAGTGTCCAAAAATCACAAAACCTAACCTAACCATATACACACACACACACACACATATATATAATGACTTTTATGCTTATAACATCTATCTCATCATTTATATCGTATTGAAACGAAAGGATTATGATAAGAGAAAAAACCACTAATTTGAAAAACCCTTGAAAAAAGTAAATTAAAAATACAATTTTAGTGAATGTAAAGGATAACCTTTAAACATTATCCAAGTTTCTAAAGAAGTACCATCGTCTACAAACAGTAACTCAAATTATTCAGTCTATAAATAAATAAAAAATAATTATCAATTATTTTCAGGCCCGAAATAAGAAAAAATGTCTAAATTCTAATACATTTGGGAAATTCTAACTCAAATCTACTGGTTTCATACAACGGTTTTGATTTCCCATAATCCACCAAGGTTACTGAAAAGAAGATGGCCCCGTGAACGTCTTGTTTAGAATAGTTACTTGAGAGCTAGCAAGCAGAAGTTTCTCTGTACGTCTTTCTTTAAGTTTCTCTACTATTATATCATTGATCTCATTAACTTATATACTCAATAGTTCAGTTGTAATTCACAATGAATAAATAAAAGAAAATTTTGAACAAATTTACAAAACATTTAAATGATATGATATAAGGAATATTTAAACTTTAAGCACCTAACATCACAATAGGTAACATCCATATGAGGGCTAAAGAATTTTAATACACTTTTCTACCACCACTTCTTCAGATCTTTGTGACATACGCCTCAAAAGATTTTTTTTTAGCTCTTAAAAGCACTTATATCAGCATCCCAACCGAAAATATTTTATTTCAATGTAAAGATCCTAAAAAAAAACTCTCATCTACAAACAGGAGTCTTTTTCAAAAGGGGGTGTTTTAGATATGATCCCTCTGCCTTTCCATGCACGAATGACGCTGCTCTTTAATTTTTTTTCTTAAATATGGGTCTTAACTTAATTAAAAATCCACCCTCGGTAAAATTATAAATTCCAATGTGGATTTATACAGGCACCAATGGATTATATCGAATAGGTTACAATAATTAATAATAAAACACAGAACAACAACAAAAATGTATATTAATATACACTATTGTGTTAACCCATATACATGTAAAAGCTCAGGGGACTGCGCATTTTTTAAATCAAACGTTTAATGACTTTAGGTAGATTGCTTATAAAATGAATTTAATACAAAAAGTTTCATCGAACTTGTTGTAATCAATATATACTTCCTTGACCTCCCCTATTCTTTTATATGTATATACATATATACCAGCTCTAAGGGATGAAAGCTTAAATAGTAGATTGTAGAGAGGATATGGTATGGCCAGACTATAATATGTAAAGAGAGAAGTCACTAAGTAAGTTCTAGAATAGTCACTAAGTTATAATGTTAGTCCATAGTTAATAAGTCCACCGAGTTAGTTCATATCAGAAAGTCAATTTGTAAATCTATGTTAATATGATTCTTTTTTACAAGTCGTCTACTGCTTGCTAACCCTACGAATACATAATTGTAAATAATTCACGGCAAAAAACTAAGAAAACAAATTAAATTATAATAAAACTTGTTTACTAAATTAAACTGTAATTTAAAAATGTTTATTTTTACTGAAGATATCTTTTAATAGCTTAAACATTGGTAAATCACACAGTAAATTAGCAATTTTAGGTTGTATTTTAATATTCTTCCGGATTGAGAAGAGATAATATTTAAATAATAATGATTCAAAATTATTATAAACGATAAACCTGAATCGAAATTGTAAGAACTATAGAAAAAACTATATTTGCGTGGTTTCTGTTAATCATAATCATAGTGTGTTAACTATGACTATAAAAGATTTTTTTTTTATTAAACACCTTATTGAAACATTACAATCTCCCACTTGTGGGCAATAAGTAATGGTGCTTTTTACCTACAACCATTCCCTAACAAAACAAAAAATGATATAAACAAAATAAAATAAGTGAATGTAATAAAATGTATGGGGAGTACTAGAAAAGAAGAGATTTTGTGGCATATATTTAAATCCTCATAGCTCCATGGTTTTTCCTAATATTCTTATATACCTCTCGATAAACAAAATTTTAGACGGAAAATAAACGCGTAAAACCTTAGACTCACGGCTAAGCCTTAAGAGAAACAAATTACTTTCGACCCATGCCGGGGAAAAAAATTAATTTTTCGCTGCAACAATGAAACAGAATTAACTCAGGACCTCATTCAAAGGAAAATTTAAATGAGAGCAGTTAAATTACAATAAAAATAATTTAAAACTAAACTAAGGATTATGATAATCCATGGAAAACACCTACAAATTCATTAGTTTTATTTGTGGATATGGTTCTAACTATCTATAATATAATTCATGAGTTCATTCGCATAAATGGAGAAATGGTAAATTATATAACATAATAAAAAAAAGAATAAGTGAATCCGAATGTTCGTTGGAGATCCTAAAAATCACTGCCATGCATCCAATACCAATCAAACCAAAATCCATAAAATCATTCTTGGCGCAATCCTCCTACCTAACCCCGATGATTTTACAAGCCTTTCTCGTTTTCTGCTAGTCGCTATCACTTCATTTACACTCTACATGTCTGCTCTGCAAGTCCACATTTGTAATAAATTATCCAATGTACTCATCCAATTCTAGGACGAATATTCCACTCAATACTTTACTTTAGAATACCTGAAGATGCTCTTTTCCCTAGAACTTCGCGCTCACGTTTCATATCCATACAGAACAGTTGTAAGAATTTTGTAAATTCTTAATTTATTTTTTCAGGACAGGCGACATGAGCTAAATAATGTCGGTACTGCAAAACAACAATCATTCTCTATCTATAATAATTATTTCATCTTAATTTTAATTTTTTCTAACCATTCATGATTTTTTTCTAAGTACATAAATATCTAAACGTGTTAGAACTTATTTTAACTTTAATAATCACCAAAATTACATCCGTTTCTGCTACTCATCATGCATTCGACTTTTCTGAGATTAGAAGTAGCTATACAATATTTTTTAAACTATAAATTCATTGAATAAAATTATTGTTATTTATACTTCTGTAGTTCGTGAAATTCTGATCCAGAATAAGATAACCCTACATACCAAATTCAATTAGATTGGCTCAATGGGGTTCACGATTACTAAATATCCTCAAAACATATAATACAAGTTCTGAAACAGATGCAAAACGAACTACTATCCTTCTAGGCGGTCCTCCGACACATACAATTTTTATATATTTATTCTTTCTTTAACAGCAAAAATGATTAAACAACCCCTAACCATCTATAATGATTATTTTGCCAATTCCAAAGTAGGAGACATCCATACCCGACCATCATACATCCCCAGACCGGATGTTTCACTGCTTTTATAGTACAGGATTCGTCAAATCTATCATTTGGCGGACGTCGTACGTCAGAACTGAAGATATTGTATTTACTCTCATCTGAAAACACCACTTTCTTCCAGTCTTCAGATGTCCAATTTTTAACATTCTGTGCCCAATTTAGGCGAGATTGTTTCATTTTTTTTGTTAACAAATGCCTTTTTGGCTGGTTTTCTTGTCCGTAAAGCTTTTTCTTTTAATCTTCTGCCACTGTTTGTTGACTTACTTCTGCTAATCTGCTATCTGCTAAGCCTCTAGATATTTATTTAGCAGTTTTGAAGCGATTTTCTAAGGATAATCTCATCATCATGCGATCTAAACGCTCATCTGTCTCCCTTTCTTTCGCTCGGTAGATCCCAGGGAAAGATGTTTGTTTATTATTCTTACCAAAGTGGATTGGTTGCACCTCCTTGCTATCTCACGCTAAGAAAATCCAGCTTTAGCAAACGTCACTATATTAACTATTTCCTCATTAGACATTTGTTTGAAACTCAGTCTATTGGAAATAATAATAAGAAATACGTGCTTAATATTGGATACTCTGGGCACAACTAAACTATGAATCACTGATTCCATCTCACTCTAATACTAGTAGGTAAACAAATACAATCCTAATATTTGTTTACGCATTTAGGATCAAAAAGGTTACAATCATAATTGATGCTATTTCCATGACCACGAATGTACACACACACACACACACACACACACACATATATATATATATATATATATATATATATATAGAGAGAGAGAGAGAGAGAGAGAGAGAGAGAGAGACGCATATATAGGACTGAAAGCGGTTTGTGAAAGAATTGAGGATTGGTCCCTGGAGAGAAATGAAAACAAAAATGTAATTACTCTCGTACGGGAATAGTCGTCTAGTTGGGACCAATCGTTATCCAAAGAATTTTATTTTTCATAAATTGGACCAATTTTATTCATTTGACCTTTTATATAAATGTGAAAACTTTTAGACTTTAGAGGTTAAAAATAAAATATTTAAAAAATAAATACACATGTTTATTCTTCTTTCAGTTGTTGAGATTCATTCAATGCTTGTTAAACTATTTTTGACGATGTTTAAAGATTTTATTTATCTCGTTACCATCCTCTAACAGTAAAAAAACTAATTTAAGTATATATTATATTATTATATTATATTTAATCACACACTGATACAAATATAAAATTTACTTGTAAGATGTTAATACATAAATCGTATATAATATAATGTCGTATACATAATATCGTATATAATAGGATCTCAAAACAAAAAAAAAAGTCCTACGAAGGTATGCCCGCAAACGCTTTGTTTAGGAGATATTCACATCTAAACATTTCATTGTTACGAATTATTATTAGGCATAGTAAATAAATAAAACTTATTTTATTTGTTCCAACTATTTTATTTATTAAATGTAAACCATTAACATTCATATTAAATGTTCAAAGTGATTTCCTTAAGCATTCAGACAGGCTCGGCATCTTTCTTCAACAGCAGCAGTAGCAGAAAGGCACTGGATATGTGTTATTGTTTCAGAACATTATCCTTCTTCGTAAAGAATTAAGGTCATTCACTGGCCTTGCATAGCCTTTTTTTTAATGTCACCTCAAACAAAAAAATTTGCATTGAGCAGGCAAAGCCACTGGTCCTGCACGGTCAATCCATTGATTAGGATAATTAGCATTTAGCCATTGTCGTATAACTCTTCCGTAATGTTCGAACTAACTGAAACCACATGTCCCTTCTCCATTCCATGTTTGTAGAGGAATATCTTCAACTAAATTGTGGTAATCATTAATAAGAAATTCCAAAAATGTGTCCGCATTAAGTCGAGGGGTAAGAAATGCGGACCTATTAAATATTGTCTATTATCCCGAACCACACATTGCACTGAAACTCGTGCTGAAAATGATGCTGACGAATTGCATGGGGATTTTCATGCAACCAGAGATGATTATTTTTCTGAATGAAGATACCTCTTCTTGTGAAGGTAGCTTCATCTGTCCATAAAATGACTCCTGAAAAGTGTGGTTTGTGATCAGTTTGATTTAAATACCAATCTGAAAATTTTTACTTTGCCGTAAATCTCGCAGTAATCAATTTTGTACCCGTTGAAAATGATATGGGTGACATCCATCTGCAATCAGAGTTCTCCATAATGCAGTTGGTGTAACATTTAATTCTGTTCCAGCTCTTCGTACACTTACAGATGGATTATCATCAAAATATTGTAATACGATCGCACTCCTTTCTTCAATTCGTAAAGGGACAGCAAATGTACCAGTTTCTCTAAAACTCTGAAACGTAGAGTTAAAGGTAGACTTACTAGGTAATCTGTTTGGAAATCGCATGGAATATTCACGACGGGCAGCATTGGCATTAACATTGCAAAAACTGTACACAAACACCATATCGGCATATTCAGCATTAGTATATATGGAAGGCATAATGAATACTCTGCGAAATCCTCAAACAAACTGATAAATGTTATTAACAGTTCTATTCTTATTATCATTTGTTATTGATGTTCTATTCCAAATAGTATTAATCCTAAAGTCCATAGTTTATGTAGAGTTAGGGAGACAAGGCCATATTAGTATTCTATCTAAATTTATCTCCTAAAGAAAGCGTTTGCAAGCATACCTTCGTACGAAATATTTTTTTCTTGTTTTAAGGTCCTTCGTTCATATTTTCAGTTTGGTCACTGCTGCTGTTGAAGAAAGATGCCGAGCCTGTCTGAATGCTCAAGTAAATCACTTTCAATATGAGTGTTAATGTTTTACATTTAATAAATAAAGTAGTTTGAACAAATGAAATAAGTTTGCTATGCCTAAATAATTCGTAACAATGAAATCTTTAGATATGAATATCTCCTATATGAAAAAAAGAAGGAACTTAATATATATCCAATTACTAAGGAAGCAATTAAGGTTTGTAGGATTAAAATTAAGCCTATTCTATAAGTTAATAAAATTAAAGATACAGTAATTATTAATGATATTAATACATTTATTATATCAGTAAACAGTTTAAATTAAAATTTTAATTTTGGGGATTAATGATGAGCATTGCTTTTTACTGAAGTTTTAAAGGTTAATCCTATTTATGATTTACAAAATCATTGTTTTTGTTTTTAAACAATTAAAAATACCTTTAAAATTAATTTTATTAGAATATATTTTATTATTTAATTTGTTTAGAGGAATAATTGTTTTTTGTTCAACTCGTAAACATTTATTATTATCACTTTTAAGTTTAGAATATATAGTTTTAATGGTATTTTTCTCTTTGTTTCTAGTAATATATAATTTTGGTTATGAATTATATTTTACTTTAATATTTTTAGTATTTACTGTTTGTGAAGGGGCTTTAGGTTTATCTATTTTAGTAAGTTTAGTTCGTAATCAAGGGAATGATTATTTATTAAGTATATCTGTTTTATCATGATAAAATATTTAATTATATTAATTTTTCTAACCCCCCTCATTTATAATTTTTGATTATTAATATGGGTTTTTATAATTACATGTTTTTTATTTATTTCATTTATTTATTTGATATGATTTTGTGACTCCATTCAGAGTTTTATTAGGATTAGATTTATTATCTTATAGTTTAATTGGTCTGTCATATTTTATTATTTTTTTAATAATAATAGCAAGTTATATATGAACAAAACGTTTGCGGAAATACCTTCATAGGTAATTTTTTTCTTGTTTTCAGGTCCTTATTTCAAATTTTCAGTTTGGCCATTTAACCTTGAAACACCCTGTATCTACGTGTATGTGTGTGTGAGTATATATATATATATATATATATATATATATATATATATATATATATATATATATATATATAGTCTTATATCGTAATAATAGGTAATATCGTTTCTATAAGTTTTTGACGAAATAAACAAGTTTTCTAGGGGATTGGCGAGTTTTCTGGAAAAGTGTAGAAAATTCTGATTGGTAGGTCACAGTTTGCAAGCTTGTGGTGTCTTTTCAAACATCTTTCGTACTCCTCTCACGTCCCTCTCGGATCGAAATGTCATTTATCAACTTCTTAAATGTATTTCGCCACTTTCTTAGCTCCTGTGTATCCTCTTTCTCGATTTACTTACTTCGTTTCCCAGCTTCACTATAGGCATCTTCCAGTGCCTTACAATTATGCACCACAATTATTGCTATACAAATATATAAACTCATATAAATTTTATGGATTGTCACATCAGTTAAAAAATATTTATTAAAAAAAATAAGAAATAAAATTATTTACAGTCACGTTTAATGGATTTTTCATGATGTATATTAGTCTGTGACAATGCAATATCTTCGCAAGTCAGATTTCAAAAATTAACATTCCAGTTCTTTAACTTACTTAAATTGGTCGGGTATTTTTATTGAAAAAAGAATATAGATTGAAAACTCTATACTCCTAATAGAATTATAGTTCAAAAAATATAACAAAAATACTAATTAAATTTACTGATTAGAATAATTATATCAGTTTTGGGGGTTGTCACTTCGAGTTAAATCACAATAATGTTTAACTTGTCATTCGATTCCTTTTTAATGTTCTAAAAAAAAAATGATAATCAAGAGTTTTTAGCATGAAAAAATGCTATTATTATGGAAAATGTGTATATTTTAGTGATCATTTCATCAATGAAATAAACGATTCAACTACCATTTATACGTTTAGAGGATAACATATCTTTGATGAAACATATTTCATCAATGATTACCAAAATATACACGTTTCTCATAATTACATTCTTTTCTCCATACTAAAACTCTCAATTATTTTTATTTAAGAGAACATTAGAAAAGAAACGAATGAAAAATTTGATTTTTAGTATTTATCGTAGAAGTATCACTATTCAGACTAGAGTATGGTTTAATTTCGCCAATTGTATACTTTTTTCATAGTCAAGGCATAAACATGAGGACAATTAAGTCTCGAATACATAATTGACTTATTCTCAATTGTATACAGTAAAACCTCGAATTAACGGACACCCCTGGTGCAAATATTTTTGTCCGTTATTTAGAGGTGTCCTTTAAAGGGAGGTTTTATTTTTTTATAAATATGTATTTGTACAAATTAATTCTCTCTTATTCAATTTCCCATGTATTTAAAAGGTAAGTAGAATAAAAAAAACATCGCACGGTTTTTGAGTGTTCCCGAAACTTGTGTCCTACCGATATTGAGTCTTTCCGCTAGCGCACGTACCCTTAACTTTTCAAGGTCATAAAAGTCGATTACATTTATTTTTTGTTGTAAAGTGAGTCTCATTTTCTGCCGTTGCCACGAGGGTTAGAACAGAACTAAATTTTAATAAAGCAAGTTCGAGAATAAAATAAAAGTATTTATGTGGAAAACCTTTACTCAAAAGTAAATACTGTCCCTGTTTTCTTAAACCGGAAACAACTAATTGTTTCCGAGAAACGGGAAAGGGATAAAGTCATACTGTCCGTCTTTTAGAGGTTTTTTTAATCGATTTCTAACCAACACAGCCTGTCCGTGACCGTTAATGAGAGGTTTCGTTAAATAGAGGTTAAAATGCCTTAAAAATTGTATTAAAATGTTGGTGCAAAAAAAATCGTCCGGTAATGGGGAGTGACCGCTATTTAGGGGTGTCCGTTAGTAGAGGTTTTACTGTATATATATATATATATATATATATATATATATATATATATATATATATATATATATATATATATATGTATACACACACGAACATACATACATACATACATACACGCATTACATATTACTTACATATATTCATATAAATAAAGTAATAAGCAAAAAACATTTTTAATATGTATTTATTGAAATTTACAACTATATACTGAATAAAAAAAAAATTAAAAAAATTTCTATCCTAATCCTACCAATTGACATCTGCATAATAGCACATTGATAATGACATAGATATATTAATTCGAATATCCCCAGATCATACAGTATGTATGTATTCCGATTGAATTTAATCACTAGCGAATTTAGCTTATGTATGTCCATTCAATTTATAAATAATAGATGCATGTTCCAGATGCATAATATATATTTATTGCTGTTTTTCTTTTTAAATATTTGTTAGAAATCTATTTAATTATCTATTCTCCCTCCCTCTCTCTCTCTCTTTATATATATATATATATATATATATATATATATATATATATATATATATATATATATCGTTGAATTTGAACTTTCCTTACAAGTTTAAGCTCCCAGAAAATCATACCTAAATGTATTTTTATTTTTATTTTTTTATTTAAACATTTATTGGTTAAAATAAATATAAAAAATACAAATATATGTATATGCATATATATATATATATATATATATATAAATTTGTTATGTAATATAAAATAAATGAAAATATTACTAACAACTGCCATAGCCTGTCGGGCGTAGGTTATACTATGCCCGCTAGACCTACAGGTCAGGCGTGCTTAAGGGAACATAGCGCCGTGTTCTTGACTATTGTTTAACGCCGCCATGGGAGAAATATACACTATTACATCATTGAATGAAAAAAATATATTTTTTTTTTATATTTTAAGTAATATTCTTCAATGAGCGAAGCAGATCATTTTTAAATGAAGAAAATACTACTTTATCCATGAGTGAAAACAATTATAAATCGATATAGTTATTTCCCACTGAGTAAATTAGTTCCATTTTTAATGATCGAATTAGTTCTTTTCGCATGCAAGTAACGAAATGGTATTACTATTATATTAAGGGAGTTGCAGAGGCTTGGTGTGGATTTTAAAAGCAATAAAGTAAATTCTTAATGCCCAAATATAAGAAGAAAATTGCCTGCCATCTCTGTAAGCTAAAATCCAAAATTTAATCTTTTAAATAACTTCTTCTAACTAGCTTATATAACTTTTCAATGTTTATTATTATAACCTAAAGAACAAAAATTAATTAATGTCAATAGCACGTGATAAACATGAGCAAAGCAAAAGTGGACCATTAAATCATCGGTGGATGATAAATTAATTCTACCGATACTGTACCAATTAAAGCTTTGTATTAATACTAATCCGAACATATGTAATTGAAAATGTAATACAAGGTACACAAAACTGAAGTCCGGTATATAACATTTCTGAATGATAATAAATTATTTATTTTCATTTTTACCATAGTAGATGAACATTAGAAAAAAAAGGCCATAATCACGGTTCTTCAGTATTGTTATGGAATGACTAGGAAATAAAATTAACGATAGGTTTTCGCCTTATGCCCCAAACGCCTGCCTAGGAACACCTTACATTTTTTTCCTCATTGTTGAGCCTAGGTCGTCCTCCAAAGATATGGAACACTGTGAGTGTTGCTTTACAAAGTGACCACTAAGGAAAGTGACCACTCAGAGTACACTTTGTACTGCAACAGGATACTCTGCAGGTTTTTTAAGGCTTAGATCGGTAACGAAAAAAATTGTAGATAAAAAATATCAGGATATTTCAGTTAATTTGGAGATATTAGTATTTCACCTACTTTCTCTATAAATCACTGTTTGCCTTTTTCCCCTTAAATAAAATAAAATGATGATTAAAAAATATAATAATTAATGTACTATAAGAAAAAAACCCTGTACCACTACGTCCCATGAAGGGTCTTGTGTTAGTTAAGTTCAGATACTGTACTGTTTTAACAACGGTTGCCCAGTGAGGTGATTTGTCCCCGATCACGCTCAATAGCCAGATTTCCCTATCTAGGGTACCCACTTTATAGAGGCTGGTTAAACCCCAGGAGAGTCCTTGAACCCATAGGATCTTCCGCTGCTAAAAGATTAAATAAAAGTCTGCAGGCGAGTAGGATTTGAACCCAGAACCAGAGGCACTGCAACTCAGCGCTATACCACTAAGTCACTTTGCTCCCCGAATAAACAATCAAGTGCAATAAAATACTGATAGTTAATATGGCAATAATAACCAGAAGTCTTTTGCCACTTAAATCAAACAACCGATCATTCATAACTTTTGTAAATGTGTAATGACCCTTCTCTCTAAATGATATAAAATATATTTAATAAGGTTCGTGGACCGAAAGCAGGAGAAAAACAAGGCCAATTACAAAACGAGGAACCCAAAATAAGATATATTCTCAAAATTATATATATATATATATATATATATATATATATATATATATATATATATATATATATACATATACACTATATCATGCAATTCCTTATTAATTATCATACAATTATACAATATTCTAATACAAGCCTTATAATGGAGAGAGAAGAATTAAGCGGGGATGTCCTGACTTAGGTGCCGTACCAGATGAGAGTCTCTTGACAAAATTCTCTGCCGTTACGGGCTTAAGCCATCCCTTCCCTTATACCTTACTCCCTCTCTCCTTCGTGAACCAATGAAATGGTATTTAAACATAACTTCGCAAATACGAAAATTATAAACATCCTAGTTTAAAGGTTGACTCTAAGTTAATATACCATTTTGCAATATTTAATTCTATCCATAGATATATAATATAAATACATAAACTCTATTACATCAACTGACAACACTGCATATAACAACTGTATCCGTATACATACATAATTAACAATTCCTAATTATATTCCTTTAAATAATACACCCATATATTTATGTGATCACCACAAATGTTCGCGACTTAATTATTATCAATTTAACCATAATCCAAAACATATACAAAAAAGAGGACATTATCCCAATTTGTCCGTAATGTAATGTGTAAAGTACACTAAATAAAATTCACGACATCTGTTTGTGGTGGTAATGAAATAGTAGGAAAAAATGTAATACATTTACTGGTACACGAGGTGTGAGATGTAACGAACACAGTAGAGCCAATCAACGTAGAGATTCCTATCAGGCATATTGGGTTGAGTAGTCAACTGGTTCAGAACATCCACGGTACCGAATCAACTCAATGGAGCAAGGCTATCAATAGGCCAAACGAGTTTCCAGTAACACCTCTTTGTTCCCTTATTCATATAGAATCGTACCCAAGGGTGCTATATTTACAAAAGCTACCTAACGAAAGCCGCATGGATTTTTTTTCTCCGTCCAATCGGCGCTGTGTACGATTTTAACCGAATCGATAGTAGGGTATCCTAAAAGGGGTAGGTAAAGTTGTATCACATATTAAAAATGTTGAAAACCGTGAGAAGGATGATAGATCATGATAGATCGGACCTGAGAAATTACCTTAAAAAGTCAAAAAGTACAGGAAAGTAGAGGAAAAAGTGAATTATAGCCAAGAGAGAAGGAAGATCCAGAATGTAGAGACACATCTTGAAGGGCTTTCCACATATGTTTTTTTCTAGCTAGCAATAAGGGCATTAGTAAATTATAATGCAATTGGGAAAAACAACAATGCAAAGCCTTATGTTTCAAAAATACACCCACTTACCAGTCGACGTTTCGCCTATTCAGGCATTATCAAGACACCAAACTGTGTGGGGTGATTCACATAACTCCCTTTTTGTTTGGTGTCTTTATAATGCCTGAATAGGCGAAACGTCGACTGGTAAGTGGGTGTATTTTTGAAACATAAGGCTTTGCATTGTGGTTTTTCCCAATTGCATTATAATAAATAATAGCGTTTATTTTTGAGTTGTTGGCTCTATTTTAGGCATTGGTAAACATGATCATTATATACAGAAAGATTGTTTTACGAAAATATGGTTTAATTTATATTCATTCAATAATTACCATTAAACAAATCTCTTCAATCAGCACTAAGACCTTCCGAAAATAAAACCATAACTATTTTGTGTATCAGTTCCGTTGATTGTCACTTCTAGTTGAGTCATAAGTCCTACTTTTTCATTTGTTTCCTTTTTAATGTTCTCCAAAAATACAATAATTGTGCGATTTTATATGGAATACAAAGAAAGTGTAATTATCGGAAATGTGTATATTTCGGTAATCATTCTAACAGAAATGAACGTTTCAAGTAACATTTCGAAGTATAGATGAAGTATGTTTGTTTGGAGCGGATTGTTATGCCTAGAGAATTTATAAATGAAAAGTTAAAACTTATAGTGATTCAGCTCGTAGTGACCACCTGGAGAACCCTATTTTTAATTGATAACTAGAAATAATAATACAAATAAGGCTTAGCGAAACCGAAGTTTCGATGCAGTACCACCAATCCCTTCTTACAAAGTTCAATCCCCGGACCACCACCCACCAATCCTCCAACATGGACGTTTTATCAGTCGTATTAAACAGTGTATATAATTATTATGAATTATTTTAATACATGTCAATGCCCTGTATTTCAGTTATGGTAGTTTTTCCCGAGATCATGCTCAACCGTCAGGTTTTACCTCCAATTAAAGGTAAACTTTTTTATAGGGGCTGGCTGGGTGAGCCCAAGCAGGATCTCCAAACCCCATAGAATCGACTCACGGCTATTAACAGAATAAATTATTTATCCGCAGTCGGTTTCAAACTCAAGACCTACAACGTACCAACTCAGCAACCTATGTACTGTGAGTGTTTCCCCCAATTATTCTTGTTTTTGTTTGTTAGTATATGTTATAGAAGACTTGAATTTTAAAATATTTGTCAGCAATTAGCCTTCGTCAGGAGATTAGTATCATCTCAATTATTTTTTTAATTTGCACATTAAATTATTGAAAAAATGAATACTTGTTCTTAATGAAACATGTCATTATGATACCCGTTTAAAAGGATAAATCACGAAATTATTATGCTGTTATTACGTTATAAATATTTACATAGAGAAATAATCAAAAACGTCTAATTCAATCACTATTAAATTGAAATTCAATAAACTCGCTTACAGGCCCGAGAAAGTTGGACTTCAAAGAAAGTCAAACATTTGTAACAATTTAACCAATACTCGCTTTTACACCCTTCTGTTTGTATTGCCACCTCGGCCCAACATCCTGTTTCTCAAAAGCCAAATGAAAAAGTTAGTATGTTTGCATTAATGATTAACAAACTCTCCAGTTATTTATTCATAATGAACGATTGTAAAAAAAATATTTAAAATACATGATAATTGTAACTATAAAAATTTTTTTTTAAATTAATCTTTATAGATAAAAATAGTTCTTAGTAAAGTCGAAAATATTGAACAAAATACATATATCTATATATTTATATACGTATATATATATATATATATATATATATCGATCAAGCTCAAGACCTGGATATTTTCGAATGACTAGTGAAGACCGGTATGCCTTCATGCCTCACGGATAACCATGACTCTCACAACGGCGCTCACGGGTTCATCTTGAATCACCCCCACAAACTCAAACGTTCTATAAAAATTTTATTTTTTCCAATGTATTATATTGCGAAATTGACTTTTTTTCCTCACATAAAACTAGTTTTCATTCTTTATTTTATCTTATATCTTTTTTTTGTTGTCTGTTGTTTAACTTATTTTTTTATCTATGTATCATTTTTCCTTTCGCTATTCTCTAATTTCAATATCCCTTCATTAGCATCAAGATATATAGCGGATTTTAATAATAACTCGCCTCGGATAATCTTCTCTCCGCATTTTCAATCACTTCAATTAGCTCTGCCAATAAAACTCACTCCCCATTGCTTCCTCTCCTCAATTACTGAGAGCTTCTCTTCTGCTTCCCCACCATGTCTAATGTCCTAACCTCCTGTCACATTAACTCCCAATCCTTGCCCGCTCACTTTGACGAATTTCAGCAATATTTTACCCAAAATTTTTTCCACACCATTGGAATCTCAGAAACTTGGCTAAAACCCTATATCCCGTCCTCCACTGTTTCCTTACCTGACTATTCCTTCCTCCGCCACGACCGAGTTGACCGGACTGGAGGAGGTGTAGGTCTTTACGTCCATAATTCCCTAAAATCACGCATCCTGTTTTCCTCACCAGTGTCCAATTTCCCTCACATAGAATTCCTTGGTGTCGAGATTTCATGCAAACCCAATCCTCTCCTATACGTTGTAGTGTATCGCCCTCCTTTGGTCCCTTTTGATCCTATCTTTGAGTCGATCCTTTATAACCATGTTCCTCTCTACGACCACATAATAATCTCCGGTGACTTTAATACCAATCTTCTGGTCCAATCAAATGACAAAATATATCTTGAAAACCTTTTTTACTCTCTGCATCTCTCCATTGTCTCTTTCTCTCCTACCCATCACACACTCCGATCTGACTCCTGGTTGGACCTGTTCATCATTGACTCATCCCAGAGACTCCTTTCTTCCTCACAATTACCTGTCCCTTTTTTGTCCTCTCACGATTTAATCCAAATCTCATATAATATTCATACCCCAGAAATCCTACCGAAAACTATAACATTTCGCAATCTAGACGGACTCACTTCTGAAAATATATCTCCTTCCCTCGAAACCCTGAATTGGAACCAAATTTATTCCTGTACCACCGTCGATTCAATGGTCGACATACTTACTGCCAATCTCAAAAGCATCCTGGATACCCACGCTCCTCTCAAATCCATAACCTTCCGCCACCCTCCTGCTCCTTGGATGTGTCAAAAAATTAAAGACCTGCAAAGGAAACGTGATGCTGCTCGTAGACGCTTTAGACGCACTAGGCTTACCGATGACTACCAAGCGTTCAGGGCTCTTCGCAATTTGACACAATCTACAATCAGACAAACAAAATCCAAATACTTCCACGAAGCCCTTTCCACTGCTCCCGATCCTAAATCTAAATGGCAACTCCTACGAAAACTCGCCCTTTGCAATCCAACATCCTCTAGAGCCTTCCCCGCTTCTCCTGACGAAATGAACTCATATTTTTTGTCTGCCTCAATTAACTCATCAAAATCCTCCTCCTCCGTCTTTTCATCAACGCCATCTTTCAACCCCGACAATTTCTATTTCTCAGACATATCACCTACAGACATTATTTCCTCCGTTCTTAAATCCCGCTCCAGTTCTACCGGATTAGATGAGATACCCGTCAAACTACTCAAATTATGCCTCATTGATATCCTACCTGTCCTACTTTTCATTTATAACTTCTCACTACAAAAAGCAGTATTCCCGACTTCCTGGAAAAAATCCCTAGTCCATCCCATAAATAAAACCCCAACCCCATTATCTCCCAAGGACTACCGGCCAATCTCCATACTTTCCAACCTTTCCAAACCTCTCGAAAGAATAGTCCAGTCTCAAATATCAAATTTTCTCGAACAGTCCAAACTCCTCGTTCCGCTTCAATCAGGCTTTCGCCCTGGTTTTTCCACTCAATCTGCCCTTACCAAAATCACCAATGACATATATAAAGCCATGGACAACAGACAAATAACCGTGCTAATCCTCCTAGACTTTTCTAAAGCTTTCGATTCCTTGGACCATTCTATCCTTTTCTCCAAACTAAAGTCATTGTCTTTTTCCTACAGTTCTATTCTATGGTTCCAATCCTTCCTCTCTGATAGGTCCCAAGCGGTCTCTATGCCCAACCAACCCCTTTCCTGTTTCCGTACTCTATCCTCAGGTGTGGCTCAGGGCTCAAGCATCTCTCCTCTCCTTTTCAACTGTTACATCAATGATCTTCCTAAATCTGTTCACCACTGTTCCTACCATCTATATGCTGACGACTTCCAAATCTACTTATCCTTTCCTCCATCCGGGCTTTCATATGCGTTCGCCAGTATTCAGCAAGACCTAGATCGAATCAGTACCTGGGCAAAGCTGAACAAACTGGAATTGAACGCAATGAAAACCCAGGCCATCGTTCTAGGTTCCAACTCTCTCCTTGCAACTATCCCCACCCTTCCAACATTAATCCTAAACGACCACCCCATCAGTTTCAGCTCCTCCGTTAAAAACCTAGGCATTACCATCGACCAAAACCTTTCCTGGAAACCACATGTCACCCAAATATCCCGACGAATAATTAGTTCCCTAAAATTATTCCATCGTTCTCGGCATCTCCTTACTCAACCTACTCGGAAGCTGCTCGTATCATCCCTCATCTTCCCCCACTTCGACTACTGTAGTGTGGTATACGGGGGCCTCTCGAAAATGCTTGAGAGCCGCTTAAAAAGAATAATGAACTGCGCTTTAAGATTTGTCCTTGGTACTCCGAGGCGATCCCGGGTGTCACATCACTATGATGAGTTAAAGTGGCTCTTCCCTCCCATCCGTAGACAATATTTCCTTAGCGTTTTTCTATACCAATCCATCAACTCGCAACACCCTTCATATATCTATAGTCTCCTCCCATTCAAATCCTCTGTCCAGGTGCACAAAACAAGATCTCGCCTTTCCGATTTCTACATTCCTTCCCACAGAACTAAGGCATTCGAGCGCTCCTTCCTCGCCCGCTCCACCACTGTGTGGAATTCAATCCCTCCTTTCATCCGCCATTCCTCTTCACTAGCTTCATTTAAATCCCTGCTTTTCCATCATCTCTTGGCATCTCAAAAAGTCGCTCTCCAAGCAGGTCAAAGGTATGCTTGAATATAACAGTATTGTAAACTCGATCCCGCTACCCTTGTTTTGTTTATTTTTCCTACATCAACGATGATACCGACTTTTTAAATATATTATCGCATACTATGCCAATCAATTATTTTAGTTAGTAATTTCGTCATCAACTACTGTATTAATATTATTAATCAATATTTTGGTAATATAAATATATTTATTTTTTACAATTAGTTAAAAAGCAGTCAAGTTCGTTGTATTTTACTTATTTTTTTTTCTTATCTATTTCTATTTTTACAATGTTTTTGTTCTCACTTGATTATTTCATGATTTGTGTTATTATGTAGCCTTCTGGCCAGATGAATGTTATGTTTTTTTAATCTGTCCATTATTGTTATTCTAAAGGGACTTGGTCCCAGAATAAAGTTTATTTTCTATTCTATTCTATTCTATATATATCATATCATATCATATCAATAACATTTTAACATATTGTAAGCATTTTATATTTAGTATAACAGTATACATTTTTGTTCATACATAACAATAATTTTACAAAACTTCTCAATGTATCTTCATTACCATTTAATGGAAAATTTATGTTCCATTTAGTTATCAAATTTCTTTATCTTTTATTTATTGAAAGTTACGGTTTTCAATAACTAATTTTTACGAACATATTTTTTCCAGTCATTATTAATATCAATTTATTTTTCGTTTTAAAAAAAATGCTAATCCATTTGTTGTTACACACTAACAAGTAAAGTAAATTACTAAGTAATTTAAGTGTATTTAATTGTAGACTATACTTTACATATATAAATTTTTCGCTTAATATACTTTAGGTAAAAAAACGCTAGTGTTTCAATAGAATAATTTTAATATTGATTTTACGATATCAAATGTAACTACAAAATTTAATTAGTTCAAATTTGTGTAATGCTAATTCACACAAAATCAATTAAAATCGATTAGTTGAAGGGCAATTAATTACGAAAGGGCGAGTATTGGTCAGAATCCACATTCTATTAAAGTCAGACATGGCCCTTCGCCTCAAGGACTGAGGTCGGTCCCAAAATGAAGATTAATTGCAAGAAAGGGCACATCTCCAAAGGGCCTCTTGGAAACTAAATAAGAAATCTTTCCACTGATAGAAAAGACCCAATCTATGGGGAAACACGATTTTTATCGGAATGATCCAAAAATAGAACACCGACGGATAAAAAATGTGAAAAAAAAATTAAAATGACAAACCAAACTGAACTTTCCGATGTAAAAAACGTTTATTTTTTTCAACTTACATACCTTGAAATTATTTCTAAAGTTAAGTAATAAAAGCATTCGTTAATTGTTTATGTAACATTTTTATGCACGTCGGAAAAATTATGCATTAGCCGTAACGATATAACACAAAGAGTTCCATGAAGGTTAAGGATGAAACGAACTCGACTAGGAAATATTGGGGCCAAGATCCTCCATGGCCTGGGGGAAGAATTCCGACCTTTATTGGCGAATCTTGCGGTATGTAGGATGGCTGTTCCCTCCCTAATGGTAAAACAAGGGGGTTGGCAGGTATTTAACATATTTTAGGAACCCGGTTTGTGGTAACCTCACCTCAATACATCGGTCGGAAGGGTAACCGTAAAGGAATTTGATACTTTAAAAAAGGGTTTTAGAGTATTTACTTTTTGTAAGAACTTGGTAAAAAATAAGTGATCAAAGACAGAAAAAATAAACGGAAACAAATGATTCAAAATGAGATACTTAGATCAGTCATGAATGGACTGATATCGGGTTCCGGCTAAATGAGCAACAAATGGGACATAAGGCTCATTATGGATGACTTTACATGTGAGGGGATTTTAGTTTGTCATCGAGGATTTTACGAAAGATTTTGAATTTTAACAATTCGATAACTTAATGGAGCCACAAAGCTATAAGTCCAAATAGATTAAATAATCTTCTTAAAGCCTTAAATAAATTATGCAAGGAACATTCATTTATGATTGATCTGGAGTATCCCAAAGTTGGGTGATACTAAAAAAAATGTTTAAAAAATATGTAATGTTGAGGCCAAATTATAACAAGCGTTTCTGTGTCTATATATTCTCTTGAATTTAATTTCTACTTATACACCTCAAATAATTAAATTTCTGGGGGAAAACATCTTAGTAAAAAAAAAAAAAAAACATAACCGTCCTGCCGGTTCTACCACTAACCGTATATTTCTTCTTCCCAGAATTAATTTTGTGTCCTAAATCATTACTAGATTTTAGCGTGTTAAATATCTAATAAAACTGTACTTAGTTTTGAAGTTTCCGAATCTTCGTTCAACAAACCCAAATCCATACCAATCACCTTCTCAATGAAATACACTAGGGCTAAATTAAACATATTAGAGGAAAGCGAAATACTGTTTTACAAGACTCAAAGTTAAACTTCACGGAAAAATAATTACTTAGCAGTTATAACTTTATTGAAGGTTTCAGTCATCTACACTCCTCCAGAATTTACTAACCTCTTCGCTATTCCCTTCCCAATTAAAATTTTATACGTAGGTAGATGAAATTCTCAAGGAAAAACTCAAAATTTTTGTATGTATTATATATAAATAACCGTTGAGCAGGCCGGTAAACGGTTATGGATAGATTGAAGAGTAGGTGGGAGGATTACATTATTGGAGATACGTGGAGGGAACTTTGCGACACAGTCCAAACATATGCGATCAATCAATCAACACTGGGCTCTTCAACCCACACGGGCCATGGCCGCATCAAGGCGACGCCTCCACTCTTCCCTGTCCTGCGCCAAGGTCCTCAAGGCTCTGGATTAAATGATGCTGCCTGCATCACTCTCGACTTCATCTTCCCATCTAAGTCGCGGACGCCCACGTTTCCTTTTTCCATCAACGAAACCAAACAACGGTATGTGCTTCACCGCGTCAGACTCCTGATACGTCAGATACAGCTCTGCATTTTTTCTGAGTCTAAATTTATCGCCAACTCTTACCGCTCCAAACATCCTTCTTAATATTTTTCTTTCGAAGAGTAGTAAACTGATTGTTTTGTACAGCATGACCTTGGTTCTTCTTGATATCACACGACTTTGTAAAATTACCGCCATCACAAAATAACATCTATTAGCGGCCAAAAATCTTCTTTAAAAAAATATGCGATAAACTTTACTTACTTAGTTTATTGATTTTGGTGCTTGCAATGGAATGTGTGATGTTTGAGATTACTTTAGAGCAATTCTAATATTGTAAACTTGTACACTATTTCACTACAATATACCTTATTTAATAATTACATCAGTTATATTCTAGTTATATTGTGTTTACAAAACAAAATATGAATTCAGATTACGGAATCGACAATTAATGACTATCAACAGATAATAATAATTTTATTATCATATCTGACATCTAAATTCTTCTAGTCTTAACAACAATGTAATGGAATAATAAGCTAATACAACAACAAATTAATAATACAACAACAAAAGAAATGTCTTCCGTTTGCTTTTGTAAGTTGATTGAACTCAGAAGTAAGCGTTGAGTGGTTTTTGGTTTCAACTAAGCTATTTAACTTGTTTTAACTGGATTCCAAGTCAAGTCTCCGACATCGAGAGTAGGCTGGACTTAATCACTGACTTTCCATTCACAAAGTTTTTAAAAAAAAATAACCAGATTCAGTTGGTCGGAGAATTGAATCTACCCTAGCCCATAAATCATATCGATGGATCTATCATATTGAAAATCTGTTGTTCTTAGTGCAACTTTTATTTGGGATGGAGGTTTGCAAACAGTGTTCGGTGGTACCGCCATTTGACTTTCCGTCTTTTTAAAATATTTAAAATATTGGTTAATATTTTTATGAATATAAGTTAATGAGGTTTCATATAGTAATATTATAAATGTGAAAGTCTGTATGATTGTCTCTCTTTAACGGAAAAACTACTAAACGGATTTGGATGAAACTTTATAGTAATATAGGTTATACATCAGAATAACACATAGGCTACTGCAAGGGCTGATTTATGGGGGGGCACGAGGGTGCAAGCCCTCCCCCGACAGTTTTTTAGGTACTGTGGAGAATCCATTATAGTACATAATCAAAGGCAAACCAGATGATAATAGTTCTTAAAATAACAGAAATTTTGTATGTATGATTATTATTTATTCACGAAAAAACTACAGAAAGAATTTGGATGAAATTTATTGAGTAATATAGGTATAATAACACATAGGCTACAGCAAGGGCAGATTTAGGGGAGAGGGCACGGAGGCACGTGCCCCCCAGACAGTTTTTTGTGTTCTGTGAAGAATCGATTATATTACATAATTAAAGGCAAATCAGGAACATAGCGTCTTGAAATTTGCAGATAGGTTCATTGTATTATAAAAGAAAGAAATTTCGATAATTCCACCCCCAAAGGTTTCCTCTTTAATGTAATAGGGGTTCAAAGATTGTATAGAATCCGTCAGTTTTGAAGTTACAAGTCTGAAATATTGGATGTAGGAGTAACTTAATTAAAAAAAAAATTAAATTATTTATTTAAAATGATCTTTCGCGAAACTTTATTTGGCAGACCAATTCCACGCGAGCGAATCCGCGGGCAAAAGCTATTTTATATAATTCTAACATGGTATATCACTATTCGTATACGTATTATCAAAAGCGTATATAAAATAAAGGCATAATGAACCCCGACACGCATAGCATCTTAAATATTATCAATACTTTCTTAATCTGTCTGTATGTATGTACATTCCGACATTTGAGAGACGTAAGGCATTGTTTTCTTTGTTTTATTTTTTCAATTGAATTCTAATTATTAATGTTTGTCCCTTTGTGAGTGGAAAGGAGTAGCTCAGCATTTGCTGTGTTGCCGTTCCAAAGGTCCTTGGTTCAAAATCCGCAATGGGCGGATTTTTATTTAATCTGTTAGCAGACGGAAATAGACCCTAAGGGATTTTTAAGACCCTCTAGGAGCTCACCCAGCCTATATAAAGCACCCAAATTAGGGCGGAAATCTGGCGGATGAACGTGAAGTAGGACAAATCACCTCCTTGTACAACCGTTGTTTAAGAAATAGTTGTTCAGTCTCTCAACTGACTGAACCCAACACCATTCATGAGTTGTAGTTTAATTTTTTTATTATTATTATCATTTTCTTTTATTTAAGGAGAAACAAAGTTAAACAGTGGTTTATAGAGAAAGTAATTCCAATATTAATAGCTTCAAATTAATTGAAATTTCCTGATACTTTTTTAAGGTGCTATTTTTATAGCTCCCTGCACAATCGTTGGCCAAAATATAGTTCTAATACCACGTACTGAATTCTGAGTTAACCCATTCGAGATGACGATTTTTTCTCAACACGGTTCCCAGGAGCGAATTTTTTTTCTTTATATTGTTGATTTTTAATTAAAAAAACATGTTTATTATGGAAATCACCCAATTCGTAAGTTAAATCACATAAATAAAATCATTGCACACCGGGTGTGCTCCTCGGAAAATTTATGTTGCGAGGAGCGGATTGAACACCATGTGATCAAAAAATGTTTTTCAAAACTAGTTATATAATATAAAATGGTTATTTTGCTTTCAATAATAAAGAACAGAATATAATGCAAGGGCAATTACAAAAAAATAATAAGTTGAATAATGAAAAAAACAATGCCAAATTTTGTTTTCTTGTACTTTACAGATTTCATTAGTTGAAAAATAATCTTATTTCGACGACTAGTTTACTCAGAATAACTGATAATTGCACATTACTGTTATTGCACACACGTATTGTTGTCCAGGCCGTCTTACAGCTTTGGAAATCAATTGCACACACTGTGTGCAATCGGTCTCGAATGGATTAAGTGGTACAGGTTTTTGTTTTTAAAGTGTTTGCGCATTTTACTGATAATTAGCGAAATGTATTTGAAAAAAATTCATATGTGATTCTTCAATAAATTCAATATTGTATCAGTTATTAATACATTATATTAATTTTTACCCACCATTTTAGATACAAATAAAATTAAATACATTTTATGATTTAGCGTTATATTTTTATTATAAAAATACGTAATGAATGTGTGTATAATTATTCAAAGCATTACCTATAGTCCTGAGGTCATACCTCATCTCAAACTACTTATTAATATTTTCCAAGTTTAGCGTAAACGAAGGTCCGAAATAACGCTTGAAATGGGGTCCGACATTGATCAAACAAAATTGAGAGCGTGAATCATCCACGGCTGAGTGAACCCTCTGTTCTCCGAGGCCCTGGGTCCATCGTCTCCCACTCACCGTCACTCAAATTCGTCACCATCACCCACGCCAACAAAAAATAGGCTTTCGGCAACGCCTACGTGTTCTTTCAAAGGAATTAAATAAATTCACATTTGAGAGAATAGGCAGCCCTTTACACTAAGTCTACAACGCTGTGGGTGCTGCTTGAATTGCTAGCTCATTTCCACTGTTTGGGTTTGTTCGAGACAAAAGCATAATAGGGCCTTTAGAACCTGCATATCTGAATTTTCCTCTCATATGTTTATAACATAGTACATATGATAAAATAGCATTAAAACCATTGTTTTATTTTCGTTATACAGAATTCAAAATAAATAAATCCATTTTAGTCGGCAAAAATTAGAGTAAAAAATATCTTAACTGTTTTAACATTCGATTATGTTAACGCGGTTAAATTGTTATTCTCAAGTATGTAATTTAGTACAAGCATATTCTTATAATCAGAGCATATTTTTTAGACTCAAATACATCACTATCATTAGACCCATCTGCAATTACGGAGTAGAAATTTGGGGCTCTACTAAGCCATCGAATTCCTCTCGTATTCAATCATTACAATCCAAAATCCTTCGTAAAATCCTGAATGCTCGTTATTGTTACGAAGTAATCCATAATGACCTTAATGTCCCATTTGTTACTGATTTGGCCCGAACCCGATATCAATCTTTTCATGACAAGCTTTCTTCTCGCCCAAACCCGACAAGTTTCAAATGTAGCTACCTGTTGAGTTCCTGATAATCCTCCGAGGCTTCTGAAAACAAGATGGCCTCGTGGCCTACTAAGTTGAATTTTTTCTTTCTGTACTACAACTGGGTAGTTTCTCTACTTGTCTTTATCCATGCCATTATGTATCATTTCTACTATTTATTTGTTTATTATTATAATACAGCTGTAAGTTTTAATAGATAAATTAATTTAAAAATATATTTTTTTTAAGCCCGCTTTATTGCCAACCAATACAACCAAAGAGTATAATAAATTATTATTATATATTGGGGGATTGTAAGATATTTTGGCACATTTAACAAAGTTCTACAAAGTTATTAAGCGCTGAGCTGACTGCTAACGTCCATCAGATATAGCCAAGGCTTAGATGGGAAGAGTCAGTAAATAGTGATCTTAGGAATTCGGCTGTGGGCGGAAGATCTCTGGACAGAGGTTAGTAAACAGTGATTGTTTTTTTTTATGTAAAAGATGATGCCCTCATAGATTAGTATGATGAGAAGCTTCTGATAAATAACCGTAAGAATTATAGAAATACTGAACCGATGTTAGCCAAGAGACTTGACAGACGGATTTGATTAAAACGGATTTGATAATTACAGATCTAATATTAGTGAAACTTAAAGAAATCGTAAAAATAATAATAAAGTGGATGTAAAACATTAAAATTTTGATCAGGTACGCACATAAAAAATGCTAGGTAAATTATTTTTAAATTCATAAAATATACTCTAACCCAAGCAATCTTTAAATATGAAATCATACTGTATATTATCGTAACAAAAAAATAATATTTTATGGATATCCATATTTTAGCAAAAACACTGTACGATTGTTAAATAGCAATTGTTTTATAAAACTTTAATTTGTATGCACTATTTATTGCATCGAATGTGTGAAACTGTTTTTAATAAAATTTTAACGGAACATATATATATATAGTTATGTACATAATCATAGTTTGCATACTTTATTTAATTATTAAGTGTACAAAAACGGCAATGCAACATTTAAAATTTCAGAAAAATCAATTTAAAAAATCAGAAGAATTCTGAGCGATGAAGGAAAATTGAAAAATTGACCACCAACTAAAAATTCCCATTTATTAATGTAATTGACATATAACATTTATTTATTAATTTATAATTCAGCTAATATCCACGTTATATATTTGAATTCTCAGTCGATTAATCTCAAACCATATCATGGAATACTTCAGGGATATCAATACAATTTACATATTTATATATCATTTGTCATTCTATTCGTCCCCGCATTTCGGGTTATGATAATGATGTATAATTGATTTGCAGGAAAATCCTTGGAATCTTCATGCGTTTAAATATTTCGATTACTTTTCTATAGTTCAATACTCTGGCAAATTAATTGCTTTAAGTTTTTAGTTATTTAATTATTTGTTTTTATAATGCAGAAATATATAATATTAAAGCAATTTTTTTTTTGTTTAAAATATATTTTATTTAACATGAATGATTTCTTACTATATAATGATCAATATAGCAGGGCGATTATATGAAGGGTAATGAAGTGTACTATGCTAAGTACATGTTAGAAACATAGGCATAGAATCAAATCGCCCGACTGCACATTCGTTTACAGGACAACCATTGTGCAGTGAGGCGATTTGCCAGGAATGTGGTGGGCGAGTTGGAAAGGTGTACAGATCCTTTGATGTTTCAAACCCGGAAACTTCAGCTCAGTAATTCAGCCATCTACACATTCAGCTTCCTCCCTCCGTTTTATTGACAAATATAAAAAAAAAATTAAAAAGTAAACAGTATCATATATAAATACAAATTGAATGCATAAGAAAATCAATTAACACCCACACATTCATCAAGGTTAACTCGAAACTCTACTATATCGGTATCAGAAAAATATAGCCATGTTATATCTGCCAATAATCTGTATTAAAGTGCTCATGTAATAATTTATTTAGAAGTTATAAATCGGGACGGACGGTAACAAATGCACCAGACTACTTCTCAGAATTATGTGATGAGCATTATATATTATAGTTCTATCCACGTGATTACTCAAAGCTGTCAATTTTATAAAATATCCCGCGAATTTTATTAAACATTTTTGTTTAAAATTAAGGCAGTTATCATCGAAATCTTAATCACCCAATCTCTGTGACGCCTGGACAGATTTTTTTTTAAATTAAATAATTTTAAGACCGTTGTTCAATTATTGATAAGTATTGCGACCAGTTGCGTTACAGAATCGATTATTTATTTTTGCACAAGATCCCCCTCCACATTACTGATTTTGAATTCAAGACTGGCTGATGCAAGAGCTCATTTGGAAGAGAATAAACGAGGCAAGAACGGGGCGTGCATTGAGCTCTAACGACATGGAACCACCACCACACCAGCTGATAACTCTTGATGAACCACCATCATTTCATTTATACAAATTCAAAGGGACAACCATAATGCTTATCACCACTCTACTTTAGGGCGAGCAAAGGACTGAAGGGATTTCATTAAATCGTTCAGCCCTCTTCATTCTTAAGCCCTTAACAACTCCATCCTACCCCCAAACTGTCTTCAAGTCCCACCTGAAACGGGAAATCTTCAGTAGCATTCTTATTTTCTCTCGTATTGTTGCGGGAAAACATTCCATCTGTAGGACTTCGAAAGATCAGCAAACCCTTGAAATCCTTCTATCCGTTACTTTTATTATGCAGTTATCTTTTATTTATTGCAATAAAAGACAACCAGCTTTATTTAATGTCTTAAGAAATTAAGACTTTGAAAAATTAAAACTAATACAATCCTCCCCCTAAGTAAGGATGTGCATTATAATGCAATTGGGAAAAACAACAATGCAAAGCCTTATGTTTCAAAATATACCCACTTACCAGTAGACGTTTCGCCTATTCAGGCATTATTAAGTCCCATAAGGCTTTGCATTGTGGTTTTTCCCAATTGCATTATAATAATTAATAGTGTTTCTTTTTGAGTTTATGGCTCTATTTTAGTAAGGATGTGCATTTTAAAAAAATTATTTTTTATTTTCCATTTCATAATTATCGCCTTTAGCTCAATTGATATTCATCTATTTTTTTACTTGTCAATAGTGACAACTAATTATTAGAATTGATTACAGAATAAATATTTGTAGAAACGTGTTTAATTTTTATTTTCATATATTGATGTGAAACATGTCCGTCAGCATTGAAGTATGAAAAATATCTTAAGGTATTCGACTAAATGATATTACGTACACTGGAGAATATGAGAGGATAAACAATGCGGAATTGCAAAACATCAACCAATTTTAAGTGATACCATCGCTAAGATTAAGCTAGTCATGTAAAGTCCTAAAAAGATAATTATCGCTTGGGTTTTTTATAATTTTATTTCTTGTACGATAAGAGGGGAGTTTACTGATAATTTACCATATATTTAATACAATTTTATTTACCAATTAGTATGATATTAAAAAGCAGAATAATATTTTTAAGCGTGCAAACTTATCTTCGACAGATGTATTATAAAAATTGAAGGTTAACTATCAGGCGCGTTTAAAAAAAAATAGTAAAATTAAAACCACATCAATAATTATTTACAGCCAGGAAGCTTTGTCGATTATATAATTAGCATATTGAAACAAACTTTTCTATGCAGAAAAATGGCTATCCAAAAATCAAATACAAATCAAACTCTCAGGCATATTTAAGAACAATATAAAATAAAAATTAAAAATAAAATTATTATTGTAAAACATTAAAATATATAATTGTTATTATTTTTTCAGAAAGAAAAAAAAATAAAATAATTCAACTTTTCAAACCAAAATAAGAAATTTTCTATTTGTGAACTTATATGAGAAATACAAATTGAATATAATATACGAATTTCATTGCAATTGTGTTGTGAGTGCCTCAGTTGGAAAACACTGATATTAAGAAATACAAAAAATATAAAATAAATTAATAAAATGAATTTTTTAAAATTTGCGAATCCTCGTGGTAAGGAAAACAAAACCGAACTCAGAAATATCTGAAATAAAATATGTACCGGGAATATTTAAACAGCGTACAATTAGGACATGAGCAGGAATTTGAATAGAGAATTAAATGTTGACAAGTAAGAGGCATGCATAATTTTAGGAGTAAGGGAATTCCAGATAGTCAACGAACTGTCTATAAAGGGATGTAAGAAAGATGCATATCTTTGGAAAGGTATATGAAAATCGGAGGACAAAAATCTTGTGGGCTGGAAGGGATAGAGGACTTTTGTAATGGAACTGGAGAAGGTTGAAACATGAGTTGTCACACAAGGGCGTAAGGTGTCAATTATTCGTTAAAGGAATGTGCCCAGAAAATACTGTCAACGGGAGGTGGAAAATATCTATACTAGCTCGGCATACTCAGCGCATACGTCGGGTTCGAGATGTTTCATCAATTTGCTCTGTCAATAATAGGATTACAACGTAGGATGGATCGTATATTACGTGCAATCAAATAAGTAAATAAATAAAAGGTAAAGGTGCGCATTACAAAACATTCAAATTTGATTCTCAAGTCAGCCGAACTAAACAAAGCATAGGAATACAAACGGAGACGAACAACTTAAAGAAAAATTACAGAGAAATGCCTTCGACTATAAAATGCTCAACAAGCAGGGACTTAAGTAAGCTAGGTGGGGAGGAGGTCTTAAACATTTTACAGGTCTTTATGAGCATTTGTTTATGATCTATTTTACAGCCCACCAGGGGCCGCCGTGTAATGGGAAAACACCTACAAACTACTTTAGCGGCAAGGGGCTTTTCTTCACCCAGGAGAATAATAATATAAAAAGTAAATATTTAATGATTCCATGTAGAAGAAAATTTAAAATAATGCTTATTTGAGTTTGAAGATTAAGACAAACATGCATTCAACTACTTTGCCGTATGATAGTTCAGAAAAAATATGTCAAATAATATACCACTACAACCCATGAAGGTTTCAGTTCACGGTAAATACTCCTTTTACCTAGATCACGCTCAACTACCAAACTTTCCCCCTATTACGGGTAGTCTTTTTATAGAGACTGGGTGAGCCCCAGGAGGATTCCAGGTCCCGAAGGATCCATCCCCGACTGTAAACAGATTAAATAAAATCTGCGAGAGCCTTATTTGAAACCGGCTTCGGCACTACTACGTGGATGATCGCTCAGTGGATGAGCGCTTTTCCACTGAGCCGCTCCGCTCACATAATAACAGTAAATTATTTTGATTTGTATCCAATACAAATTTGATAATGCTCGAAACGATATTGAATGTGCTACGGAAAAATTCTCACGTTTGTAAATAAGTATTGTTATTAAGGGTTTATGATGAGTAGAAAAAACGAAATTCAAGACATTCCTCTTGTTAAAGGCAGAAAATGCTTGTTATTATCCTTGACCTTACTAAGCTTGCGCCTTTTGTCTTTTTGAAAATTAGAATTTATAAAACTATAATACTTCCGACTGTTCACTGAGGATGTGAAATTTGATCACATTGAAGAATGAATAACGTCTCAAAGAATTCAGATGAACGTTGAATTGAAAAATAATTCGGTCCTAAAAATAATAGTAATAAAAGACTTATTTTAGAAGCCGATGCCACCATTGGTTACTTCACTCACGGAATTCCATACACAAATTAAAACTTAAATATATATTTCGATATTATGTCACTACATCTTCGTTTAAATTAAACCAATAATTATAACATAATCAAAAAAATAAAACACGCAACTATGAAATAAAATAACTGAGAACCAAACATATTATAAAATATTTTTAGAATCCGAAATCAGCTACAACCTTTATTCAATAAGTTAAGAAAGATTTGGTAAGGCACTATCTAGGAGAAGAAGATGCAATAGATAGAGATATTTTTAGGAAAAACGTATTGGGAATGGAATGGAATAAAGAAAGGGAAAAGAAACAGGTTTAAAATGGTCTAAAGCCAGGAAGAAGATATTTAGTGAGAAGATGAAAAAGCTCAGGAGAAACAAGAAGGGGCAGCAGGGGACTAAACATTGAAATTGTCCCGTGGTCCCCAAGAGAACCTACCGGAGAAAGAAAGATGTAAAATCCTAAGATAGAAATATGAATCTCTGATGATGGGCAATGTAGACTTAGAACCACCAAAGAAATTTATGAGTATTTAGATAAAAGAAAAACCAAACCTAGAATTGATGAGAAACGATGGGGAGCAGTGGGTGTCATAAGAGATTACAAAAGAATTTACTAAACAGGCTCGTTGAGGTAGGTATCCAGGTGTATGCATGCACTTTTAATAACCCTTTATTTTATCGGCTAATATAATATAATGGCAAGCTTTAAAAACACAGAACAATATACCACAGAAAAATTGAATAGAAATAAGTTAGTTATTTCCTTAAGGCTATTATTTATTGAACAAGAAGGCTCAATGCCGATACCACTAATCTCCACTTACAAACCTCCCAACCACCAATTACCACCCAAAACCAAAACCCGTAAGTTACTTAACGCATTCCTCCAACCCACGTCTTAGTCACCCCTCGGGTGTTTACCAGAGAGCTCAGACAGTTACCTTTTGAGGAAAACGTTCCTTACTGAGCCCAACAACTGCACGAGCCTATCATGCTATTACTTCTAATACATTGACAAGGTAGGCTCCGCAATTCCGCTACATGTACTTAATTCTCTAATGCCCTCTTTCCTTTTAGATCTAAACATTTCAATAGTTGTATTATTTTTAGAATTTTAATAATGTATCATTATAGACTTAGATAAATCAGATAAATACGTTCTCTTGTCTGCATATGAAACAAAACGGGAAAAAAGTCTTTATGGGTGGTAAGTCTACGATCCCACCTCAATCTTCGATATTGGATAGTAAAAATAGTATTGGGTGTTGTGGCCCGAGTCGTTAATTCTACTATAGAACGTGAAAACATTTAGGAACATATTTCACTACTTTCATTAGTTATGCCATAAATTATTATATTATTTATTGGGTATTATGTAATACCCAAGAAATTCATTGAAAAGTTGTCAACTTTGTTATTCCTCCGAAGCTTGAAATTCCTTATAGTGTACTCCTTCCAATAGCCGACAAAACATAACAACAATTGAGATATTGGCCGAAGAGGGTGTGAAAAAGGAAGGAAGTTTTTGGCCCCATCCTCGGAGGAAGATGAGACCATTGATCCGAGATCCCGGAGGAGTCTCCTGCATAATGCAAGATATGTAACCGCGCCATACAATTGGTTGCCAACCATTTTCCCCGCGGTTGTCAAGCCTAAATGGCATTGAAATATTTACGAAGGAATAGTTGAGTAGCATAGTTGATTTATCGACATGGCTCGCATTCAGCCGTTATTTTCATTACCATTCCTTCAAAATATCAAAAATTATTATAATGCAATTGGGAAAAACCACAATGCAAAGCCTTGTGTTTCAAAAATATACCTACTTACCAGTCGATGTTTCGCCTATTCAGGCATTATCAAGACACCAAAATCAAAAATGGGGCTATGTCAATCGCATCTCGAAGAATGTTTGGGCTGTTGATCGTTGGGATGTATTGCACCTTTTTCTTCGAGAGGCGATTCACATAACCCCCATTTTGATTTTGGTGTCTTGATAATGCCTGAATAGGCGAAACGTCGACTGGTAAGTAGGTATATTTTTGAAACATAAGGCTTTGCATTGTGTTTTTCCCCAATTGCATTATAATAAATAATAGTGTTTCTTATTGAATTTTTGGCTTTATTTTAGTGTATCGAAATTTACTTTGAGATTTAAGAGCTTATTTGTTTTTTCACGAATATCCTCGTAAGACTTTTAAGAATATGAAGAATTGGAACATTTCACACAAAAAAATATCATTGCAATTTTCAAAAAAGTTAAAAAAAATCGGTATCACTACTACCCATGAAGGATTTTGGATTAAGTGCTTTACAGAGACTGTTGAACGAGATCACACTCAACCTCCAGGTTTCCCTAATGAACTGGTATCCACGTTGTAGAGACTGAGGAAGTCCCATGAGAGTTCCCAGATCCCACAGTGTCTATTATTGCTGTTAATGTATTAAATCATTATCTGCAATGGACATGTTGTGGCAGATAAATTATTTATTCTTTTAAAAGTAGGGATCTACCAAGTAGGACTCCTTAGGGCTCACCCAGTCCCTATATATCGAATACATTTAATTGTGATGACAACACCTCACTACACAACTGTGGGCTATGACTATATACACTAAACCTAATACACTGTAAGAGTTATACACAATTTTTAGAATGGTTTCATAATTGAATCGAAGCATCCCTATCGAATTAAAACGCCATCTTCATTGAATTAGATGACACTTGAAGAATTTCCCTGAGGTCGTGGGAAAAAGACAGGCTGCAAATTCCTACAAAATATTGACTAAGCATCCTACACTAATCATTTCCAAGGTGATCCCCTTTGAAGTCCGAAAAGGGCTGAACTTGAGATAAGCCACTCTTTGCAAGTTCTTTCCCGCTTGTATGAGAAGGAAACTTTTACCCCGAGATGCTTTTTCTGCCTAGATGTGAAGTCTTAGCAAACTTCTCCAAGTTCCCTCCAAAGTATGTTTGGGAAGTGGAACAATTTGTTGGCAAAAGGAAATGTTTGTATACGGACTTCATTTTGAAACTATATGCCGAAGAAGTTTGTGTTTACACAGTGAATCGTTGAAAGAGAACACGGCTATTAGTGGTAGTGTAAATAGTGAATGGATGGAAATTGAGATGAAATTCTAACATTAAATAAAATCCTCTTTGAATAAAATAACTGAAAATTATTAAATCCCTTTATTATATAAAGAAAGACGCGTAATCAATTTTTAGGTCTGCTGTGCTGTGCGGGTAGTGCAGCAGAAAACCCATTGCCCAAAAAAGGATATAAGTTTGTATAGATCAATTTATTGGCCAGAAAATAACTAATCAGCATACAGTCCTAAATAAAAATGTGCAATATAAAAACAACAGTAAAGAAAAAAAAATATTCAGTTTCAAACTGTGTACAATTAAATGTACGGAATTGTGTAGGAAAGACATTAAATAGACAAAAAAATGAAATAATAATTACTATAGCGATAAAATCAATAATATTCGCTTGAGGCAGATTTGGAACATAATTATAGGATCAAATTGTCCCTAACATTTCAAGCAATGACCGTTCAAAATTAATATCATTCTTACTCTTCAATACTTCCTTTCTTCTGTCCGTTTTCTTTCCGGGTTGGATTGATTTTCTTTTTCTGGAAACTTTCTTTCGAAAATTATCTTTTTAAATTTTACTCTGTCGTTTACTTTCAAGATCTTTATAAACTTCTGCGAACCACTTAGGCTTTGTTTTCAATATCAAAATAAATGAAATTTTTTTTTTTAGTAAATCTATTTATATTTATTCCATATATGGTAGCTCATTAAATAAGTATGAGCATACTTTTTATTTAATTAGTATTTAGAATTATTCCTGAAATAATAAGTCCACATTATTTAGTCAATTTGTAAAACTAATTAATCGTTAAAAACTTGTAAAATTCTTAAGTCACTGTTTTCCTTAGATTCCGTTTATAATAATAATGTTTATTTTTATAAGACTGTTTTTCAGTTGTTCTAACGATCCTATTCTTTGTAAATTTCTGCAAAAAACTTCAACTATATTTTCAATTTTTTAGTAAGGGGAGTGGGAAAGTATAACTTATTAATTATGCCATTATTCAGTATTATTTTTCTCTATATATTTTTCTTTCAGTAATTATATTAATTCCTATTTTTTATTCATAATAACTATCAAGACTGGTCCTTTGACTGTTTATAATAAAAAAAAAAAATAAGGTACGTTATAGAGAGCCGTTTTGATAAGTTCTTTCAGATAAACTAAACTATCTATCTTTCATAGCCCAGCTCAAATTTGGGACCTAAAGCTCAGCAGCTCAGCTGCCTACGCACCCAGCTACCTCACTCCTAATAAAAGGAATTAAATAAAATTTATTTAGCATCATAAAATAAGTCGCGACATTCGATAATCCGTGTATGTTTTGAAACGATTTACAGGAAAGAGGTTAATGAAAAACAGAGGGAACGATTATTTTTACATTGTACTTTTATCTCGGTATAATTCATTTGTAAGTATATTTGAGCAGCTAACTTCAACACTGATACGGAGGTGGGAGATACGTACCGCCGAAGAGACAAAATAGTGGCGGGGAAAAATGGGCCAATATTTAAGAGAGGACGGAGTAGAGAAGACACCCCTGGGGGCTGTAGTCCTGTTGCTTCGGGGGGAGGAAAGCACCTCAGAGAGGATATCATATCGAATGATGGCCTTGCCGAGGAGTCATGGGAATCATCTACAATCTCTCCCACCTTCATATCTTCCAACAATGGATACCGCGATGTACCTAACTAGGAATGGTTAACTGGAATCGATGTAATGGCAAAATCAATGTCAAACTTTCGATTATTTTTTTACTTTTATATTTGTCATACAAGACTAAAAAGACAGGAAACTGCTCGACGTTTTCACCTACTTCAACATTTACTGTAAAAACGTTCTAAGCTCCCAATTAATCACAAAAGACTCATTTACATGACAGTTATCAGTCCTATTTGTTCATACGGAGTTGAGCTTTGGGGCTCTACTAAACCACTAGTTCATCTCGTATCCAATCCTTACAATCCAACATCCTTCGTAAAATCCTCAATGCTCCTTATTATGTCATAAACAAACTCATCCATCATGATCTTAATATCCCATATATTTCTGATCTGGCCCAAACTAGATACCTATCCTTCCATGAAAAGCTCCATACACACTTGAATCCGCTAGTCTCCCAACTTGCTTCCCGTACTATTCCTGATAACCCACCGAGGCGTCTGAAAAGAAGATGGCCTCGAGACCTTGTACTATAGCACTTTATTGGATTGCTATCAATGGGTAGTTTCTCCACAAGTGTTTTTTTTTTTTTTCATGTCCTTTGTTCATATTAGCAGATTTACTTGTAAGATTATTACAGTTGTAATATTATCACAGTTGTAATATATTTACAGTTGTAAATATCGATAAATTAAATACTCTTTTAGGTTTCCACGGCCACTATTATTACAAAAGACTTTGTTGATTTCTTCTGGTTTAGATTGTGTTGAAAAATTTTTCGCCAACGTTTCGCCACCCATGCTGCTGACTTCTTCAGGGCTGAGATGAGAATGAGCAATTGATATTCGGGTTATATCAACATTTATACTTAAAAATGTTTTTTGGGACGTTCATTTCTTGGTGAAATGATTATCGAATTATACATATTTCTCATAATTACACATTTTTTTCATATTGAAACTCACGATTATTTTTATTTTAGAGAATAATAAAAAAGGAAACGAATGACCTGCGAAACTGATATAAAAGAGACTATATTTTTTCTAAACCAACAGTTGTGCAGGATTTTTCCTCACTTTGTTTTTAATTACTTTGGATCATGTAAATAATAAAAACAACTAAATGATTAAATGTTAAATTTAAATATTAAAAAATAGTTCACATCCTATTATTCGGGATTTTACAAAACATTTTGTATATTTTACGAGTTCATAACGATTTTAAAGATTCTAGGGAGGCTTAGTTTTCGGATGAAATCTCCAAAATTAAACGCAGCTAAGGATTTTTAATTATAGCAATCAATCTTTTTCTTCAGAACTAATTCCCTCCCGAGAAGGTTTTAATTACCGAAGCAATTTTCTTGCTGCATTAAATTTTAACGATAAAGCAGCAACTATCAGATCCCATCTCCAGGATAGATATAGATGAGAGAAAAGGAAAACAAACAAAAAAACCGTAATTGGGACTTAACTTTTAACGAATCTATCCATTGAAAAATTATCAACGCTAATTTGAGTCATGAAATTTTAAAATAGCTATAGTTCGCAAATTTACTAATTAATAATCCGAAAATGTAAGATGGGACCGCTGCTCGAATATAGCAATCAAACTGGTTAAATCAGAAGCCAAGGAATTTGATTATTCGATGCCATAAATTAACAGCTCTTTTGAACTGTCAGGAACACCTAACACCGTTGGTTTATTATCGACCTGAGAACTATTAATAAATTTTATTATTATTACTATAAACTATTTATTTATTAAAGTTAATATCAAACTAAAACTAATAAAAGCGTTTCATAACCTCAAAATACCATTAAAGAGGGAATTTAATACCTGCATTTGTTCAATTTTTAGAAAATAAATGGCTAAACATAAAACCTTGAATACTTTTAAAACCAGAACAATTCTAAAAAGTATATGTCTGGTTTGTCATATAAAGTTGAAATAAAATCGACAAAAAAACAAATAAATTATTTAAAATATTGGTTTTGTTTTCCCTTGAGCGAAATTTGGCCGAATTCCTCGTGCTTGCTAATCTTAACCACCGTTAAGTTTCGCAGACACCACAAAGCTCAACTATGGTAAACAAACTAGCATATTAAAAAAAATTATATACAGATTAGCTATGTAATTGTAAAAATTATAAAATCTCATTAAGCAGATTGGCGTTCATATAAACGATTTCCTTTTCTATAATAAAAACATTCCCGAACATCCAATTATCTGAATTGGCTTTGAGGAAAAGATACATTGAGGGGTTGGAATTGGTATTCCTAGAAAATAAGTCTGAAGGGTACTTAGTTAGTTTAGCATTCTATTTTTTGAAAGCTAATTTCGATAATCTGAACTTTTGATTATGTGAAGCACACCAGGCAACATAATTTCAGATAAGCGACACTTTATTGTATATGTGTGTGCACGCGTGAATAAGGGTCCCATATAAATCTAAAAACGTAAATTGAAGACTGGCTGTGGTAGGAAATTTCTTTTCGCCTGTGGATTGACCCTGTAGGTTCTAATAAGCTTCCTAGGGCTCACCTAGTCTTTACGAAGTACGTATTCAGAATATAAATATTCCGTTCGAGTTTCACGGAAGCGATTGCGATGTACTCTCATTGTTTAAATTCCTTTCTAATATCAATCGGGAATATAGACCTTTTTTTTTATCACAAAGCAGTAAAAAAGTCGTGTTAATTACCACACTAGGTAGTTTTGTTGGTAATAATTACCCTCATTATCGAAGCTTTCATAAACATAGGTATAGTCTTATTTGCATCTCGATTCTAGAAGTTATGTCCAAAAAAACTATTGTATGATCGCAACACGTAAATGGATTGTCGCATTTGTAATATAACTATAGAGTAACACCCAATAAACAACAATAACAATTCTTGCTATTCAATCCCGAAGGAACAATAAAGGCCAAACACTCCGATCCGATTGAGGGATGTTCTCCCTGGCATCCCATATGGGTGTAGTTCCAGGATTTCACAGATGAATGGTTAAATGGCCCGGGATTATGTGAGGAGCTCCTGTACGCTACACACACCACCGGTCACAAATTTCGGAGCAACTCCTGTAGCAGTAATCTTAGGCAGTTAGCACAACAGGAATGGGGGTAATATCGTAAGCGGTTCCAGACCACAAAGCTCTTCTCTCCCCACCCTCCCTTACCCTCCCCCCGATGCCGATTACTTGGGCAAATGCCCACTGTAGGAAACAATATTCAATACTTCGACAGAGTTTCTCCCTCTAGCGTCATGGGACTACTTATAAGAACAAGGTCCCACTCTAATAGTTTAACACCTTCACCAATTCAATAAAATGATTATTCAGGATCAGATAATTCTCGAGACCGATTATAAATGGAGGCATTAATAGACGAAGCCAGGAACTCTACGCCCACATATAAAAAATTACATACGTGGCAGAAATCGTAGAATTGACTTATATGTGCACCTACATAGAATAGACTCGAGCAGAATGACAAAAAGGGTATTCACGTATCTGAAAAATCTGCAAATGTTCAACAGGTGGATTAAGGAGACTGAAAAGGGCATCGAAAATCTGTAAGGACGTTTTTTACTTTGGCTGGAATTTCAGAATCCTCCGGGTTTTCAAGAAAGACCAACCAGAAAATTGGGAGCTATTTGGATCTAGGAGAGAAATCAAAAACACTGGGAAAGAATGAAATGTGGATGAAAAGAAAGGAATAGATGAAACCGACGTATCCCATAAAATCTGGTGACTGCTACAAAGACCTATAGACCTGCTACAGACACCGTATAGAGAAGATACAGAGTTGTTCCGACTGTGTAAAACAGCATCAGAATCACACCAGGCTGTCAAGTACTTGCTGAAAAGGAATATTTAGCTGAGGCATAATAATATGACAAAGTTAGTTAGAAAGTTTGATATTTAAAACTCTGAACGACTCCTATCCTTGTTAATAAGTGAAACCCAAAACCAATACTTAGTGGCGCCAGCTTTACTGGGGCCAGGCCATCATATCAAAAGATTCCTCAGAACACCCTAAAACGCTTATCCTAAAGGAAGAAAATTGGCTTTTGAAATAGGAATTCCCGTAGATGATAATCAACACAAGATGGTCGCCGAAAAGAATCGAAATATTTGGACCTTGGAGAGGAACTGAAGCTATATTATAATATCGAAAAATGGTTTGATTCCGGACATGAGAGTGAATACCATAAAACACTTGGACCTCTGTTTAAATATTCTTGAGCTGATACAAAAAGTTGTACTGCTCAGAACTGCGAGTACTGTCAGAAAATTCATAAACATTACAAATTTATTTTGATAGTTAACTACAAAAAGAAATATATTCTCATAACTAAATATATGAAGCGATATAAATATATAATATATCACTCCCTGGAAATCTAAGGATTTTACAATGTTAATATCTAACATATAAAGCCCTCTGACACAACGGAGAGAGAAGAAACATGAAAAGTAATTTTTATAGTAATAATTTCTACTTTTAATGATAAATAAATGTTCCCAATAAATGGAAATTTAATGGAACTCTCATGGAAACTAGATAGAAACTTTCAGAATTTATAACAAGCGGAGGTGGTTAAGTGAAATTTAATTGAATCGCATAGAATACAAGAACAAAATTTTAATTAATTGATCCGTTCGCTTATTATTAATTTTATCCAGAAATATTAACAATTAATTTAATGTTACCGGTAATATTGTATCACGCTGGTACCGATAGTATAGTGGTTAACAACATTGTTCCCTAGGTCGCGGGTTCTAAACCCGGCAGGTGGCCTAAGGGGCTTAAAAGGGAGTAAAATACCTTTCGATACGCCGTCCTTAGGAAGGGACGTAAAATGGTGGCCACTAGTCTGTGTGGTGCCAGGTACTCGTTAAAGATCCCTATTCTAATTACAACTGGATAGGAGAAATTCAAGTATCCCACTATAGCATCGAATTTTCTTTAAATACACATATTAGCAGACAATTAATAAGCAATTTATTTTATGTAACATAAATAATTTTTTACTGTGGTAAATATTAAAACTAGCATTATGGTATTTGTTCATTAAAGATATTATTTCAATTGATGCATTCTAAGTAGAACCCTCCCTCCCAAAAAAATAACAAATTACCAAAAACGAAACAATCAACACAAAATATACTGATAATTTGACGAAACGAAAAAGAAAGTTGGGCAAAATGTAATTTTTATATAATAGGTACAGGGTAAATAATCGAAATTTTATTCTAAATAACTTTTTTCTCAAAAATGGTCGAAAAATATTTTATAAAAAACGAAGAAAAAAAAACATAGAAAGCAAATAAATAAATAATGGCGGATCTTGAATTCAGCCACAGCCTCTAAAATCGGACCTAAGCTATGGGGGGGCTTTGCGTATGCCTCAAGATGATAATCCTAAGTAGCACTTAGTAGCGACCACGGATTCCTTTAAGCTTCATCCCTGTATTATGTGCCGTGTCATGGAATGAAATAAACATGGACCCGAAATCCCTTAAAATAGTTCCAACATTCGATGCAATGAGTTAAACAAGAGCAGACATTAACAATAGTTACGTAGTCGTAGGTATGTGAGGAGTGACTCAGTAGTAGAGCACTTAGCTGCCGTGCTGAAGGTCCTGGATTGAAAACACGCTGTTAGGAAGACATTAATTTAATTAGTTAGTCAATTTAATTTCACCTGGAGAACCTTGGTGAATGTCTACCATGTACCCAGCCCCAGGTTGTCCCTATCACCCGATGAATAAGCGGTTAAGTCGAATTTCGTCCAGAGAAAGCTATTAAGAAAAGCGGGATTATGCCATTCTCGTAGTCTTTGGCATTAAATAAAAGTTTATATATAAGCAATAACTCTTCTTCTAGCCAATGCCTGATTTAGCCCCTCATTCGCAAGGAAAATAATATGGTTCCTACCCTGAGTGCATATATACACGCATAAGTAATAGATATATATACATACACATGCACACACGCCCAAACACAAAGAATGACAAAAGAAGATCCCTTCATGGATTATAACGATGAAAGTTACTGAAAAAAAGAAAGACAACTTTTGTTAAGCTTAATGCGACAAGATTCGACTAACCTAAGGCACGAGAAAAACAAGAGAATGGATTTCGTAACATTAGAGTTAATTTTAATTTTTAAGGAATAAGCCCGTAGTAAGAAGAAAAGAGTGAAAAATTAAAATTGTGATTCTATTGCACTACAAAAAGAATAAAAGTAGTGAAATCATTTTAAAATTTATAAAATGCATTCTAAACAGATTAATCAATAAGTTCTAAATTATGAAAACGAACCTTATCGTAAAAAATAAGCCTAAGTATTAGATTTTATTAAAAAATATCGTATGATTCTTAGATTAAAGTTGCTATATAAAACTTTAATTTTTATATCATGGTTATTCAGTTTCGGGCAGTAAAAAATATGTCTCATATGAAATAATGTTAGTGTTTAAAGAATAAACAGAACGGAACAATGGGACAAACAATTTAAGATGCTATTCTTCCTTCTTTATTTATGTATTCTGTTTTTCCTAACAAGGCATCTACAGTTCGATCCTTAAGAGACTCGAACATATTAGGTACGTTTATGAGAAATGGATTTTATTTCCTATTGGTTCATAATGCTTTTCTTAGCGTATTTTTATGCATATGTTATTGTTATTCAGATGACTGCTCTCATTCCCTCACTCTCAATTTATAATAAATATTATAGTAGTATACAATATAATATACCAAATATTATTATATTATTTTTGACACGGAATAACATAATTTTTAATAAAAATGATGTACATCTGATTATATTCGTCATGAGTACTTATAAAGAAATCCCGTCCCATCACAGCATAAGAAGGGGGTTCAATAAATTGCAATGATGCTGTTTCTGAAGGAGCGGTTATGCTGGAGGGAGAGATCGACTAAGACCACGCTATTGTTCCACTAGTTAAGGGGCTGAGTGAACCCAAGATCACGAGATCTCACCAGACCAATTCGCTGGGATTGGCAACAGAAATACAATTAGTTACTGAATAAATAATGTAAATTGAGACCTTCAGTATGTTATATTAGTTATATATTTAAGAGGGATTAGTTCTCATTAGTCAAACATTTTAGATTAAAAAGATAATTAAAACTATCATACTGACGGCACTACAGACTTTCAAGTTCGCTCTTGCCCACAATTATGAGTACCCACTAAAGATTGGGTGAGTCACAATCGTGTCTGCATATTCCGCAGGGGACATACGTCGCTGTTAACAGATTAAATAACACATCCGCCACAGCCGGATCTGAAGCCGGGACATTCAGGAAAGCAAATGAGCCCCCTCCACACTGAGCTACCTCACTCGCTTCTTTATGGAACCAAGTGCGTTAAAATAATTGAGCCTCAAAAATCGTTCTGAAAATCTTAAAGCTTATGAATAAAACCTTAATCGCCCAATTTATTCTTGTTTCAAGATATCTTCAAAAGCATCAAAACCCGAATCATGGAGACTGCTAGTCGGGAAAGAAACACTTCCGAAGCAATCAGAACGGAATGATGAAAGGCGCAACGATATCTCCTGCCATTCAAATACCTTCAAAGATTTTTCCAGAGATGATGGGGAGGGGAAGTTGGGGGGAAACGCTCCCCCCCCCCATCTTTGAGCTATCTGTCACCAGCCCTGGCCACCCCAGAGCTTTTTAGACCCGTCATTTGTAATTCAGCTCCCATCCCTCCAAGCACTCAGGGTCTCTTAAACTGTATTCACAATGACATCCATCTTCCATCTCATAATGGATTATTTAAATCCGTTTACCGTAGTGATATATTCGCTTTGTAAATCTCCCACTTCTGTCCTATTATGGAAATCATCTCCCAACGTAAAGTCCCTACGGAGAGCCTTGAATTGATTAATTCAGGTTACTATATTTTACCTTAAATAAATATGCATAACTATATATATATATATATATATATATATATATATATATATATAGTGGGTAATATATATATATATATATATATATATATATATATATATATATATATATATATATATATATTACCCACAGAAAGAAACGAAATTACTTAAGATTGTAATAAATCCCTATTTGAATGTTTAAGATCAGCAAACGCATAATTATAAAATCTCTAAACGGCTACCATCGATCGATACGTATGTGGCAGGATTCCGTTAAGAGTGGTTTTACTGGTTTCGATTTGGGAAGTTTGTTATCAACCAATTATCTTACGGGCATCGTTCCTCCGGGTTCATTAAGTCTATATTGTATATTGATCACGAACGTGTTAATTACAAAATCATAATTATTTATCACAATAATGAAAGTGTCAAGTGAATCTATAATTTGTATTTTCATATTTTTGACAAAATAATTTCCACAACATAACTTTAACTTAATTGTACTGAATGGACAAGTTTTTTTTTAAATACTGATTGAGAATATATGAAAAGTTTTAAGTAACTCGGTTATTTGGATTTGGTATAGGTTTCCAGATTTCTACTGTCCGAAGATCAGATAGAATTATTGGAGTTCACTGTTTATATATATTTCTGCCAGTAATCATCAATTAATTAAATTTCAATGCATTAAATTAAATTGCATTTAATTGCAATGATTTCGGATTATATAAAATCTAAATTCATACATATTTTTTTTATTTTCAGTCCATTTAACAGTGGGATTTTTCCCAGGAGTTAAACAAGTTATAACTGAGTTAATTCAGTGTTCTGCACTCATAGTATATTTAAAACGATATTTATAATCAATGCAAGAGTCAGTATATAGTTAATATTGAAGTATTTATGCTTAAAAAAAACATCATTATTATAATTTTGTATTGTGAATGGGGAAACAAGTACGGCCTGTTAAATGGAAAAGAGGTGGTGAGATGAAGGAATTGTGGGAAAGGAGATTCTCCCTTTTTTTAACCAATACCAAACTTGGTCTAACGAAAAGAGTTTTCTCATTGAAAAACATGAGGCAGGCCTTAGAGGCTCAACGCCCAAAATTATAAATATTAAATTATTCCTGAATCCAGCGGGTAGTGAGAGGTACACTCAAAGAAGACCATCGTCGAGATATTGATTCGCTTCCATCTAAATGGGAGCAAGGGAACTCAGTGTATAGAGCGCTGAATTGCTGAGGGCATACACAATACAAACTTATGTTCTAGTTTATGTTATAAAAATTGTATTTATTGTAATTTACAACTTTATTGTTATACATCAAATAAATGAATGTGTGATACGTATTGGCATGAGATAAAGACCATTAGAGAAACTATTAACTGATAGTACTCTAATCTCGAAGGTCGCGAGGGCATCTTTGGACACGCGGACGCCTCCAAGGAATATCGGGAATTGAAGATGTAGCTAGATTTGAAAGTAGTGGGTTGTCATGTCATAGAAGGATCGGTATTGGGTTTGGGTTAAAACAGCAACAAATGGGTCATTTTGGATTACTTTATTCTGAACAAAATAAGGAGGATTGGGAATTTTACGAAGGATATTGGATTGTAAGGACTGAATACGAGAGGAATTCGATGGCTTTGTGGTGCCCCAAAGCTCTCCTCCGTAAGTGCAAACGGGTTATATAATAGTCATGGGTTTTATAATATGGGTATTTTGCAATAATTAGGTGCTTAGAACGTTTGTCTAGTAAAACTACGAGTAGAATAGCCTGAAACGGCGTGCAGTTTCTGGTCGTTTTAGTCTAGTATGAGGATTCAACGTTTGTCAAGGTGTAGTTCTACTTACCGGATCTGCTCTACATGAATCAATGCGATGTTATTAAACGATTTCTTTACAACGAGGGAATTTGTGGACTTTGACAAATTTGACGGGATTTGTCGGAATTTATTTTAATACAACAGTTTGAAATCATTCATCAATTCAGGTCAGAAGATTCAGAAAAGAGGAATGAGTAGACATTGTTATGGTTTAGGTTGAATGATGTTTGTGAGATAGGATTGAATAATGAGGGAAGTATGTAGGGGTAGGGCTCTACGGAGTTATTTAAGGTTAAATCAAAGAATCTATTTATATGTATCAGTAGCTGTTCATAAATAATCTAACCTATTTGATAAAACGCCTGATTCAATCTAGTCAAAGGTTAAATCAACAGCGAAGCCACTCTCATTCATGCTCTATTATTCTTTTAAGATATGATATCGAAAAAAGGCACTAGACCCTTTCCTCACGAGCTATAAAAGATCACATTTGTCAAGAACTCTCATAACGGGCAGAAAGGGAAGGAATGAATAAGGAGGGACGGAAACGCTTGGGAGAATATGGCGGGGGTGTGGAGGTTCGGAGGTTATACGAGCTGATTCCTCGGAGCAACAGGTGATCGGGGCGGAGGACCCCCTCCCCGACCTCCCGGTCAGTGGCATCTCCTCGTCGGGTTATCGTCCGGGTTCCGTCCGCCCAGGAAGCCGGAAGAGGAACTAACGCCATATCTCGGAGCTTCTAATGGATGGTCCGAGGCTGGGTTTGTTCTAGGCGTAGCGGAGGATCGGATAATAGTCCACCGGCATTACCGGAGGGTCTAAACCAGGGGATGGCGAAAAATACCGATAATAACATTAGGCTATAGACCCCCCTTTTATACAAGGATATTTTTAATAATAATAATATAACAAAGTGATAAATAAAATAATCCGAAAGTTAAGTCAAAATATTTAGCTCTATTAATAAGAGAACCTAAATTCTTCTATTGACGAAAATAAAACAAAAAAAAAAGCCAACGGCCATACCACGTTGAACACACCGGTTCCCGTCAGACCACCGAAGTTAAGCAACGTCGGGCGTGGATAGCACTTGGAAAAACAGGCGGTAACCATCTGGGAAAAACCGCGTGCTGTTGGCAACTAACTTAACAGTGCACTAAGTAAATACATAACATAACTGGCAAAATAGGACTTTGATAATAAAGTCTTAAAGCCAAAATTAAAAAAAAAAAAAAAGATGGAGTTGAGAAATCGTTTACCAAAGAGTAACTACTATCTAAACTATTTATTGTAGCCTTACACAATACCTAAAGTGTAATAGTCAAAAACAAAACACGCCTAAGTAAGCCATCTATATTTTGGGTACGCAGCGGTACCTAGCACCGGGGTCGTAACATCTAAAAACCGTAGTCGTTTCGTCAATAAAGTTCAATTATTTTTAGAGGCTGGTGTGAATATCAGCTTTACTATACAGGATTATTACAAAAAAAAATCAGTACCATATAAACGGAAATCAGAGGTTTGCCAACAATTTTGTCAAGAATCTATTATTACAGGCAATGAACTCGTATAAATATTAAATAATAATATAATGTTCCGGTATTATTAATCATTAATATCCGGTAGAATCTTTCAATCATACTTATATTTGGTAGAAAATATTTTTTCGAAAAAAATAAAATGGTCGATGTTGTAACTAAACATAGTAGCTGAAGATGCTCGTAATTATTTATTTAAGTCATTTACAAATTGCTATTTTATGAACACATACATAGGTATTGACAGCATCAATAACGGATTGTTATATTCTGCTGAAGTAAATGAAGTAATATATACTTCGCACATTTTTTCTCTAAAGAACCTTGGAAATCAAACACATAATTTAAAAGTATAATGGCATATTAACGGGGAAAAAATGGTAAAACTCATTAGCATTTTATATCTCGTAAAGGCTTGCAAATAAGAAGGCCTCCTCCAAATCTCTTGTAGTCGACGAAACCTGGTTGGATTGATATATCAAGGGAAATTATCATGAAGGGAAATCGCCGGAAAAGAGAAAAGCACTTTGAGTCTCTTATTTATCTTTTAAATTCTGTAAAAGCCTTCAAATGGTGACGAGGGAGAAAAAACTGAAGTATTATCCCTGTTCGACAAAAAAAAAGAGATTCTTTTATTTGTTCTGTGGCATGCGTAGCCCCCCCCCCAATTATTATGTATTTCTCATGGCAAATTCACAAAAGAAATCTTCAATTTCCATTCCTTCATCTCGTCTTTTATCATTTGTTTAAACAATGATAATAATTGTTGTAAATATACAAGTATACATGAAAACATACAAGTCTATTATATGTTTTTGAGTTAAGCCCATAGCAGCAATTGTATTGGTTGAAGCATCAATTCAGGAACGACAAATCTGATATTCCATTGCCATGATATGCCGACGTTTTTTTTTCTTGTTTTTTTTTTTAATTAAGTCATGTTTTGAGTTGTATCATGTTTGATCTGAAGTTTTATGCGAATAATGATAAAGTTAATAAAGTTAAAATATAAAAAAAGTTTCAAGCTTTTACAAATTTTCTAATGATTAATAAAATATCCCGGGGGCATATCTTTTCTCTTTATAATAAAAATATTAATAAAATAATTTCAATTCCATCAATCCATTAGAAATGCTTTAACCAATTTTTAACCCGTACGGAACTATCAAATACCTTAAAAATCAGTTTTTTTTTAGTTATGACTTTGTTCTTTTGAAGGAGCGATATATTGTTATCTTGAATGTTAATAAATAATTTAAGCATAAGAAAAATCGTACATTTTCTGTGAACGTCGATTGAAAATAAAATTATAGCTAAACAGGTATTACAAATGGTGGTCAATAATAACAACATTATTAGTCAATATTTCATGATAATTAAATAATTGTTTAAAATCATGAATATAATACCTCGCATAAAATAAAACGTCTTGAAGAAACGAGCGGGCTAGAGGACGCTTCGGAAACAAGAAAAACTTCCCAACGACTGTTACTTTGTCTAAATGGAATTCCCGCCTTTTTCCTCCTCCCTATTTTTTTTCCTCTTTATTTTCAAAGACGAAATTCAAAGCATTCCCATCATTTTCATCACGAGCACTGGAAGAGCCCAACTGTTCCAAAGATTCCTGAAGATGGGATCCGATCCAAGGGCCTGAGGATTCCCTCATAATTGGATAAGACGAGATTTCGCATCCGAGTTGAAAGAAGATTCTAAAACTGAAAGTGATTACTTCGGATCGTTACTGTTAAATTGTAAACCGCTATTTGCAATGGTTAACCCGGGGATTCCGCTGCGAGTAATTCAGTTTGCAACATAACACATGCGTTGGGACCGGTTTAAATTCCACCACAATCAGTCTAATGTAACATCAGCCTAATGGAGGTGGATAGTATAATGCAACAACCGGGTTTCGTTCAGCCCAACATATGCTCGAATTAGTTGATCATGATCCGTGTAGTTTTATAACAATTCCATCCTGAGCTTCATTAATGTTCGAAACAGACCTCTATATATCTGTAGTAAATATATTCGAATTATGTCTACCAGGAATAGTCCGAGGTGAATGCATATGTGCATAGATGGTCTCTTCTTTATATTGTACGAACAATTAATTTCATTCCATTTTTATCGATATCTAATGTATCCGATCCTTTTCATTCCGTCTATCGAACAATACCTAAGGTTCTATATCATTTTACAACATTACATCATAAACTAGTATTACTATTTTCGGCTAATCATAATAAAGTTATATTAATAAATAGGATATAAATATCACGAATTCGTTCGCTACTAAGCCTAAAGACTTTACAAGTCTATCTCATATCTCAATCTTCGCGATGCTTCAACTTCAATGATATAAACCGGATGCATGCTCTGATAGCCCACTTATATTCTCAGTCCATGCAAAAAAAATGCCTTATTTATTGGTTTAAATAGATCACAAGTAAACAATGGCTAGTATTGTTAAGTCATTTTTCTAGTAACTTTTTTATATTCTAAGTTTTTATTTTCATCTTTTGTTACTTTATGCGTTTTCTCTACAATGACAAAATTTTTTATTTACTTTCTGACAGTTATGTAAACATCGTCTGGTTTTTATAATGTTGCCTTTTGGCCAGATGTATATATATATATATATATATATTTTCTATTCAATCCTCGATAGGAATCGACATGGATATTGTATGCAATACCCTATTTTCGAATTCATTAAAATATCTATTATGAGTTAGAGGCCATATTTCACTCCCATATAGGAGAGTTGAAAGGATTATAGTTCTGTAAATTCTAATTTTTAATTTCTTAAGGGACATAAAGTGCAAGTTTAGTAATGTTGAGACCGAAAAATAACGTTTTCTGTCTTTATTTACGAGTTTATTTTGTTTTTCTACGTATAATTTTCTCGATATGTACAAACTCAAATCTAATGTTAAATTTTTAATTTATAGCTTCTTATAGCACACTTCGATTTATACTGCATTACTTTGAATCTTCGCCGGTTTTCAATTCGGATTTAATTTAGTTTCATAGGTTCCGACAGTTCAGTTATCCTACAGCATGTTATATATCGGTTCAACTACTCTTCTTCCAAAAGTATAAATTAATTAAACTAGTCGAAATATATATATTTAAAAAAGATTGATATATTTTCATATTTTTAAATCTCATTTTGTAAACTAGAAGGGAAAAGAGAAAAGGAAGACGGGAGCAACAGACAAGATAACTGGAAGTGAGATCCGAGTGCACATAATAAACATCCGTCACTCACCCTCAACAACATTTGGGCGCACCAATTTTATTTACGCAGATGGAATAAAACATTGCTTCTGACAATTTCACGCATTCTAAGTGTGATGGGAAAACTCTAGAATGATATATTAGAGCGAATAACAAATAGCTTCCTTCACACATGAGAGATGGAATCTTAAATCTCACAAATACAATTGTGAAACGCACATATTGTTTCTGAGATAAGTTATAGTTATTTCACAACATATGATTATTTCTTATATATATCTACATAGGCACTGATCCCGTTCAGTTATATATATATATATATATATATAACTGAACGGGATCAGTGCCTGGGCTGACCTGAATAGACTGATGTTAAATGCTCCTAAAACGCAGGCCATTCTAATTGGTTCCAGCACCCTCCTTAAATCCATCAACTCTCTTCCCCAACTAATCTTAAAGAATCACCCTATTACTTTCAGTTCCTCTGTTAAAAATCTCGGTATTGTTTTCGACCAAACCCTTCCCTGGAAACCCCACATTGCCCAAATTTCTCGTCGATCAATAAGCTCCATAAAGTTATTCCATCGTTCCCGGCATCTTTTAACACTACCTATCCGTAAGCTTCTTATCACTTCTTTCATCATTCCACACTTATGGCTGTGTGGCTTATGGTGGGCTCTCGAACAAACTTGAGGAAAGACTGAGACGAATTATGAACAGCGCTCTTCGGTTTGTCTTCGACGCCCCGAGGAAGTCTCATGTGCCCCACCTCTGTGATGAGTTGAAGTGGCTCCTTCCTTCTATCCGTAGACTATATTTCCTAGGTTCTTTCTTATACCAAGCCATCAACTCACAACATCCACCTTATATATATAATCTCCTACAGTTCAAATCCTCAATTCAATCCCATGGCAGAAGATTCCGCCTTTCCGACCTTTATTCCCGTTCCCACAGAACCAAAAGTTTTGAGCAGTCCTTCCCCGCTCGGTCTACTTCTCTTTGGAACTCACTCCCACCCGATATCCGTCATGCATCTTCTTTATCCACATTCAAAGCCAAACTATTCCTACATCTCCTTAATTCCCAAAAAGGTGCTCTCTAATCAATAAAATGAATGAGCTATATTCAACATAATGCTAATCCTTTATAAAACAGTAATCCGCTCAGTGCTGACCTATGCCTCACCTGTCTGGAGTTCAACCTGTGCTACAAATTATAGAAAGTTTGAAAGGGTACAAAACCTATGCATGAGAATTATTAATAATTATCCCCGCTACACGAAAATATCGATTATGCTCAGAGATCTTGAACTTCCCACGGTAAAACAATATGTTTCAGCCCAAACAAAAGCATACTTCGAAAAAACTCCTGCTTCCGAAAACCCATTAATCCGAGAAATCGGTAACTATGATAAACATTCACTACGACGGTACACGCACTAAAGAACAAAACATATTCTTCTCACTTAACAAATCACTATTCATAGGTAACATAATCTAGTTATCTGTGTTTATTTTATAGTTATTTTCAATTGTGTATTTATTTTCTATTTAATTATTATTATTATTATATTTACTTACTTTATTTAGTATTATTTTTATGTATTTTAAATTACAATTACTATTATGGTTAATTTTTCTTTTTTTTTTTTTTTTTAAGCGGGTTTTTTCTACATTTTTCCTGCTATTGTAAAATTTACTTATAAAAGAAAACTTTAATTAATTAAAATCACTGTTGTTTAAACATGTAAAGGAAGTCCGGAACATGTATTTACACTTATTGCTGCTTGTATATGTAAAACTGTAAATAAAGGTTTTTTTTTATTTATTTTTTTTATTCAACATAATTGATTGAGTAAATTCTGTAAAAATTCCACACTCATTATGATACTGTCATTCATATTCTTAGATGTTCTAAAAATCTACCTTTTTATTTTTCCATTAGCCAATTCCAGTTTATTGTAAATTTATATCATATTATTTTATTTTTTGTTTGCTTTATATATATATATATATAAATATATATATATATATATATATAGTTTTATGTATGTATGTGTGAAAATATGCCACACTCATAATGATACTATTATTCATATTATTAGATGCTCTTATCTACTTTTTTATTGATTCCATTAGCCAATTTCTGTTTATTGTAATTTTTTATTCTATAATTTGTTTTTGTCTTATGTACATTTTTTTTTCTGCTCTAGGTACTAACTACTAAAATGCTTAGTATTTTAGTTCATATCTAATTGAAGTATGCCAATAATATAGCCGTTTGTCCAGAAATATTTTTATTAATTTCTGCACAATATTGTTATTCTTAAGGGACCTGGCCCCAAAATAAAATTATTTTTCTAGTCTATTCTACATATTTCGTACTGTCTGTACTGTCGAAGCCTGTTTATTCAGTCCTAAGGGCATGAATGTGAGAACAATTAGTCCTCGAACGTTGCCAAAGTTAGTTAAACATTTATTGACTTTGTGATTCAGTCAATATCGTAGAAACTGTTACACATGCATTTGTTTATGTACTCTTACTTATAAGTACGTTTATTTGCACGATTCAAGCATTGAGGTTTGTTATTTTCCTCCGTAATTCCAGTGTTGTCGGAACTCACCTCGATTAATTTTAAATCCCTCTACAAAAAAGAGAGAATGTAAAATGAATCACAAAAACTTTTCCCCGTTTTTTTATTTGCCCTGATCCAATTTTCCCTGAGCGCATTTGAATGCCCAATATGGCCTGATCAAGTTGATTCCCTTAATGCATGAAAAACATTGAATGGAACACAATGGATTCCAGGTCAACCCTAAATGTCCCATCAGAAAAATGCCTTCTCCTTCCACGGTTCTCGATCAGATGGAATTGAATTCTTCCAATATATAGAAGATCTGTCTATATTTCGTTTGTCCAACCCCAATTTTATATATTATTGAGCAATGTTTATTTTATAGCTTACGATAATATGATGTTTTCATCAGCCCAAAAGTAGCATGAGATGGGTATTGTAACAGTAAGTGTACTCCTGCAGGATACCTCTAAGTTCACATCTTATCCGGAATGCCATTACGCAAACACTTCATATAATTACACACGAAAGCTATTTAAAATATTTTAAGAGGGATGGCAGTAATGTTTATTAAAAAATAATTGCTATTTCAACCCATAAAGAGTGTACAATTTAGTGATAGTGACATAAAATAATACATCAAGAAAGATTGCATTAGGAAAAATCCCACAGGCAAAGCCTTGAGTCTCCAAAACACTAAAACAACCAGTCGCCGTTTCGTCTATTCTGGGATCCTCAAGACCACGGAAGGAAATCACAACAAAGAAGAGAAAGTGCAGACATCTCACACCAATAGCCCAAATGAACTCATTAAAAAGAGACCCCAACCTAATTCGGGTTGCTCTACAAGCAAATAAGCTAAAGGAAGGTAATACACGAAGAGCTGTGGAGATAATTAAAGCAGTTGGGCAGGAAATACAATAGGTGATCAGCAAAAGAAACATAAAACCAACAACCTATTTATAATTTATGTATGTTTTGGAGTTTTCGCTCAATTTCATTGAGATAATATGTCAAGTATCAGTTTAATGATATTTGTCATCGAATAACACAATTTTTAAATGTGATAAAAACATCTGATCAGTATGGTAATAATACCTTTAACGATATAAATCAGGGGCTCCCAAACTTTTTTGTGTCCGCTCCCCATGTTCTAATGAAAGCCTTCTATACCATCCATGAATGGGCATATGAAAAAAACGACAAGTATTACATCATAAACAAAACATTTAGTTTCACTGTTAAAAGATACAACATTATGAGTTTCAATTCAATAAAAAGAAGTGTTGTTAAAAGGAAAATTTCTAAAGTTAAGTGAGAATTTTTTTATTTTCAACTAGTTTTGTGCCCCCCCGGTTGGAAACAACTGATACATATCTTGATTACTTATAAAAAATCACATAACACTACAAACCATGAAAGGTATTGGGTATAAGTGCGTGGTTACGTGTGGCACTGAACTGTTTCTTAGCCTCCGGTTATGCAAGGACATTATTTGGCCGGGATCACCGCTCGGACATTTCTCTAATTAAGGTCAATTCATTATATATTACAATGCACAGAAAAATGCGTAGAAAAATTTAAGATGCGAATAGTGTTTAATAGTGTTTTTCTTCTAAGATGTTTATTATTGAGGAGGGCAATTAGTAAAAAAAAGAACCAATTCTCTTAAAAAATGGTACCTATTTGTTATGCCTATTCTTCACGTACATATTTTTACTGTTAACAACATAAAAGTATAAAAAAAGACTAAAAAACACATATTTTTACTGTTAACAACATAAAAGTATAAAAAAAGAATAAAAAACAATGTACTGGCACTAAAAAAAATGAAAAAAATTAACAATACAACTGTTGGAATTGGAACTGTTGTATTCACTCCTAACCTCCGAAAGAAAGAAACTCTAACGATGCGAATCTCGATTCGGCCAGGAAAACAAAAGAAGAAAAACGATCAGAACTTGCCTAAAAGAAAGGAGTTTTTTTTTTCTTTCCCCAAACGCTTGCGGTGAAAAGGCAAAGGGAGTACTGGAACAGAACTAGGAAATCTGCCGAATAAATGAAATACATAAAAAATTAAATGGTTCATATATATAAACACACACACATACGTATGCATATACTATGTGTTACCAACTATTTGCTTTTGTTTTCTTATTGTTTTAAAGAAAACTAAAGCTTGCGAAAATAAAGCCCATAACATGAATCGTTACAATAGAAGGTTGATCGATTTCTTTATAAAAGAAAGCTATACTTTTTGTTTTGAATTTATCGAAAATGTGGCACCGCTGTAACAGTAGTTGAGCCTCCACGGATGAATCAAAAAGTGTGCTCTTGTTATGCTTGCAATAAAGCTTATTAAAATAAATCTAAGACTCAGACATTTATTAACCAACATGGTGTCAGGTGAAACCGAGTGATGAACAAAGTAAATAGTCGAATAAGTGTACCAACAATGATAATAAGATACGACCACGAGTTCAAACCACCTGCAGAATTAACATTTTCGGGCAGTATCGCGGAAAGTTGGAAAAACTGGAAGCAAAAATTGGAAAACTATCTGTTAGCCGAGAAGGATAAAAACGAAGATAAAGCTAAAATAGCAATTTGAATATCTAGTGAAAAGTCGACATATAACGCTGTAATTACTAAATATGATAACTACTGTAAAGAAAAGAAGAATGTGTTGTTTGAGCAGCATACATTTTTAAAAACATTGAGACTTGATGGTCAGGCTATTGACAATTATGTGACAGTGCTTCGCACTATTGGAGCAAACTGTGAATTTGTTGATCAGTTAGAATTCTTAATTAGGGATCAAATTGTTTTACACTTAACAGATCAAGGTCTACAAAAAAGAATATTAAGAGAACGTGAACTAGATATAATTAAGGTGGTAGATGCTGTAAAAGTTTCTGAAACTACAAAGGAACAAGTGAGAATAATACAAGGAAAATCTGTAGAAGTACATGGATTAAAAAGAGGTAATAACAAATCCTATTATAACTCAGCTAATGATGAGGGCAGGAAACTCAATAATAATCTTAGGTTTAAGACTGGGAATTACAGCAGTAGTGTGAACAACAATTATGATGCGGTATACTATCAGTGTCAGAAGTGTGGAAATAAACATAGAGTCAATAATTGCCCAGCATATGGAAAGAATTGCAGTTTATGCAATAAGCCAAATCATTTTGTAGTTGCGTGTTTTAAAAACAAGAAACATATAAGCTTAGTTCAGCAAAATAAGCATGAAAGTGGACAGGATTATGCGGATTCCCTTATTTACTCCTGTGAATTAGTTGAGAGCTCAAAGAATATTTGTAAAATTGATAGTTTACAGTGGTCCCAAAGTTTAAGTATTAATAACAAGGAATTGGAGTTCAAGCTTGATACGGGAGCTGAGCTAAATGTAATGCCAATAAGTATTTTTTTTTAAATTGGGAATAAGTACAAACCATATATATAATAATAGACAAATAATTCTGGAGGTATTTGGAGGCAATCATTTAAAATCTTCAGGAGTTATTAATTTAAAATGCAGTGCCAATAAAGTGAGGAATTGCCAACTCAGTTTTGTTGTAGTGGATGATGCAAACGATAACAAAATCAAACCATTACTGGGGTTGCATGGTTGTGTTAAATTAAACTTAATTAAAAGAATAAATGAACTTACAGTTGATAATGAAAAGAAAATGGAAATTTTGAAGAAGAATGAAGACATATTTCAAGGAACTGGACCGATAAAAAATTATGAGTGTCACAGTAAAGTGGATAAATCTGTACCACCAGTCATCAGACCTCCTAGAAGAGTACCTTTAGCTATTAGAGACAGTTTGCAAGAAAAGTTGAATATGTTGGAGAGAGAAAAAATTATTGAAAAAGTGGATTGTCCTGTGACATGGCTCAGCAATCTTGTAGTTATCGAAAAATTAGATGGAGGCCTTCGAATATGCTTGGACCCAACTGATCTAAACAAAGCCATTATTAAAACACCTGCGTAAATACCTACCTTGCAAGAAGTAACTTCTCAGTTACTAGGTAAATGTTCGTTTTTCTTTACTTGATCTTAAGAAGGGCTTTTATAACATTAACCTGTACAAAGAATCATCTAACTTGTGCGCGTTTTCAACACCTTTCGGGTGCTATAAGTTCCTCAGACTTCCATTCGGTGTATCCAACGCCCCTGAGGAGTTCCAAAGAGTAAAATCTTCCATATTTTCAGATATTCCTGGACTTATAATATATTTGGATGATATTCTAATTGCAACCGAGACCGAAAAGGGACATGATGAAGTGTTAAATAGAGCACTAGAAAGGGCTAGGTCAAGTAATTTAAAATTTAATCCTAGTAACTTTCAATATAAAACTGATAAAATTACATTTGTGGGGTTTGAGTTTGATAAAAATGGAATTAAAATTGGCCCGAAGAGAATAGAAGCTATTAAAAGTTTGGAGAACCCTTGTAAGAAGAAGGAATTAAAGAGAATTTTGAGCATGCGTAATTACACAAGAAATTTTATTCCAAATTTGTCTGACTTTTTCTTCTAATTTGCGTAACCTTTTAAAAAAATAATGTGGAATTTATTTGGATAGGAGCCCATTCAATGCTTTTAAAAAATATTAAAGAATTAATTACAAAAATTCCAGTATTAACACACTTTGATACATCTAAGGAAATAGCTATAGAATGCGATGCATCTAAGGATGCAATAGGATGCTGTTTAATGCAGGAGGGACAACCTATATCCTATGCGTCAAGGTCGCTGTCACCAACAGAAAAGAATTTCGCATAAATTGAAAAGGAATTATTAAGTCTTCTTTTTACAACATCTTAATTTCATTTATACATCTATGGCCGTAAAACTTTTGTCAGAACAGACCACAAACATCTAGTGTCTCTAATTAAAAAGAATGTTGGAGAAATACCATCACCCAGATTGCAGTGGAAGATTCTTAAATTAATTAAATATGACTTAGATTTGAGACATGTGCCAGGAAAGGAATTACATATTGCTGATTTGTTGTCAAGAGGTTGTAAAGATGAGGAGAACATCAATTCTGAAGAAGATTGGATTAGTGAGATAGTACATGAAGTAGCATCTAATAATTATCAATTGCAGGTCACACCTAGAATGAAAAAGATTCTCGAAGAAGAAATCGCCAAGGATAAGACATTACAATGCCTTGTGCAGTACTATATGAAGGGATGGCCTGTCAATCATAAAGATGTACCTGAAGAAATAAAAGTATATTAAAAATTTAAAGACGAAATTTGTGTTAGTGGAAACTTAGTATTTGTTGGCCGAAATCTGTTGATGCCTATTTCTTCGAGGAAAGAAATGTTGGAGAAGCTTCATAGTCCACATTTAGGAATCAGCAAAACACAAGCAATATTTTACTGGCCGCAAATTAACACTGATATTGAAGAGTATATATTGAAATGTAAAATATGTGAGGCTTTTGAGAATAAAAATATAAAGGAACCTTTATTGCCTTACCCTGTAACATCAAAACCTTATCAACGGGTCGGTATAGACTTCTTCCAATTAGGAAACTATTCCTACTTAATAGTAGTGGATTCTTTATCAGCCTGGTGTGATGTTGCAATGATGCCATATAAAACAGCTGAAGAAACGATTAAGACTATTAAACCAATATTTGCCACTCATGGCATCCCTGATAAAGTTGTGGCTGATAATATGCCTTTCTCATCCTTTGAATTCAAACAATTTTGTCAAGGATGGGAAATTATATTGACTAACACCAGTCCATACTATCCACAATCAAATGGAATGGTGGAGAAAGCAGTTGATATTTGTAAAAGCCTCATGAGAAAATGTTACAAATCTGGGCATGATTTCAATTTAGAATTAATGGATAATAGGAACTGCCCAATTACAGGATTGTCAGTAAGCCCAGCACAAGTACTGATGAGAAGACAACTAAGAACAGTGCTCCCAACTATTGAGGAAAACCTTCTGCCAAATGTCGTTAATATGAAGGAGGATAAGGAGTTTAAACAGCAAAAGGCTAATATATACTATGATAAAACAACGCAGCAGAGAAGAGGGTTCAATGAGGGTGAAAGTGTGGTCCATAGAACAGGAAGGAGATGGGAGCCTGCCCAGATTATTAAACCCAGATCAGCGCCCAGGGTCCTTCACAATAAGGACTGAGGATGGGAAAACCTTAGTTGGAAATTCGGTCCATCTCCGAAAATCGGGAAGTCCTTCTGCCAATGATGGAGAGCAGAAAAATGACCCCACATTGGAGAGTGCTGAAAGTAATGAATCGAAGACTGATGAGACTCAGCTGGTTCCGGCTCATTCGCCTCAGCATCCACAAGAGAGTCCTGCTATGTCTAGATATGGAAGGCGAATTATTAAGTCAAGAAGATTGGTGGAAGAATGACTTGAACTTTAATTGTATAAATTGTGCTGTTGATTTATTTTGTATCTATTTTGAAAATTCATTTTATGTTTCAATCAATTTTATTTTATGTCTATGTTAATCTTGAATTTAAATAAAAGGAGGGAGATGTGGCAACACTGTTTGTAACAGTAGTTGAGCATCCATGGATGAATCAAAAAATGTGCTCTTGTTATGCTTGCAAAAAAGCTTATTAAAATAAATATAAAACTGAGACTTTTTGTTTGTTGTAAAACTGAGGAAAATTTTGTACCCTGAAGTAAACGAAAGTGAATTCAATCTATTTGAATTCTAAACAGTAATAATGCTTAGGTAACACGTATTGTCATTACTACTAAATTTAGTCGAAATAAAAATATTTAGTACTTCAAGCAAGCAATCGTTACTGATTTATTTTTTAATAAAAAATATGAATTACAATAAGAGTTTATTAGGTTTGCTAGTGTTTATAAATTCACAATCAGGCCAGGTTAACAAATGGTTAACAAGAAATGCATTTGACAAAACATACTGATTCTGTAAACGGTTGGTTTCAATTTGAATAGCTTTTCAACACAAGATAGGTAGAATTGGATTCCTGATACAAATACGAAGCAAAAACTTCTTTTTAAATATTCTGTTTTGTTTTTTAAATTAGCTCCTATCCTAATAGTCAATATTACCTAACAACAAATGATCAATCATTCTTATCAATTACTTATAATCTACAATTATTACTTTATTTCGCATTATTACAATATCTAATGAAGAATTAATTATTGTGATAACTAACATTGTTTTTTGCATTTTATTAATTGAAAGTACCATAGATTTCTTCATGATTATTTTGCTCCAAACTGAATTAATTAAACCAAAATAATTTTATTATTTCCCCCATGCCATAGAAATTGACATATCATACGAAACTACCCAATATAATTTTTTAATAATGGAATAAAGAAATAAAAACCGACACCTTATTAAGGTTTAACTTTGAACTATAGCAGAGAATCTGTTTACTTAGTAATAAAATAAAAAAAAATTTAAATAGAAAATCATTATTCTCGGTTACCTATTACCTGTTACCTGTACCTGTTAAGGATATCTAAGTTTTATTAAAAATAATAAAAACGTTTCTAACTAGAAACATAAGCATCATGTGTTTATAAACAAATACATTATTAAATAAGAAAATAAAATCACAAATAATCAATAAAAATGAGCAAAATCTCTAACAGATACATAAGTTAAGAATACTTCTTGGACAATTCGTCTCGGAGTATGGTTTCTTTTTCTACTTCATGAGTATGTTTATGTATGATGATGTGAGTTGTGCTGCTCTTGCTCTTATTCGATGTGGTTTTGCTTTTGCTGTATTTCCTGATCACAATAAATATTTACATGTACAGAAAAAGTAATAAAATAAATCAACTTCTGAACAATAGAGAACCTAATTTATAGAGATTTTAAACTGTGTTAACTACTTAGTATTAATCTCCTTAGTTATGAAATACTAATAAAAATAATAGGGAGCGGAGTGGCTTAGTGGTAGAGCACTGAGTTGCCATGCCGGAAATCCTGGTTCAAATCCCACTTTTATTTAGTCTGTTTGCAGCCGGAGATGGATCATTTAGGACCTAGGACCCTCCTGGGGCTCACCTAGCCTCTACAAAATATTATAAAACAAAAGGGTAACCTAAATAAGGGGGGAAATCTGGCGGTTGAGCGCGAAATAGGTCTAATCACCTCCTTGCCGAACCGTTGTCCATGAAACAGTACTGTCTCTACCATGTACTGAACCCCAGACCCGGTCACGATTTGCAGTGGTACAGGTTTAATAAAAACACACAAACAAAAATCTTGGAGGAAGGAAATGAAGGGAAATTGGAACGTGCATAACGACTCTCGTATATTTAATCTGCTAGGAAGATGAGCAGCAATTGAAATAGGAGCGTTTTAAATGTCAAGTATTCGCTCTTAAATAGGACCATAAATAAACTAAATTGTTCTAAAACATTTAATTTTTATTTTTTTTTAAAGTTAAGAGACGCAATAATACTTTAAATACAGGAAGAGAATAATTCGAGTTAAGTAGCCGCTAAATCCTGTTTAGTGCCAGTCTTTGAATCTAATCAAAATAATTAATATCTTTAACGACCTCTAAGGTCCGTCCTCAGCCCTAGAATTTAATAGGAAATCGGCGGTTTAAACCACCTTTATAATCGATCAGTTAACATAAAACGATAAAGTGGTCAAAGTAATTTTGTTTTTCCTTTCATACTGAGCTTTTTACTTAACTATAACTCATTAAAACATATTAGATTTTTTCTTACCCGGACTGGTATAATAGTCGGATTACCGAAAGATAAAAAACTACAGTTTTTGTAGCAGTTACCCTTTCAGCCAAACAAAAAATGTACTACTACCCATGGAGGGTTCAGTATGTAGTAGAGACTGTACTATTTGTTTAGTCGCGAACCTGGACTGCCCGCCAGATGGAACGAACCGATCCTTGCCTCTAAAATCGGGAATACTGTACCGCCAAAATTAAGGAGAGGGGAGAGGGACGCTATTGAGTCACTTCACTTGCTATTTGTTCGCAGAGCGGAATAGTTCTACCAGAACTTCGCAGCTACAACCATCGCACACTCCGCTCTCAAGCCGTTATTCCTCTGAGAACGTCAAGAGGTCTTAAAGTTTGTTACTCGCCAGAAGCTATGCTGAGATGATGATAATTGAGTATACATCACACAAATTGTAAGTCACATTTCATTATTATAAGGCCTCAAATTGTCAACTAATTTTTCTCCTGATGATCAACGTATTTTATGGTACCAACCGGACAGTTCAAGTTAATTCATGATATCATACTCATTGCTCCTTCATGCCGTGATCACTGGTGAAGATAATAATAATTCGCACATCTTCGCGCCTTATTGAAATCTTCAGTATAACGTTCAAGTCTATTTTGTTGTTTATATCTTTGGCCATTATGCTAGCATGGAGCATTTCTGTTATTGTTAATTATCGCTCCCATTCATGTTAATCATTTTTTTTTCTTCTTTTTGTCTAAGATTAATTTTGTTCATTAGATCGCTAAGTTACATGTTTAGTTTTAAGTTATTTTTGTAGACGCTATTATTAATTTGTATCTTCTTTTACATGCATATTTAATAGTATTAAAGAAAACATATATCGCATGTTATTCAAAGTAATAAATCAAACGCTTTGTTAATATCTGAGATTTCATTCAAATTCCCGTGGTACTTCCATTTGCTTCCTATTAAATAAATATTCAGTCTAATCACGCCTCAACACTATTTCTTGGAAAACGGTTATCCAGGAAGTTGATTTGTCATAGATTAGGCTCAACCACCAGATTTTTCCAACTGAATATACGGATACTATACAAGTAGTAATGGAAAACAATATTGTATTGCCTGATAATTGGACGGTTCGAATTAGGAAAAAATCTGTAGCATTGCCTTTAATGGTTATTTTACGTAATTCAACAAATGTATACGAAAATTGGTTGTTATAGTGTGTTTTAGAAGCCTTGATTATGTTAAATGTTTTATCTTTCCTTAGACGGAGGTTGTAACGCCTAAGAAGCTCCATCCCCTCCTTGCTATCTAATGCGGTTTTAATGCCCTAGCATTTAGTAGGAGAAGGAGGCATAGTGTTTACGAGCCAACGCCCTGGCATTAAACTGATGCAAAAAGGATCGAAAATTCTTTAAAATTTAAAAAAGTTCTTCGTAAGTATCCTTCTAAGTTTAAACATTGCATCCAGTGTCAGCAGGAAGATGGAAAGTAATATTCTCTAATATCAAATACTTCTATTATATACATATAAATATATATATATATATATATTAAAAGATATTATATAAATATAATTAAATAGTGTTTACTAGGTAACAGTTAGCCCTCCTAATACAGAGTGAAAAAAGTTATACGTACTACTAGGTGCGGTCGCTGGAGGACCCCATCTTTTTCTGTCATCAGCTAAGATGATATCATCCATCTAAGATTCATTGCTTATAATTTTGATAGACTTGGACAGTAGAAAAGCAATAGCAATCAGTTTTGAACTATAAAAATGTATTATATTATTTATTTTGAAAATAACTCATTTTAGTGAACAACAAACATGTTTCCAAGAGAACCTAAATTACCTACTTACAATGAATGACTAAATATGCTATGGTTATGTGTTCTTTACAAATATATTTATTGCAAACAAGGTTTACTTTAGTGTAAATTTTCCTGGAGCATAATTAATACCTTCCCCTCTTTTCATGTAACCTTTTCTAACTCATGGATGCAATTTTTTTCCGATTTGAAGAAAGAAAAATCGTTTTCGATAAGCCGTTTTTCATTCCATATGTAGATCAATAAAAAATAAATACATTTACTGCAACAATATCTATCAGATTCCTAAAAAGAGCGAAAGGCCACCTTTTAGTTTAGCGCTGGCAGGTCAACTCACTTATTCTGTCTAGATTGTCCACTCCTCATTTCGTGTCATTGTAATGGGCAATGATTTCAGGCTTTTTCTCAACATCATTTTCGAGGATGTTTTCGCTGTGATAATAAGCCAATGACAGAAATTCTGCAAGTAGAGTTCTGAAGAATCTAGCCCAATGCAAATATTCTTCTAGGAAATTATATAAAGAGCCTGAAAAGGCAAAGACTGGTCTGGACTTGGTCTGAAATAAGACTAACAGTAACTACCAGGTGGGGTCGTTCCGAGACTCCATCTTCGTTTTTGGAGAAAAAAGTAATCCACAGTGATTTATTTTGAACACTAAATTCGTTAGAGCTCTACTCTTCGTGTTAAATATAGTTTAAGGATAAATGTTCTAGACCCTCGTGAGCATAACTTTGTTTTTGACTTAAGGAGAGTCAAAAATATGAACTTGTATTACACCCGGTATTAGGAGGGTTAATACAACGCAAATAGGTAATTTTGCTAACAATAGGTTTACCATCTTGGGTTTTGCCACCATTAAAAGCTACACACTTCTTTGGGTGCTGAATGAGCCCTGGAGGGTCTAAGGATTCCAGAGTCTATTCATGGCTTCTAAAAGAATAAAATGTTGATCTACAAAAGCCTGTCTCGAACTCGGCACCTAGATGTTACAAACCCGGCTTAATGGATGCTTGAGAATAGTTAATTTCAAGACACCCTGGCTGCTTAACAAAGTAGTTTGCGTAACTAACGCAGGATTATGACACTGGAGCCCTAAATACAAAAGGGAAAATTAGCTGAAAGGTAAAAAGGAGTTTTGAAAAGAAAACAAGGGTGGAGGAAGGGGGAAGGCCGGGACAGACACAAATAATGCATGCCTTCAGCAAAAGGATACATAAAAGAACAGAGGGCTAAGCTTGGGGAACCCCTCCTGAAAAGAAACCAAAAACTCCTTCCCTAAATTAAACTTTAAAATATTCTCTTTAATTTGCAAAGTACCGATAATACTGCGGAAAACAATTCGACGGCATTGAGTTAGAGCGAATCACAGTGCCTATAAAGGGGTCGGTAAGATTATTTTCAGATTTTAAAATTCTGTTGGAACGCGGAAAAAAAAGTGGGGTAATTTTCAGTAAGGGTGATGATTAAGACACGTTATCGTGTGTGATAATATGTGCCTGTAATCGCAAGAATGCGTTTTAAGGATTTGTTATTTCAATACTGTCGCTTTGTTGTTTTATTGAAAGGTATTACTTTAAAAAAAAAAACATTTTGTTGACAGTAATGAAGAATTCGAAGAGGGAGGATTTACTTCCTACCCCTTCTCTGCAGTGTTTAAAGAACAATGTTTTTTTGTATATATATATATATATATATATATATATATATATATATATATAGATATAAACCTGGCCGAAACCAAATTTGTCCCAACCCTGTTGGGAAAAGAATTAAATAAATTTTAGAATTCGTCCATTTATCTCTTTTTTTGGCAGCCAGATTTTGAATTGTTCCAGTTTCGTGAACCTTAAGCAGCGGTAGAAGAAGGTTGGGATCGAGTTACATCCCTCCCCTTGAGATCGGTTTACCTGAAATAATATTTCTGGTACTGAAGTAACTCTTCTTGACAGAAATTTTTCTTCTTTAACTCTCACCACGGCCAGGAATTAAAAGAAAAATAATTCCACAATTTCAGTCTCTACACGTGCTAAGCCTTTCTCATGGGCTGTAAATCTAACTGTAATTCATTTTTATATGTACAGTTTAAAAAGTTCGGTTTTTTGACAAAGCGATGTAATGGTAAACATTTCTTCATCAATTTGTAACGACATTTTATTGTATCAAGTAAAATTCCTGTATTAGCAGTGCCCCTCTAATCGTACAAGTGAAAATTTTATATTAAAGCTGGTGTGCGATTTAATATAATTCACTGATACATGTTATGTTTTCACTTTTAGGACATATATAAGATAAAAACCAGCTTTTGCCCGAGATTTCGTCCGCTTTGATTTTGATAAAAACTTAAGTTGAGTTTAAATGGAGAGTGAATCAACTAACTTCTTACTCCAATTTAGATTAAAGTTATACTCCATAATAACCACAATGACTTTGTGAATTCAGCCAGCCCACTAAATACTAATTCTTATTCCTTTGTTGATCAATTTTTATAACCTATCCTATTAAATATTAAATGGCATACTTACAGAACTTTCCATATGTTTTCGATTGAAATCCACTATGTAATATCCAAAACTGTAATCTCTTTAATTAAAATGAATACTCGGATAGTATTAGAGGTATCTGTGGGGAAAAACAGTTTCTCCTCACCACATCCCGTAATTACAGTAGCTTCTATAATTTTGTGCAAAACGTATACCTATAGTCTTGTCCCATTGCACAATTTTGGAGGTTTTAAATTTCAGAGTAGCATTACAGGTACTTTCACTTTATGTAAAATATATGTAATGGCAGACCATATGGAAAGTATTCAAAAATTCTGTATGATAGTGCAGATCTTCATCAATTTCAACTACTGAATCTATTGACTTATTTTCAAGCAGCTCGCCTTCGAATACCCCTAGAAGCATATCATTGATTTTAGTTAGACTCTAATTTCTATACTTTTAATAATCACTTATTATTATTATTTCATCCCTTATTTTAAACTTTAGGGGTTGATATTCGAAAAAATAAAAAAAACAAGTAATTCTTTATTTTAAATATAGAAATGAAATCTAAAATTAAAAATGACGTAAATCCCATACAAACTTTCATCCCTTATTGCAGGATTCTGGAGGTTGATTTTGCAAAATCTTGAATACCATTGCCATTATGTTACAAAGCAAAGCCTTCTTACTTATATTCACATTTCTAACTTAACATGTTATGATTTCCCCTATTTTACACTTTTAGGAGTTGAATTTCAAAAAATAAGAAAACACATAATTCTTTATTTTAAATGTAGAAGCTAAATCTAAAATTTCTTGGTGCTCGCTTCAAAAATGACGTATTTTTATTACAAATGTATTTCACTCTCATATCGGATGAATTTTCAAAAATCCTTTCTTAGTGCGCGTTGGCCTTATAAAACGTACCTACTGTCCTAATTTCGATTTTTCCAGATCTACAGATCTGTAGATTATACCGTTTTGGTTCTGCGATGGTCTGTCAGTCCGGATAAACTCTTTTATATATCTAGATGAAGTCTTGAAACGACGCCAAAGTATAGTTAAACAAATATTGACTGAATCTCAAGAAATCAAGAATCAAGAAAGAATTTTTTATCTTAATTATTATTTTTAACAGTCAAGAAAATAGATACTGAGATATACGATTATATTTAAGAAACGTTTACTTAGACTTCAGGATCTCATAATGAATAAAATCATTTCCCATTAGGATATTAAATAGTTGTTGTTTTTTTCCAAGACTGTGACATTTTTATTTAAATAAGTAAATTAATCATTGTCAGATTATTTTGTTTTCAGTATGAACGCATCATTTTTGGGGAAGGAGGATTTTTTTTTTAAGTTAGGCGAATACAGCGTTTCACATAATGAAGTGGCGTTAAAAGCGATAGTAGACTAAATATCTAAGAGACGCGAAGTCTTATAAAATCCCACCATTCTGTAAAGTTGTTACGTTCAAAGAGTGAGTCGAAACCAACGGCGTATAGATCCATCGTATCAAGGGTTTCTGGTGGCAGAAGTTTTAGCGAGCCGAATGGCCACGAAGAATAGATTTCCCAAAGGAGGATTTTGTCACTAAGCCCAAGAGTGATACAGAAGATCCTGTCGGAAAAGACATCTAGATTCTTACTTAGGGTTGATTAAATTAATTAATTTTATTAAATACTATACGAGTACACTGGACCATTCCAGAGCATTTATCTTCAGATACATAATAATAGTATTAAGAATAATGAATTCTCTATGCATTCTGATAAGGTCGGGTTCAGTGGTAATGCGCTGAAATGGACCCTAGGGGATTCGGAGATTTTCCTAGAGCTCACCCAGCCTCAATAATGTGGGTACCCTTAATTTTGGGAAAACCTGGCCATTGATAGTCATCTAAGACAAATCACCTCCCTGCACAACCGTTGTCCAAGAAACAGTACAGTCTCTACCACGAACTGATCCCAAGACAGTAGTACAGGTTTTTTTTAAAATTTATTTATTTTGTGACAAGCCCGTTAAAGTAATAATGCAGAAAATGACATAGGAGCAATAGAGATTTAAAATAAAATACAATTAAAATATGTTATGCGCTACCTCCTAATATTAAGTTAAAGAAAGTAAACAATACTTCTGAAGAATGAAAACAAAATAAATATTTACATATATCTAAATTTGATTCAGAAAAAAAGATCCATTTACAACGATCCTATTTTAGAACGACATTACTAAATGTAAGAAAGACGGATTCAAAAAATCAATAAAATGCCACTGCACATACATATCCATATATAATTAATATGCTCTTGTCTATGGAATATGGAAAACAAATGATCTTCTGGAAAAAATACAAAGGTAGACTAACAAAGAGAAAAAGGTGGATCGGTAGTTAATAAATTAAATAATACAAATATTGAACCACGCGGACAAGTAAACATTTTTTTTAAATATATTTATATTTATAATAAATAAGAAAAAAATAAAAATCACGAAAAATGAATTAATTTTCCTAATGCGAAAAGGCCGAAGAACACAGCCCTCTTTTAATACCTTTCATCAAATCCCAGGGAAAAATGAAAACCTCCTCAAAGAAATTAATAAAGCTTTCACAGTTTAGATTAGTTGGTCGACTAGGTGATAATAAAAAATAAGATAAAATTTAAAAAAAAAAAGAGAGAATATAAGTTTTACTTTTGTAATGACAGCTCCGGTACTTAGGACTACATTTTGACAAACTCTTAACTTGGAATCGTTACACTACACTGAAACGACAAGAAAAAGCTTGCCGTTTCAGGCTTCAACATTTACTAGACAAACGCTCTAAGGTCCCAATTAATTTCAAAAGATTCATATACATGACAATCATTAGACCCATCTGGGCATACGGAGAAGAGCTTTGGGGGAATTCCTCTCGTATTCAATCCTTACAATCCAAAATCCTTCCAATGCTCCTTATTTTGCTTCCAACAAATCCCATTTTTTGCTGATTTGGTCGGAAACCGATATCAATCATTTCATGACAAACTTTATTTCAACTCAAACCCACTAGTTTAAAACCTACCAACCTCTTCAATTCCTGATGTTCATCCAAGGTATCTGAAAAGAAGATGGCTTCGTGACTTTCTAAGTTGAACTTTTTATTTGAGTACTTACCACTGGGTAGTTTCTCTACTTGTCTTTATTCATGCCAATATGTACTATTCATCCTATTCATTTGTTTTCTTAGTATAATACAGTTGTAAATTTCATTGAATAATAAAATAAAATAAATTTTAGTAATGTTATGTTTTCATACTACCCCTAAACGGGCTAACTGTAGAATAATCATAGAAATTTCTTGTTTTGAGGTCCTTAGTTCAAATCTTCCCGCAGGGACTAGTCCAAAAGCCAGGCTAGTGGTGATTTAACGACCCCCCATGTAACCGAGTTCAGTACATGACAAGCACACAGCACAGAACAGTACACTCAACACTAATTCAGACATAAGGTCACATACAGTACCCACCTCAGGGCCACCTTCCCTGGGAAGACCCAAGTTTGGAGGTTTAGCCAAACAACCAGTTGTCCCGAGGATACGGGGCCTTTCTTGCTGGGCTAATCACCCGCAAGGGAGTATAATCGATTCAAAGTAACTTAGCGAATAGCCTCGGATTTGGCAGTCCTGGTTAAACGCTCCCCTACGCTGAAAGGGGGATGCGAAAGAAGAAGAAGTTCAAATCTTCAGTTGGCCATTTAACACTGAAACACCCTGTATATATACAAGGTACAATAATAACTTAGAATTGTTCTTGTGTTAGGAGTCTTTTCCAGAAGATCATCATGCGTTAAAACCTGTGCAATAGATGGGTGCAGAAATAATTGGGAATTTTGTTTTTGGCGGTAATCCATGGACGAAACATCGTATTGACCAAGTCCTGTAGTATTATATTTGTGTTTGGATTTGAGAATGGACCAACAAGAGCGGAGCTTCGCACGTTTAGATAATAATGAGAAAGTTTGAAAGGTGTATATTTTTCTCAAAATCACTTTTTAAAATTAATTTAAAAAAAATTAATTTAGATAGCTATGCTATATCGAGAGACTACGTTTTTTCAGCTTGAACTACTTATGTTGCCCTTCCAAAAACAGGTGCAAAGTAAGTTTAGTTTACCGTACACCGTGGTTATGTTTGTGCTATAAGACCAAAAGAGCTGGGGAATCGATAAGGTTTAATAAAGCCTACACCGATTGGGAAGTGATGCTATCAGCTTATAAAAACAAACATGTTCCACCGCGGCACAGTCTGCTCGCTTGGAATCTAGCGGAGGAAAAGTCTGTAGTTTTGGTGATGTAAAATTGTCCTCCCATCCAGACTAAATAATTATACTTAAATAAGTCAATTAAATGATTTATAAATGATTTCCTGCGTAAAACAATTATATGTTTTATATTTTCTTAAACTAAATTCATGTTTCGAATAGCAAAACCATGATTTTAATTTATACATGGATTTATACAATAAAAATCCTTATATAAAACATAAAAATAGTTGCCACAATAAAAAAACTCATAATTGTGGAATTCGAAATTCCATAGTCATTAAACAAGAAGACCATTAAAAATAGGGTTTTGCAAATACTGAACTCGTAAAGATCTTACAAAAGAAAGAAAAATGATAGAACCGCAATTTTAAAACAGTGCATTTGGCTAAGAATCAAACTCTTTATCAGATAATTGGACCACTTTCAAATACTATAAAAACCGAAAAATAACAATTATTATGGTTATTAATGAAGAATGTTTGAAGTAAAATAACATATTCTCCTTCCTATCCAGAAATAAAGCTATCACATCAATACGGTTTTGCAAGCATATTGACATAATGCAACAGAAACTTATCAATAAATCACTTGCATTGGTTGATGTGAAGGGAGCAATATTCATACGCGACAACGCCAGGCATCATTTTTCACGATAGGCAGTGAAGAAACTAAAAGAGCCGGGTTACAAAGCACTCCCACACCGACCTTATTAGCCAGACAGTTCAGAAATTTAGAGAACTTTCTTAAGGGTTGAATTTTGAAAAAAAAATGTCAAGTCAAAATCGCATTTTCAGACTATATTTCATCACAAAACCCTGACATTCAGCTTAGGGATCGAGAGTTTGATAAAGTGTTGGGAAAAATGTATAGAAAATGAAGGTAAATATTTTAAATGTTTTTACTCCATAATTTTTAAACTTCACTAAATGACCTTTCCTTTGAAAACGGGCATATGAAACGACCCAATAGGATCTGTATTGTTGTTACGAAGGCGACTGTGCAGTGATCATGCTCAAGAGGGTTTTCCCCACTCAAGGGTACTCACTTTATGGTGGCTGAAACGGACATTGTTGTTGTTTGTTGGTGTTTAAAGGTGTGAAACCCTTAGGTAATCAACACCTGGGAGGGACATTTCATTTAAAACGATAAAATACCAACACGCTGGTACGCATAAAAGGGAATGCTTGGGAGATTGCCTCATTGCTTGGGAGATATACGGAAAAAGTATGTTTCAAAGGTACTGTATTAGATCAAATGTTTATTATAATCAAACGTTTTTGTTTGTAATAAAATCTTTGGATCTTTAAATAAGAATCCTGAATCCGTTGGTGAAATATGAATGGCCATGAACCAGCCGGTGTAATTCTTTAAAGATAGAAGGGCGAACTCCATTAAAATACTTTCCCTCTTCCCTTGCAAGGTAATACTAAAAACCGTACTTCGGTAATTAGTTTACCCCCACTCCTTTCCCTCCTCTCTTCGCCCCACCACCAAGTTACCGGGGCCTTACTGGCAAGACTTTTTAAAATTCAAAAATATGTAAATCACCAACAATTCATCGGACCCAAGTCGCATCCAGTTGGCGTCGCAGAAACCCAAGGATTATATTTTAATTCGGGGACTTTATGGTAAAAGTAAAGTTCGTTACTTAGCAAGTATGACATCATCTACGGCCATCGTTTCGAGCCCCTTTTATTTATTTATAAAAAGTCTTCACAATTGAAAAGTCAAGACTTCATTTGCTGACCACGTTCATATGATATAATGTTAAATATATATAAGAGGCCAATAATTGTTGACAACAGTACCATTGTACAACCCTCGAAGGTAATTGGATTCAGTATGCAGTAAGGTGATTTGGCCTCGACAGCCAGCTTTAACCCTAATGTGTATAAGAAGGATGGATGAAACCGATTCACAAAATAAATGATTTATTGGTGTCGAATTCAGGATCTAGAGATAAGCAGTGCCGTACCCTATGAATGTTATGAAAGTACATTTACGAACATAGATTTGAAATCAAAATCTGTGCAGGGCAGAACCAAACCATAACCACTGGAGCCACAAATAGTGTCTACAGATCCAATAAATGGAATGGAGCTGATACCACCAATCGCTGTTTACAAGCCTTCCTCCATGTCTACCTCCGATGTTCAAATCCATGACATCATCTATAAAGTAATCGTCCTGCCTACAATTTTTCCGATCGAATTTTCAATGCAATACCTGTTTTCTCTTTTAAAAAAGTGATCTACGTGATCTCGTATATAGGGCATTAAATGTCCAATCTTGTGTATACATGGCTACCTCTCCCTCCTCTGAGTAAGTATTTCAGGCACCAACCTCTCCGAAGAAAGCCCAAACAAGAGGAGAGGATTCCCCCCTCCCCCCCACCACCGCAAGGCTTGTTTACGTCCAACCATTTCCTTGGAGCCTAGCAGGAACCAACACTTTCGGATTCCAGTGACTTCCCTTCCGAAGGATGCGATTGTCAACCTAGAATAAATCGATCCTTTCTACATAAGATACTATCTACAAAGTACAACAACAAACGCGGGAATGGAAATATTCAGAAAAACAAAACTAAAAAAAACTGGGAGATGATATCATCGAAGATTCCTGATAAGTTTATACATACAAATGTTGATGTTATTTCTAGTGAAAATATTGAAATGGAAAAAAAATATTAGATTAATCTTAAGCAAAGTAAAATCAATACATTTGACTAAAACCTAAATGGTCATTCCGTTATCCAAACAGCCACATAAATTTGAATTTTAATACCCTAATTAAAAAAACTGAAATAAAGAATTCGTGATGTTTTCATTATATTGAGGAGTGAGTAGTTCGATGCGTAGAGCGCTGAGTTTCCGACCCTGTGAGATCTGCAGACCATCCTGGGACTGACCCAGACTCTAGAAACTGGGTTTTTACTAATTAATGAGTTAGTGTAAGAACCTGGCAGTTGAGCGTGATATTGGACAAATCACCAACATCACAACCGTAGACTTAAAAACCGTACAGACTCTTAAATGTACTGAGCCAAATAACCTCCATTATTTGTAGTGTTTTTTATTTAATGAGAATTGAGAATGTATCAATTAAGGTTATAGTGGGAATCAACATAAATTTAAATACATTACAACAAAGTGTAATTTAAATATCACATATATAATATTAACACTTTATTGAAATATTACAATCTGCCACTTTTGGGCAATAAGTAATAGTGCTGGGTAGCTTACAGTCATTCCATAACAAAACAATAATATAAACCAAATAAAATAAATAAATATATACATGCGGAAAAATATATACATGCGGTAACAGAAAGAAATTAATGCGGTAATAATAATAATAAAGTAAAATAAATAATAAAGTAAAGTAAATAATAATAATAATACTAATAATAAAATAAAATAAAATGTACACATTCATACCCTATTTACAATTTGCCTGGGGTCCCCGAACTGAGCTTCTTCCCCAGAAATGAGGGCAAAGCAGGAGTCCGGGAAGCCCCAGCCCCCTTTCCCAGCCGCGTCACTGGCATTAAACGCCAATGGAAGCTGGTTAAGGGCGCTTCACACACACACAGGTCGTCAGTTTGAGAATCTGGCCAGTGGCAGTACTCCAAATAACATTATTACAACAGATCTCGGGGCCATTGCCGGTTTAGACGGCGGGGTGGATTATATGGATGTGTGGAACTGGATAATGACTGAGCCAGGGGGTTGGGATGACAGGCAAGGTTTTGGTGAAAGTTTGAAAATTTTGTAGGGATGAGGTCGAGGACGAAAGGAATGTTGAGATCTTTATGGAGGGTTTTGTTGGAAACATAATAAGGAGCATCGACAATAGTTCTCAGGATTCTGGATTGAAAGGATTGAATGAAATATCACATATATTGGTCTTAAAATACATGCACACTTGACATCTGATTTAAAATACTTGATACTTGTCTCATGACAGTCTTAAATGACATTGTCTTATTCACCTTAAAAGGGCGGTTTAAAAACAATAATTATTTTATTATTAACAATATATATATATATATATATATATATATATATATATATATATATATATATATATGTGTGTATATGTGTGTGTGTGTGTGTGTGTGTGTGTGTGTGTGTGTGTAGTTCTGTCATCCATCGTTTCAAATACACCCTTAATGCAATCCTTCCTATATATTTAGATATTTAGTAATTTACTCAGTGACTATCTACTATTCAAGAATACGTTCTTTAGACTTAAATCAGAACAAAATTATTAGAAGATTTCTTTATTTTATTTCAGCAACGCATCGGAGTATTTGAACCTTACAACCTAAATCAAATCCAAGTAGAGATACTGCGAAGAATTACTTTGAAATAATGCTTCTTCTACCATGAAAAGTATATAAAATATTCTTATTAATGGAGCTAAGATACTATTTTGTTTATTGATGATAATTTTTTGGAGAGAAGGTGAGTTCGTTAACGATTTTCTATCTTTTTATGTTATATAGAAATACGGATTTCCTGAATAACATTATTGATGTCATGATAGGCCATTTTGTTTCAATAACGGTGGAGATAAGGCCCCAAAAATCCCCGAAACAAAAAGTTTGTTAAAGACATATAGAAAGGAATGTACCACAAGAAAAAGGGGTGATTACGGAAGTAATACCAACCCAACTCGACTCACCAGCAACATTTTCGGAATGAGACTATGCAGATGCTCATTGGAGGATATGGCGTCGTTCCGTTTCACGACAAAAGTCAGAATATAAATTCAGCGAAACAGGAAACACGTGGTAACCCTAAGCTTGCCTTTTCTTTATTAAAATGTATCCAGCATTTGTGTAATTCTTTGTCTGATAATATTAGCGTTAGTATCAATAGGATTTCATAATTCAATAAATATTATTCTTAAGGAATTGACACGATATTTTTTCGGATTATTTTATTACTACTACGTAAGTCTGTTTGTTAGTTCACCGTTAAAACAAGCCTTAGATTTATCTGATACTTGGCGAATTTGAAGGAATTGTAAATATGTGACGACAATTACGCTCCAATTAAATCACAAATTAATAAAAAAGCATAATTAAAATATAGCACAAGATCCAAGCAAGGATTCGTAGGTAACAGTATTGTGTATTGAATCGTGAATAGTATTATGTAGGCTTGGCATTGTTTTTTTAATGTAATTAACCTTGCCATGCTTAAGAGAACACGTCCTAGGATAAAGATTTGTTGTCTATTATACTATGTTTTAAGATAGACAATGGCTTATTCTGATTTTTTTATTTTATTTTTTCGGCCTTTTACAACTTTTGGTCTTATGCCGAAACCCAGAACATTTTTCTCCAATACTCTCGCTCTTCCCAATCTCCCTCCGCCAAGCCTCTTGCTCCCATCAGCTCAGCTCCTTGCAGCCAATTTTCCTTGGGTGGCCTCTTTTTCGTCCCTCCTCTGGGATATAGTCCAATATCATTTTTGGCCATCTCTCGGAGCCCATTCTTCTGAGATGACCATACAACTGCAGCTGCTTGGTACCAATGTTGTGCATTATCGTTTCCGCTTTAACGATATCTCTTATGCCAGAGTTTTTCACTCGCTCAACTCTGGAAATGCGACTTCTCCAAAATTCAATTTCTGCAGCTTGAAGCCTGTGTGCATCTATTGGTCCAAAAACCCACATTTCCGAACCATAAAGGGTTACACCCTCAAAAAAGGAATGAAAAATTATCTTTTTTGGTTTCTAGCGAAACACTAGGGCTCCACATAACGGAGTTTACCATGCCGATAAACTTCTTTCCTTTGGTTGTCTTTTCCTTCATATCAGTCTCAAGTGTTCCCTTGTTATCTATGTACACTCCCAAATACTTAAAGAAAGCACTCCAATCTAGTGGCCAATTTTCTAATGGGAATGAAGATGTAGAAGAGTTGAAGGCCATGCATTCTGTCTTTTCTTTGCTGATTTTTAGATCCCATTTGGAGTATTCCTCTTCTAGCTTCCTCAGTATATAATTAAGACCATCTTTCTCAGAAACTTCCACCACTTGATCGTCAGCAAAATGTTGACTCTATAACGTTTCCTCCCCTATTCTTAAAGCCATTCCCCGACATTTACTTTTCCATTCTTTCAATATAAATTTATACTGATTTATACAAAACATTTTTTTAACGTGATACATATTTTTTCAATAGTTTTAATGTTCAAATCCAATTAACGTTCATTTTATGCAAGACAATTTTATGGCCTAAAACAGTAATAAAAGATAAAACTAGGAAATTAGCATTATTGAATTCATCATTCGTAATTCCATCTCTTTATGTGTTGAATATTATAGAAATATTTAAATATTAGCATAAAATCAAATATAAATAAAAAATAGCATAATTAAAATGTTCTTGAGTTCTGCTCCACTCCTCTGAGTGTGTGTTTGAGTGTGTATAAAAATGAATGTGTTCGAGATGGTTTCTATTCTAGTTGTTTTCTAACTATTTAATTTAGCTATCCAATTAATCAAATTCATTTAATCCGTGGTGTACATATGTTGGTTTACTTAATTCTTTATCTTATATATTTATATTTGTTTATAGTTCTTATTTATTATTTAATTAAAATGCAAGCACTCATTTCCCTTTAGCAGAGCAGCTTGTATCATACCTTAATAAAAACCAATTAACATATTAAATAATTTAATGATTTTTTATTTTTATAATTTTTTTATTTACTTCAAAAGTTTCTAAATTTTTAAATTAATATGCCGTTTATCACTATTTATGACTTGGAAAGATCCAAACCCAATTTGATAAAAATCATTTTCCTGTTGAAGATTTTGCAATTATACCGTTCAAATGGTTCGGCTAAAGTAGAGTATTTCTTCTTCTTCTTTTACTTCCTCGTCTGCCATTGCTAGCGTCGAGGAGCCTCAACCCAATGCAGCCATGCCTCGCGGTCCCTACTTCGCCACCTCATTTCTTGGAGGGTCACCCTCTCTCCCCTCCAATGCGCAGGATGTAATCCTGAAGGGAAACTCTAGGACGGCCTCTTGGCCGTCTCTCTCTCTCTCTTCTTCCATCTTACAGACATGACCAAACCACTTTAGCTGTCGGTTATTTATGAAATCTTTTAGCTCGATCACTTTTAGCTCCTCTCAAATGCTTTCATTCCTGATGCGGTCCCTCCTGTTCTTTCCAAAAATCTCCGCCACTGTCACTAGGCTAGCTTGTTTGTCCAGCATAACAGAGCTTTCACTATTATAAGTGAGGGTGGGGAGATACACTGATTTGTACTCGTAAATGTGCATTTTGATTTCCTTACCAACCTCCCTATGCATAACTATACTGTTGCAGCTCAGGTAAACCTGGTTGGGTTTTGATATTCTGTTAACTATTTCAGGGTGAATTCTTCCCCTGCTGCTGATGATTGTTCTCAATTAGGTGTACTCTTCCACAACTTCAAGTACCTCCCCGTTACAGATCAGCTGGACGTCCTCTTGTTCCTCTCTTCATACCACTAGGGTTTATTGCTATTTATTGTTATTCCTTTGCCGATAACTTCTTCCTCCCATTCCACCAGGATGCTATGTTATCGGCATACAATAGTCTTTGAAACATAACATTTCTTAAGTTCCATTTGCCGATGACCGTCCAGGCCGTACGGGGCTTACAGATTTTATGGATTTCATCCATAGATAATGTAAATAGAAGAGGACTCGAGCTGTCGCCATGCCTCACACCTCTCTCTATGGGAAAAGGCTTAGACTCCCTTTCGTTGATCCTCACTACTCCTTTCGCTGCCTCATATGGTGATTTAATTGCAGTGATAAGATCTTCTGGCACATTTTTAGCCGCCAATTGGCATGTCTGTTAGTAAGATCAGAATCCTATGATTTTTTGGGAGTAAGAGGTATTTTATTACGAGACAGCTAGGTAAAAACCATCTCCGATGGCATTAAAGGTCGTTCTTGACTTAAGAAGAAACTTCAGTATGATGCTTATTGCTTTCAAGAAAAAACAAAATTCCATAGTGAGTCAATCATGAGGATGAGTGCATATGTATGTATATATATATATATAGTGTAAAATAACCTTCCGAAATCTACTTCAAATAAATAACAATTCCTAAGCAATGTATTACACAAATTTTAAAAATGGACTCACCCTTATCAGGCCTAGGAAGAAAAAAACAGGTACTTACCTGTAAAAAAGAGAACAAGTTTTAATAAATGTGTAATTTAAATGTGTAATTAACTATAAATGCACTTAATTGGCAAACTAATCAACTAAATTTAAATATCTTGTTTAACAGAACTACAGTTATTACTAAGTAAGAAATAAACTAAAGACTACGACTTATTAACTTTTCCCATCAGTTGAGTTGGCGGTAAACAGAAAACTGAAATGAGGACGTGGGTAATATCTGACATTCTATTAACTTAACAGCTCAAGTTCTCTGGGAAACAAGTAAGTGCGCATCTAATTTTCCTGTCAAGGTAACTTTGATAGAACTATTAGTACGAAAGATATTAAAGGGGCTTATTATGCGGGGTAAACTTAGGCTCATATGATCTTCGCTAAGGGTTGGTTTCTTCGGTATAATTTCTGAAAAAACAAATTAGATTCCTTGAGAAGTGTATAATATTGCTATTGTCTGCTTCATAGAAATACATATAAAATTATTAAATAATATAAATTAATAATATAAATTAATAAATAATATAATATAATTATAAAATTAAATATAATGTACGTGAAGAATATAAATTGCTTATTTTTTTGTATTCATGGATCGAGATTGATGAATCCGTTCATTTGAGATATACTGCTTTACCTTCAATTATTTGAATTTTATTTCAGTGTATGACGCAACTTTGACTTTTCTTCCCCGGTATTATAGGGTCTTTAATCTGTGAATTTCTTATTTTATTTTTCCGATTACTTTCTCATTAATTATTGATTTTTATTTTACTTTTCATTAAATTTTATTGCATTGAATTCGGGGGGTATTGTGGCCTCCCTTCTGAATTACTAGAGAATATATCGTCCTTTCCGCCTGTAACCTTGTACCTAGGTTCATAATTACAATCAGTGTAATAAATAATTAGAAGGTAAATAAGCATTCCTTTCATGTTTTAATTATGCGAGCCATAAATTACTTCAAAAGTAATGTATGTACACTTCTTTGAAAAACGACAAACACATAATTATTTGCACCTATATATTGCATACTAGCTCGTTACTTCTTGAGGTAGCGCGGCAAATTTCACTCGTCTTGGACTTTGGAATTTCTTAGAAAACAACCTAAATAATAAGAAATAACAAGAAAAGCCATTAATCCATGCTCATTTAATCTTCTCCGAGCAGTGCGTTCAAAAATTTGCTCACCTCGAACTTCTTCGAGATGGATCAATGGCTTGAACAACGGTAAGGTGTCGGTTTCGTAAAATTCTTAAAATAAAAAAAAGGCCATCCTGTGGTTCTGTTACCCTAGGCCGTCCTGAACTGGACCTTCTTTTAAAACTTAAGATTAAAAGCACTGATACGGCAACAAAAGATACGGCACTGAACAAATCACACTGAATAAACATTTTAATTCCATAGAAAGTGAACATAGGAATCTACAGTCCTTTTATTGAATTAAGGTTTAAGGGGTATTATCCTCTATATTGACATTCCCAATTGAAAACAAATAATAAAAATACATATTTATTCATTAAAAAAAATAGACCAAACCAAAGCAGAAATATTTTTAGATGAAAACATGAAAAAATCAAGTGGATGGAATTTTTCGCCTGTCAGCAGATATATATATATATATATATATATATATATATATATATATATATATATATATATATATATATATATAAACTAGTCATTGGTATATATTTGCTACCAACCAGATACCCAGTCTCATTTAGCGCATAGCAACATTCCAGTGGCATATTTAATAATGCAGTTAAATTGAATATCACAATAAATCAAATCATACCTAACTTCTCCGAAAAACAATTACAGATTCTAAATTAATATTCGGGTAATGCACACTCCTGCTGGATTTAAAATCTTCTTAGGTATCCGCTGTTCTATCCAAATGCCTATAACAAATAGATATAAAGTTGATGATCTACTAAATTATATTCTAATTATTCCTTCTTTTCTTTCGTAAGGAAAATATCTGTTCGATAAATGAACGTTTATGTCAAAATCCTTCGTCTTTATCGACTTTTCACATGGTTGTGTGGTATACGGGGTCCTATCGTATGTTCTCCAGGACAGATTCTTGATTCGAATTATGAACTGCGGTGTGTGCTCAATGCCTCGAGATGGTCCCATGTGTCCCACCTCGATAAAGATATAAAGTGGCTCGTCCCCACCATCCGTAAACAATATTTCCTAAGTCCATTCCTAAAAAAAATCATCAAATTACAAGATCCCTATCATCTACAGTCTCTTACAATTCAAATCCTCTATCCAATCCCAGGATACAAGACTCATCTTTCTGACCTTTAGACTCGTTTTCACAGTACCTAAACATTTGCGTTTTCGTTATCCACATTTGAACCCATGCATTTTTTTCCTACATCTCCTAAATTCCCAAACATATGCACTCAAATCAGTTGTAATTAATTGCTCAAATCCATCAGAAATAACAAATGACTTACTGCAAATCTTCTTCAATTATAATGATATGATTTTTTATATAATTTATGAGCATTTATTTACAGTTTTATTGTTGTTATTTGATTAGATTTTTTTCTTAACGAGAAGCTTACCTTTTAATTTATATTTATTGTGTAATGTGTAATACTGTATGATTCTGTAATATAGCCTCTTGGGCAGATATATATTTTAGTATTTTATCTGTTATTCTTAATGGTCTTAGTCCCAGAATAAAATTATTTTTCTATTATATTCTGATCTAAAGCATCAATTATATTATCTGATAATTTCCACCTCTTATCACGTGATTCGACCATTTAGGAATAAAAAAATATTTTATTGCAAGCGATGGTCCCTTTTGTGGATCGAAATCAGTATACATTCTTTCCATCTTTATGCCATTTTTATCATTTGAAAAAAAAAATTACCATTACAAAAATATTATTATTTTAGAATTAATTATAATATTAATTATAAAAATATAGATCATTATAAAACATGTTATTCAATGAAGAATAAAAAATAAAATAAAGAATATATATTATAAAGGGTTCAGAATTTTTTTTGGGCAACTCACTTATATTCAGGTCCAATAAGGAGACATCTCCCTTCCATACGGATGACAAGGAGGTGATGGAAGTCGAGCGACATCAGATATTAAATGCTAGGTCATCATAGAAGACAAGAGATTTACGAAACCCCGGCTTTGATGAAAATTAACGTTCTTGGTAGGGTTGACAGCTGGGACTATCACTCAAGTGTGTTTTGGTCCTTATATGGCTCGTGAAGTCAATCGATCCCACGCAACACTAACTTTATTCATGCCGAACGGAGGTAGGGAGAGATGGGGAGAGTTGTTCTAAGTGATGAAAACGTCTCTCCAGGCGACACACGCCGAGGAAACTACTTGATTTCCCTTACTTCAGGCATGTTCCCTTTAATATTTTGGAGGGAGAGAGAGAGTGAGAAAGTGATAGAAAGAAAGAGAGAATAAGAGAGAGAGTGGAGAAAGAATTCTTATGAAGGTTGAATTCGTAGAGTTCAGACTTACGGAATACTTGGGTGAATATAGAGAAAACAAATCTCATATCTCTCTTATTCCCTGAGGCTAGGTCCTTTGAGACTAACTTAAGTGGGCCCATCAAAAAAGAAAACATCAGGATAAAATGTTACATAATAAAATCAGTTGGTAAATAATAGTAAAATTTAAGTTCTTATCATTAAAAGTACATTTAGAAACAAAAAATAAAGGAAAGAAACATGGCGAATAAATAAGCAACATATGTATTATAACAAACAAAAAATTTAAGAAGTGGCTTTATTGGAATTTTTGGATGGTTAGATACCCGGAGTCGCAAAATCAATTTTCTTGCTTCCATTCAATCAGGTCGATATAAATGAATGGCTAGGTTGCTGAATATTTTTTGAAGTGAAACGTCTTTAGCCGCAATGAACGATTTTTGGTAAGGAAAAACTAATGCGTTCGCGTCACCGACATGAGCGACATAATCGTTTCCCCTAAAAGATTTTATTTTTCATAGTTACATTTCCTTGTTTTATAAAATTATTGAAAATACAAATTATCTAAGTATCGAACTTAACGATGAAAATAATGATAAAAAATGAAAATTCATTAATTAGTAAATACAAATACAAGGTATTAATAATAGAACTGTATACTAATTATTATTTATATTAAATCGAAGTTTTAATAGAACTTATGCAGCCCATCATATGTTTTGATTAATGAATAAACTACTTGGAAATGTATAAATTACTCTGAGTGCCAGTAGATGTGACTAATGTTAATAAAATCAGACTAATGTTAATAATTTCAATTTGAAAATCACGAAATCTAAAAATAATTCAGACTATAATCGATTTTAAAATTCAAAAAACAACACAGTTATTCCGAAGTCTCGAGTTTTCACTTCTATCGGCAGCCTTAAGAACTGCCTATTTAATTATTTTTTTTTTAGTTACTCATTTAAAAAAAAAGACATGAGTCGTGACCAAGTTTCTAAGGCTTTTAGTATAGCGTTTAAAAAAAACTTAACAGCTTTAAATAGGCTGGGTGAGCCCCAAGGGGTTTCCAGATCCCACAGGGTTGATGAACGATGAAAGTGACGAATGTAACATTGTAGGTTTATATGTAAATTTGATAAGAATTCTACAAAGATATAACAGATTTCATATTTAAAATATTTCTGTATATGCTATTTGCCGAACTACTCCTGAAACCACAATGTACATCGATTCAGTTACAGAACTAAGGATCGCATAGTTTTTGTAAATGCGAATTTTATGTCTACTCTAGCGTTTTCCTCACAAAAGTCCCATGGATGAATAGAATACTATTTCAAATAAATTTCCAGACATTGGGAATAAAGCATTTAGCAAATATATAGGAGTTTTATATGTTTTTCTAGGAATCAATATAAAAAACCCTCTGCAAACATTAAATTTAAGAAAGTGCTTTAATTTAATTAAGTAGTGGTCATCAACGAAGTTGGATTACATATATATATATATATATATTTTTTATCCGAGAGACGACAATGTGATCGTGTAAACTTTCACTTTTAAAAATTAGCGAAGTAAAATTTCTTATAAATAAGTATATGCCAAGGGAAATTTGTGTTTTGAAGAAACCGCACATCATTAAAATTCATCTTCTCTCACATTTATAATACTATCAACCTGGCAAATAAGTCCTTAGACAGCAGCTATTTATAATTACTTTAACAACTATTGGTCGAACTTATAAATTATATGGAGAAGGGGGTAGAAGGAAATTCGCAAATCAATAAAGCTATTGAAAACCTGAAACGTTGGAATCACCCACACTGAATGTTTTCAGGGCTAAATAAACCAGATATAAATATATCAGTGGGATATACAATAAAAATAGTAATTAAAATGATTGGATGTGTACTGCTGTGATGGAGTTATCACAGGAATAAATATTTAATTTATAACTTTAAAATTGAAAATAAAATAAAAGTTATATAATAAACGGGTAGTCCACAGTTCTAGACCACCAGTCGAAGATAAATTATTCATTCTCATTACTATTAAATATTATGGTATTGAGCATGGCAAGCAATGAACAACAAAGCACTAAGCAAGCAGAGGGTCAAAGCTCCTATGGATTTACTAGGGATGTGGTGACCAGGGCTGATGTACCCTTTCAATTACCTGCATCACTTCGTCCCTTTAAACATCCTTAAACCTCCCTTCCAAAGTACTATCTTCTCAAAGGATATCCTAACCAGAATATGATCAAAGGAAACTACTGAAAAAAATATTAAAAGATGGTCCTAGTATTCTATGATAGAAAGAACTATATTATTTTATATAACTTACTTATATAATGATTGACCTTTAATTAATAGAAATAAAAGGAAGTTAGTATGCATATTTTATATCAGACTATAGGATAACTCAATTTTTCGACAACCATCCTCTCATTTTCTTATATAAAGCTTCTACGGCCTAACCACTTCCACCACCTTTATTTTTATTTCGGCTCATTACGCCACGATTAACTAATAAAAAAGAAACTTGATTTTTGTTTTAGTCAAACAACAAGGATTTGATATTAAAGGACTTTCTATAGCGCAATTCGTAAGCTAAAAATTAAAAAAAGTTAGGAAGGAAATTGGAATAGGAATCACGAGTTGGGCTTTTTATTTGGCACTTCTCTACATTTATTATCTGATTCTCTGCATAAAATGAATTTTTAATAGCAAATAAAATCGTGAAATCTATGCGGCTAGTTCTATCTCTAAGCTATATTACTGGATTTGATAAGCATCGAACGGGCGAGAGATGGAAAATTAAGCGTAAATTCCGTAGCTTGATTTCGTTAATTAATTAAATATTTGAAGTTCAATTAGGATATTTAGCCGCATTATTTACATATTAAGCAATCTAACACATGTTCACAAAGGTTTTCGATTAAAACCTTTAATGTAACCAATTTTAACCCTGCTCATTATTATGAACATTAGTAAGTTCTGATTTAACTTAGCTAAGAAAAATAATAATCAAGGAATTATAAACAGTTACTATGTCGATGATAGTGGGTTCAGAGTCTGGCATGTTGCCTTTATAAAGGGAGTATACAATCCTTAGTTATGCCGTCATTCGGAGGGGGCATAAAATGGCGGTTCCAGGTCTGTGCGATGTCAGAAGGACCCCTATCCCAATTATACTCGAATAGGCAAAATTCCAGACTCCCACTGTAGCACGTCCGATTAGTATTAGCAGCATAAAGTGACATTAAATGAATAATTAAACAAACGCTTTAAAATCATCATCAATTTTATTAAAGAAAATTCGTTTCTCTGATAAACATAAATATAATTAAAAGTACTAAAACATTTTATTTTGATTGTTGATCCGCTAACTGGAGTATATAAATCCAAACCCCGTTTTGAGTTAAAAAATAAATTGTCTATTTTAAGTATACCAGATACAAAAGTCTATATACTTATCAATATTCTTGTTTGAAATTGACGAGAATGTATAGCGATCTCTTATCGTGTCTATTTAACTTATAGAGTCTTGACATAATTGAAAACATAATAGGTCCCTATATCCTCTGAGAAGTGAAAATCCACTGGCGATAGGAATAGATTCTTTATCATTGACTCGTGTAGTGGGAAGATATATCTTTGTGAATTGGAAATGGACAGGAGTAGTGTTATGGAGAGGGATGGCCTAAGGTAGGCTTTTCACGGAGGATATATTAGAAATGCACTTAGGCCCATGTTGCTACCATTCCTAAGGTCTCTAGCTACAGTTCCCCTTCCTTCCATCTCAAAAGACAAAGAAAACTTTCTCGCTCAACGTTGCATTACATCCTTTTATATAATTCTGTTTTTAAGAAATTAAAAAAAAAACAATTATTTGTACCATTATTATGCAAAAATTGCATAGAGTAAATGAAAAATAAAAAAAAATGTAAATATGGCCTGAAAAAAGTTTCATTATGGTTTTTTTAAAGCATTATTATTTACCATTATTAGTTGGTGGGTTAGCAATACTAAGGATTTTTAGATATTTATATATTTCAGTTAATATTTTACAGTTAGAGTTGGACTCGACATCCCTTTGGTTCTTTTATGCTATTGTTATATTCTCCCCTCTTTCATTCACCCTATCTCTATTCTTCTTTCCCTACGTACGATTATAATAATTAATGCTTATCAATTATATATATATATATATATATATAACTCATAAATAGCTTCATATTCTTTTTAATAAAATAAAAAAACCTGTACCACAACAACCCGTGAACGGGTCTGGGGTTCAGTACATGGTAGAGACTATACTGTTTCATGGACAACAGTTCTGCTAGGAGGTGACTTGCCCTAGGTCACGCTCAACCACCAGATTATACCCCTTATTTTGGTTACCCTATTTTTATAATATTTTATAGAGGCTGGGTGAGCCCCAGGAGGGTTCTAGATCCTATATGATCCATCCCCGGCTGTAAACAGACTAAATAAAAGTCTTGCCCACAGCGGGATTTGATCCAGGCTTTTTGGCATGGTAACTCAGTGCTCTACCACTGAGCTACTCCGATCCCTAATTATTTTTATTAGTACCTATTAAACCTATTATCAACTATTGTCCTTAGAATCTATCAACAATAACTATTCGATCCATACTATCGCTCTCTTTACAAATTTCGTACAAAATATTTCTGAAACTGTATTATAATAAAAAAAAATAAATAAAAAATGTACCACTACAAACATTGAAATGTAATGTAACATGGTATGAACTGGGTTGTTAGTAAAACAACGGTTGTGCAAAGAGCATAATCAAGGGATTTTCCTGGTAGTTCTCCATTCAAGGCTACTCACTTTATGGAATCTGAATGAACCTCAGGAGGATCTCCG